>WEKY01040380.1:31532-61895 GCA_013390045.1 Picathartes gymnocephalus | reverse complement strand
TTTAATCTGTAAATTGCTTTTTGATGGGTGAAGCACAGCACCTGCATTCAGCTTTCCAAGCAGCAGTAACTGTGCACAAACACCCATCTCTGTTCAATGCCACAGTGGCATTTTGGGGTATATTTGGCCCAGGAGGGATTTAATAAAATATCTTGGAAAGATGAGTCCTACTTGCAGAGTGCCAGCACCTAACACTGGCCATGGATTCAGAGATTCATGGAATATTCTGAGAGTAGCCAGGACTGATCCAAACCCGTGGTCAGAGCAGGGCTGGGCAAAGCAGCCCCAGAACATCCCACATTCCTGGGATGGGAGCGTGGGCTGCACCCAGGGCCCGAGTGTGGGGGATGGATTTTTCCAGCCTCAAAGATGGAAAGCACTTTGCCTTCATCTGCTGCAGTGTGAAATCCACCAGTGCCACTGGGATGCTTTGTGCCAGCCCCAGTGGGAAGGAGGGAGCAGCATCCTTCACTCCAACCAGCTCCTGCTGGGCTCCGTGGAGGGGAGGTGAGGATGAACTCAGGCCTGGGAGGGGACGAGAACTCTCCCCTACACCGAGGGACAAGCAAGGTCTAAATGTCCTGCTCTCCTTTGTCCAAATGAATCCAAACCACCTCCCAAGCCAGGCCTGGATCATTCTGAAGATGTCAAGGCCCACACAAAAATCCTTCATCCAGCCAGGTTTGGGAAAGCCCCCAGAGTGCTCCTTTGGGCCCATTTCAGTTGAGCTCTTAGGTCCCAGGCCAGGGATGTGCTGCCCTCCAGGAGACCTTCCCAACCCAGAACCTGTTGGGCTCGTCTTGCTCCCAGCTTCCTGCTCAACCTGCCAGGAGCTGATCCCAGGAGGAGGCATTTCAGCCAGGCAGCCTCCTCAGCTGCATGGAGAGCAGAGAAACGCTTCCAGCCTTTTCTCCTGGGGCCAGACCTGCCCTGGATTCTGCTGGCTTCACCTTTGAGCTTCCTTTCCTCTCCCTGGCCTTGGAAGCTTCTCCCTGCTCCAAATCTCCCTGGAGTTTCTGATGCTGCAAATGCTTCTCTTCATCTGCCCATTGCCAAGCCAGCCCAGAAGTTGCATTTCACACCCCAAACTTCATCTGGGGGCAGGGGCCACCCCAGAAATCACCTCATTCTTCAAGGCCATGAAGGGACCAGCACCAAACCCCTCATTCCCAGCAGCACAGCAGCGGCAGAGCCAGGGAATCTCCGCTCCTTGGGGCAGATTTCCCCTCCTGGTTTGTGGGACAGGTCAGAGAGGCCTCGAGATGTTTGCTTTGACCCTGAGGTGACACCTGGGGTGGAAAGGTCACAACAAAGACACTTGCAGTGTTTACCCTCCGAGCCCAGCAGCCACCAGCAAGCTGTGCTGGGCACTGGGGCTGTAATGAGGAGAGCAACTATTATCCTACATAGGTGTCATGAGCTGCTGCTGCTTTGAAATGCTGGCAGAAAAGCCTCCTTAAATAGTTGGAATTCCTCCCACCAGCACAGGGATGAGAGGAATAATATTTGGGAGAGGAACACACCCCAAATGACAGTGTCTGTGTGAGGGTGGGAAGCAGAGAGCAGCCGGCATCTCCCGGCCACAGATGGTTCCCATCAAGAGGAATTTCTTCTTGTTAATCCCAAAACAAGCTTGGGATGTATTTTTGTTTCAGTGTTAAGAGGAGGAAAAAAGCAAGTCTGACACGAGTCCCTGTTTTTCTGGCCTCACTCCCTGCTCAGCCTCTGCTCTGAGCAAGCACAGAAAATTGAGTTCACGTTAAAGGCAGGGACTCTGAGAACAAAAAATCCTGGGGTGGTTCTTCTTGACCTGGGAATTTATTCCATGCAAGCTGGAAACGGAGGTGAAAATCCAAAGCCTGGGTGTGTATTTGAAGTATCCTCTGGTGTTCTCTGGGCTGTTCATCAAGGGACAGAGGACATCCAGGTGTCTGTGGGGGTGTCAGCAAGGCTGTCCACTCTCCCCTTTAAATCTTACGCCTGCTTTGAGCATCAGGGATGGACTCCAGAGCCAGTCCACTCCCAAAACCACCACATGAGCTCAGGAGCATCTCTAGCTCAAAAAAAACCCCAAAAATGGTGCTAAAACTGCAGCCAGTGGGAGGACTGGGAATTAATTCTACTCCAAAGTCATCCCAAAAGCCCTGCTTTGAGGACTTGCCTGGCCTTCCTCTGTGGCCTCCCTGGCAGGTTGGATGCCATGGTTCCCCAAACTTGCTCTGGTAGAGCTGCCAAGAGGAACCCCCTGGCACATCCCAGGAAGTTTCCCAGGACAGCCATGGGTTGGGGATGTGGCACTCCCCCCAGATAATCAGCTGGGGCCCATCTGAAAGCATTCACATGGAGGCAGAGCCAGGAAAGAACTTCTTCTTATGGAGTGACATTTCTGCTCCATGGTGGTGGCCATGCTGGAAGCAACCCTATAAGGTGGGTGACCTCTCAGTGGGAATTTTCTTCCAGCTACATCTTCCTGGGATATCTACACCCCCAGATGAGGCTGGGCATCCCCCCCCTGCTCTCTGGCAACTCCCTGGAGTGACTCAGGACGTGCAAACACTGACTCATCCCAAGCTCCCCGGAGCAGTGAGCTTCCCACATGCTCCAAGACAGGGTGGTGGGAGAAGGGAAAGGCTCCTTTTGGCCTCCCCCGTGCCCTGAGAGAGGATGCATCAGCAGGGTGGGGCAGTCAGGGCAGCCTGGGGCAGCCAAGGACCCTCTGGACAGGGATGTGCAGAGATGCTGCCCAGTGTGGGACAAATGGATTGGGATCTGTCCTCCAGGACGTGCTCTTCTGGCTCAGGATTGGTTTAGGAAGAAGGATTTGAAGAGCTGAGGAAGAGGATGGGGAAATCCAGGGTCGGTGTCCTGGCATCTGCAAAGGGTGGTGGCACTCGTAAAGACAGCCTGGCTGCACAAAAAATCCTGGATTTCATCAGGGCGTGATAATTCCATACAAGGATAAAAATATGTGGTTTCTGCAGCAAACAGCACCACTGAAAAAGCTGCCAAGTTCTGCAGTCTGTGACCACCCACTGCAAATCCTGCTGGAAAATTGTGGAGGAACCTGGATCTGCTCACCAGAGATGAGGTGGACGCGTCTCCCTGAGATCTGCAATTTAAATGGACATTGAGATACACAACTGGTCATGCTAAAAAAGCTGTTCCCTCACTCCATTGCACATTGTGGGGGACAAGGCTCCCTGACCTGTTCTGTACATGAGCCAGAGCACCACATTTGACCTTAATGCTCCCTTATTCCTGAGAAGTGGTCGAGTCCTACCCCTGGCACAGACACCCCAACAATCCCACCCTGGGCATCCCTGGCAGCGGTGCCCAAACGCTCCTGGAGCTCTGTGGGGCTGTGCCCGTTCCCTGGGCAGCCTGCGCAGTGCCCAGCACCCTCTGGGGGAAGAACCTTTCCCTAAAATCCAACCTAAACCCCTCCAGACACAGCTCCAGCCCTTCCCTGGGTCCTGTCAGACACCAGGGTCCTTTCCCTGTTGCTCCAAGGGGGCAGGACGGAGCTGGGACAGATCTCCAGGTGACACCAGCACCAGCAGAAAGTGAGGGCTCCTGGGTGTTTTCCCTTCAGAGCAGAAGGGATGTGTGATGTGACACCCCTGCCCATCAGTGGCCAGTAAAGATTACAGCCTAGCCAGGGCACAAGGATTGTAGGAGTCAATCCCATTTAAGCCTTTCTATTTAAAGGAATAAACTACCCAGGGAAAAAGCAGCCTAAGATTAGAAACTCACAGGATTTCCTCAAATTCCAGCCATCAGCCCCAGATTCAGCCCGAGGGGGTGGTTTATTATTCCTCCAGAGCACGAATCCTGCACCCCAGCAAAGCTAAGCTTGGATTATGCTGGGCAGGCCCAAAAGCCAAGCTCAAAGCTGGTTTAGTGCTGCTCCCTCTCTTCCTAAACCATCTCCAGTATTCCCTGATTACAAATAGTTTTTCAGGCAGGAGAGTTTTGGCTTTTTGCACAAGCAGGGGCTGTTTCCTACAAATTCCATATGGCTCAGGAGGATGCTCCCGTGCAGGAGAATCTTTCAGAAAATTTAATGCTAAGCAGGGTGGGAGCAGAAATAAATGTCCTTTTTTCTTTTTCTTGTTTTGGGTTGGAAAAGAACTCAAAGATCATCCAGTGCCACCGCCTGCCATGGGCAGGGACACCTCCCACTGTCGCCGGCTGCTCCAAGCCCCATCCAGCCTGGCCTTGGACACTGCCAGGGATCCAGGGGCAGCCACAGCTTCTCTGGACACCCTGTGCCAGGCCCTCCCCACCCTCACAGGCAGGAATTCCTTCCCAATATCCCATCTAAAATCTCTCCCCTCAGTTTAAAATGACACAAAGGATGTGGGTAAACCAGACAAAGTCACCCTGTGCTTTGTGCCTCACCAGCCAGGAACTGGGAAGTCATTTGGGATTTGATACCTGGCTCTGCTGCTTCTCCCTAAAATGGGCGAAACTCCAGCCTAACTTATCTTAAAGCAGGAAAATATAAATAAAACCTCCCAAAGGAATGTGGGATCCCTTCTGCCCCAGCAGCACAGCAGGATGGGAGCAGTTGCTTTTTCCAGGCGTAGCACGAGGGGGTGACTCATTCCTGGCAGGAATTTCCCTCTCACCCATCCCCTGAGGGAGCTCCAGCCCCTCTCTCAGCCTGCAGATTTTCCCCCAACAGCAACAAGGGGTGAGGGCAGCTGTAAGACCAGCCAGGAAGCAGAGACGTTCCCTGAACCCCTGTGCAAGAGGTCCCCACTCCCTCCCAGCTGAGTGTTTCGGGAGGGAAGGAAGGGGAAACTCTGGAACACTGGGCAGAGCTGCCCCATCATGAGGGCACGGGGACTGGGCATCAAAAGAGACACATCTCATGTGCCAGCTGTCCCTGTGGTGGCTTTGAGGTGCAACCAGGGCTGGGCAGGGCACGTGAGGGAGCTCAGCCTTCCCAGGACAGCTCAGATCAGCTGCATGTCCACAAACAGGTCCAGCAGGAGCCATCCAGGGATGAGCACACGGCCAGGTAGCCCATGATTCATGGGATAACCATCTGCTGGAGCTGCAATCATTCACTTCCCACCTGCAGTTCTCCCCCAGGCCAAGCAGCAAAGCCACAAGGGCAGAAGGTGCCTCTTGCCACGGCCACAGAGCACGTCCTGGCCCCACAGCAGCAGCAGCAGCAGCTGCCAGGGCTGGTGGCTGATGTGACAGGAGACCTTAGCTCAGCTCCACACCACAGCAAGGGATCCAGCCCCGTGGGATTCACACAGCACCAATGGTTCCAACCCTGAGGGATTCAGCAGGTCCAGGGTAGCCCTGGGGGCACACCTCAATCTCTCAAGGTGCAGAACCCAAAAGGAGATCTCGAAATGCTGGAGATGGAAGGAAAGAGTGCAGAGGAGGCTCTCATTTTCAGACAAATAACAGAATCATGGAATCACAGAACAGTTTGGTTTGGAAGGGATCTTAAAGCCCAGCCAGTGCCAAGGGCAGGGACACCTTCCACTATCCCAGGCTGCTCCAAGCCCTGTCCAGCCTGGCCTTGGGCACTTCCAGGGATCCAGGGGCAGCCACAGCTTCTCTGGGAACCTGTGCCAGGACCTCACCACCTTCACAGCCAAGAATTCCTTCCCCATGTCCCATCTAAATCCACCCTCTTTTGGTTCATAACCTCATCCTACCACTGCTTACCCTGACAGAGACGCAGCAGCTCAGGATATAGGACTGACAGAGATGTGCCCCCCTCTCCAGGTGTGCTTTTCCTTCACCCCTTATCCCAAACACACCAAGTCACCCTTTTTTTCCCTTCACTCTGGGCAGCCACAGCTTGGACCTCAGTGGAAAATGATTCCTTGAATGAGTGTGGCTGGATCAGCTGACTGCGCTGGCTGCAGCAAATCTCGTGGTCACACAGCTCTAAATGTGCAGCAGTGTCTGCCTAAGCCTTTCCATTTATAGGATGGAGAGGGGAGCTGGGAGTGTGGAAATAAATCCTTTGGAAGCAGAAAGGGTCTGGAGACAGAACAGGACTCCCCAAGGGGAACACATGGGGGTGCAGAGAGGGTGGGCAGCACGGATCAAGCACGGCATGGAGCTGATGGAGCATCACCAACTCAGTGCTTGTGATGAGCTGAGGTCAGGAAAAGGCTCTGAGCTCTGGGAAATGGGGTGAGAGTGATGGGGCTGGGATCTGCCTGCCAGCCTGGGCTGGGGATGCAGTGTTGCAGGGCCTACAGGAGTGTGAAGCCCCTCCCTGCCTGCCAGCCTGGGCTGGGGATGCAGTGTTGCAGGGCCTACAGGAGTGTGAAGCCCCTCCCTGCCTCCCTGCTGCAGCCTGGCTCACCTCTCCGACCCCTGGCCTCCCCACAGGAGCAGACCTCCAGCTCTGGAATAAATCCCAGCTGTCTCCCAGCTCTTCCCTGGGTGAGCTGCCATGCCATGAGAAAGCAGCTCCTCCCTCCAAGGCAAGCCCTTGAGCTGCAGCTCCTTGGGAAGGCAGCCTGGTGAGGGACTGTAGCAGGGAATAACAAACACCTTTAATTCCCCCTTCATCCAGCAGCTCCCTGGGGAAGGCAGCGTGTCCAGAAGGAAGCGCAGGGGGCATCTGGAGCTGTGTGCACAGGCACTCAGATGCCTGGTAAATCACCCCAGCCAGGCTCTGAGAACCCTGACAGGCTCCAGTTTCTCTCTCCTGGATAGATACAGGGTAAAACTTGCTGCTTCACTTGGTGATCCCAATGCAAGGGGCTGTAAGCAATCCCTGAGTTACTCTGCAGGGATTTTCCTCACTGCTGACAAAGTCAGGAGAGGAGGGGATCTGAGCAGGAGCTGCTGCTGAGGTTTGATTTCAAATATCCATCCCCTGAGCATGAATGTTTCGTGTCAGACCTGTAGGGCCTTTTCAGGTCGATCAGTGGGGTTTGCTGGCATTTGCAGCAGCACCACTGGGGCTCTCAGCTCTGATCATGCACAGCTCGGGGCTCGCTGGTGACTCAGAACAGCCTTGGGCTCCATCCAGTTCAGATCCAGCTCATTAGAGGAAATGAAACACTTCCCTACAAGCCAAACCCCCTTTTCTGGGTGTTGTTTAATGGGAGGCTGCAGTTCTGGACCAGAGCTGGGTGGGACACCTGAAGGGTATCACTGCAAACCCCCTCTGGTGGCTCCAGCCTTGTGTTTTGTAGGAAGCCAGCCCTTCCCATTCCCTGCTGAAGGGATTGCCTGCTGCTTGTGCATGCTGGCACATCCCTCCAGGACACATGGCTATGGCCCAGAGAAGCTGGGGCTGCCCCTGGATCCCTGGAAGTGTCCAAGGCCAGGCTGGACAGGGCTTGGAGCAGCCTGGTATAGTGGAAGGTGTCCCTGCCCATGGCAGGGGGTGGGAATGGATGAGCTTTAAGGTCCCTTCCCACCCAAACCATGATTGTATGATTGTATATGAGAGAGCTGCTCTCACTCACTCCCATCCCTACAGACCTTCTGCCAAGATTCTCCTGCAGATCCCTGTCTCTCTCTTTCCTTCCCTGGGAAGAGAAGACCTGTTCAGATACTCCTCATGGCAATTGGGATTTGGGCAGGCTGGGGAACTCTCTTCAGGAGCAGAGGATCCTGCAGGTCCCTCATAGAGAAGGAGAAGGACTCCCTCTCTCTGCTCCCAGGCAGAATAGCATCTTTGAAACTGAAACCTGGGAAGCCATAAGCAATCTCCTAGCATGCTGCTCGAGCACCCATGCCATGCTCCCACAGTCTGGGGTTAATTATACTATCATCATCTTTTTTCTAGTGGTAACTCTAATAAATCACAGTTGCAATTATATTTGGCAGAGTCTGAAATAAGTTAAGTTCCCCTTCCAGGCCAGGTTGGACAGGGCTTGGGGCAACCAGGGACAGTGGAAGGTGTACCCTGCCCATGGCAGGGCGTGGGAGTGACTGATCTTAAAGGTCCTTTCCAACCCAAAACAAGAAAAACAACAAACAAGCAAAAATCCCAGTGGCTTATACACCCATCTCTGCCTCATGTTTTCCCTCCTGGCCCCTGCCAGCCTTGGCTCTGCTCTTCTCCTTCCAGCAGGGAGGACTGGCCTGGAAGAGCACCATTCCCAGGGCAAGTGGAAGGGGAGACACTTCTCCCTGGCAGAGGCAGGCTCCCAGGACACACTGCTAGGGCACATCCCAGGGTTGTACAGTGGAGACCGAGCCTTTCCTGCTCCTGCTCCAGGGACTGGTGGCTGGGGAAGGCTGGAGCCAGCCCGGGATGGTGCCGGTGCCGGGCAGAGGGGGGAGCAGTGAGACCGGGACACGGAGTGGGAGGGAATGTCCCTGTCCCTGTCCCTGCGGTGGCTCCCCAGGCTCGGGAGAGATTCCCTGGGGGACAAGAGCCAGGGCTCTGCCAGTGCCCAGCCCCACAGAGGGGCTCAGGGAGCAGGTTTGGGTTTGTGGAGCTGGGAGGGATCCTGGCTGGGCACTGCTCCCTGGGGAACCCCGAAAGGGGAGCAGTGCCAGGGCCACGGGGGGGTCTCTGCAGGGGGAAGCTGTGCCCAGGGCTGCTGTGGATGGGAGCAGGGTCTAAATGACCCACCCTAACTGGATCTGTGTGCTCCTGAGTCCCTGCCAGCCCCTCTCTGTCTCCACTATTTTTAAATCCATCTATTTCCGCTGGTCTCTCTGCTTTGGTGCAGCCTTTTCCACACTGACACTTCTGCAGCCCAGAAATCCTAAATATTCTCATTCTCCCTAGTGTTTAAGCACCAGCTGCACTGGGGAGCAGGGGAGCTCAGGGACAGCAGTGCAGGGGCTGTGCTGTTTATTGTGGGTTTATGGCACTTTCTGAAGCATGGGAAACTCTTGGCCACAGCCACACAGAGCCAGAAGTGTATTCCCAGTGCAGGATTCAGGGCGTGGGACTGGAGCTGGGACCAGAGACACAAACCCTGGTGGCAGTCAAGGCTGGGGGAGGTTTTTCTTCCTGATCCCACCCTCAAGGACAGTGGTCTTGCTGCCCTGGGGATGCAGGGCTGGCACCAAGGCACACAATTACCTGTTTATCTGAGCACTGGGATTGCCAGCTAATGGAATAACACAAGTGATGAGCCCTAAAGGACCTCTGGAGTGCATGGTGCCATGAGCCCAGTGCTTCTCATGCCCGTAAGGATTTGTTTGCACTGACTCTGTGGTGCCCAAGATTCCTGCAGGGCTTTTTGGGTGTCCCCCTATCCTGCCCCACCTTCCACTTCACACCTGCTTCCACAGGGTGACCATGGACCTTCCTGCAAATGCCAGGGAACTCAGGAAAGCTTCAGGCAGTGGTGAATTGCAGGACTCACAGCACGTGGTGGATCAGTGACAGAGCCCAGAGTGGAGTCATTGTGCGTCCCACACTTGAGGAACCTGCCTCCAGGAGATTCAACCATTCTATTACCTGGAATTAGGGAGAAAATTATAGTTAAATTGTTAATTCATCAAGACAGACACCATCACAATCACTGAAGATATTTCTGGATTTGGGAGGTCTTTGGAAAATGAAGGCAATTCCACAATATACAAATTTCAGTTTCTCCATTATTTTGAGTGTCCAACGCACAGTTTTGTCATTGGAAACTACAACAACCAGAACTGGGTATTCCATACCCAACAGAAACCCTTGGAAGTTCAGGATTTGAGTGTCTCCCTCCCACTAACTGCAGCCATGACTTGCATCCTTGTTCAAAACTCAGGAGCTGCCTTAAATTCTTTGCTGCTGCTTCTCTGTGTTTAGGCAGCAAAGGAGCTTGAAATAATTCCCAACTGGATGGGGCTAAGCCAGATCCATGCAGGAGAGGAGCAGGGCAGCTGTAAGAGGCTTTGATTCACACGTTGTCTTTGTAACCACAGCATCCCCTGGGTCCCACACCAGGAGGGATCCCAGGGGGATTCCGGTCTTGACGTCAGAGCCAACAGAGTCCAGAAGTGGAAATGATTTCAAAGACTGAATCCAAGCTGTTTGTGCATGGCTGGGAAACATCCAGCACCCTCCTGAAGGGAATCAGGAGTGAAACAACGATCCCCATTCATCTAAACCTCCCACCCCACCTCTCCCAAGCACCTCTGCCCCAGGCTGAACAAGAGACCTTCTGTGCAAAGCCAAATTCAGCAGCTCTGATGCCTCCTCCAGGGCTGGGAGCAGCCTGACAGATCCAGGGACATATAGGAGATGTTCAGTGTGCTGAGTGCTGGGCCAGGAGCTTGGACTGTGCTGCCTGCAGGTGCAGAGAGAGGCATCTCTTCCCACTGTGGGATGCACAGTCTGGGCATCCACACTGGAGAAAGGCATCAGTCGTGGTCCCACAGGCTACAGAAACACAAAGCAGAGCCTGTTCCTGCCTGGGGTTTATGGCAGAGTAACCAGGAGCAGGGAGAGAAGACAAGGATACAGAGGCTGCTCTGTGGCTGTGAGAGAGACTGGAGCTGGGATAATCCCACACAGAGCAGCTCCACATCCTGGGCTCCCAGCCCTAAGCAGATTGTCTGTGCAGGGAGGGAGAAGATGCTCCTGGGACTCCCTAGCAAGTTCTCAGCATCCTTGTGGAGAAGGAAAGCAGCACAAACCAGCCTGGCTCTGATTCTGCCCCAAGCTCACCTTCCAGGCCTCGGTTTCCCCAGCTCCTAAGAACAATCTGCCTTGTCCAACTTTATCAAATCGTGGGACATCTGCAGATGTGATGAGTCAGATGTGCCTCGTGTGACTCAGCTGGCAGATCCCATCCAACAGCCACGGAGCTTCCCCTGCTCCAGGATCCGTATTTGCTGTTCTTACTGCCAAGTGCATGCCTATTCCCAAAACTAAACATGCCTGTGAGTTTCTAGACCCATTTGGGAAGACCAGGAAAAAGCCTTTCCAGCTTCATTCTGAAATGAAACAGAGAAAAGTTCACTGGACAATCTACAACTTTCCTCCCTGCAAGGAAAATGGAAAACAGAGAGTGGGTTTCGCTTCTAAAATTAACATCATTTTCTCTGATGCAGGAATGTGGCTCTGCAATACCAGGAGCTGTGGCAGGACAGGGATGTGACCCTGGAAAAGCCTTGAATGTGTGGATGCAGCCCACTGGCAGCTGGAATTAAATGCGAGCAGCTCCTTCTGAAGCTCCCAGGAGCAGGCGTCGCTCTGCAAGAACGCAGCAGGGTTGCATCATGTGGGCTCCTTGAATTTTCCAGAAATCTGCCACTTCTACCCTGCCAGGTTTTCATGGGGAATCTATACAGTAGCTGGGAAAAACACACTGCAATTTTCTGCTGGCATATTTGAAGCAAGGAGGAATATTCAGGCTAAGTGGGGTTTGATGTGGGGACACAGGGAGGATGTCACTTTTTTCCTAAGGGCTCTTGCCCTTGGAGATACATCCTGGAGATGCATCCTGGCCTCTTACAGACACATCCTAAACTGCCACATTATGGGTTAAGCCCCCTGACCCAATCTGGACATATGGCAAAGGACATCTCCCTCCCAGGTGGGTGCATTTTGTCATCCCAAGCAAAGCTGCAGCAGCTCCGATCTGGACACAAACTGGTTTGGTCCCACCAGATCAGCATAACGTCCCCAGGGTTGGGGCAGCCATGGTGCTTGGAAAATTTGGAAGGATGATACCCCTTCTCCTGTTTGGTTTTACACTAAAAGAGAGATTTAGATTAGCTATTGGGAAGGAATTGCTCCCTGTGAGGGTGCTCAGGCCCTGGCACAGGGTGCCCAGAGAAGCTGGGGCTGCCCCTGGAGCCTTGGAAGTGTCCCAGGCCAGGTTGGACACTGGGGCTTGGAGCAGCCTGGGACAGTGGGAGGTGGCCCTGCCCATGGCAGGGGTGGGAATGGATGGACTTTAATGCTCCTTCCAACCCAAACCATCCTGGGATTCTGTGATTGCTGCTGTTTCTCTCTGGGCAGCTTTTCTGCTGCCTGTGTAAGAGCACGGAAGACAACGAGGCTGCCAAGCCCTTCCTAAGCATCCCTGTGCTTACATTCCCCAGCACGTGGCTGAGGAGGATTGCACACGCTGTCTGTTCCTGCTGGGCCACTGCCCAGGCTGAACCCAGCGTGTCCTTCCTGGGATTCATCCCTCCCCTCCTCCTTTCCTGTTCCACCATCTCCCCAAAGTCCACAAGGCAGCAAACCCAGGAGCCCCAGCCCCTCCTGCACTCAGCCCCCTCCTTCCTCTGACACCACCAGTGGCAGTTTTGGGGCTTGGCTCCTTGGGAACCTGATTCCCAACAAAGAAAAGACTTCTAGGGACAGCAGTAGGATTGGGGAAATGGGCAGTTGTGTGACACACGTGCACACACAGCACAGGCTGAGCCCACCCCGCCTCCTATTCCTGAGCAGTGCTGTGCTGGAAGCAGAAGATTGGCTGGCTGAGGATCCTGCTCCAAGCCAGGCTCGGGTTTAGGGGCGTTTCTGCTCCCTCGGCTGGCTCCAGAATAAACGGTTTCCTTTTACATCCCGCTTTCCTCGGGAGAGGCTGGAACGCTGAGGGGGGAGCCTGTGGGGCTGAGCCTCCTCTCAGCTTCCACCTAATGTGAAGGGCAGGCAGAGCTCAGACCTTTCACGTTCCCATACGCTCCTGGAAAATGCCAGGAAGGGATTTTGAGGGAGAGCTCATTGCAGCAGAGTGAACTCAGCTTTTAACGAGACATGAGAGGTGCCCCACCACAGCTCCACTCTGCAGAGCAGACTGACCACCTGGGCCTTCTCTGCTTGTATTTTGTAATGAAGGGTGAAAACCTGGAATTGGCACATTCCTTGCTGCCTGTTTCCAGTGAGGAAACTGAAGCTGCAGCATCCCAAAGCCCTGGTGCTCTCACAGCCTGCCCTTGAGATGGCCCCAGGGCCCGTGGGGCTGACGTGGCTGACAAACCAAGCACTTGCTTTTCCTTTTGGCTGCTTTTTGGGAGGAACCAGCCAGCCCCAATCACTGTGAGCAGAAGGGAGGGGGTAAGGAATGCACATTGCCAGTGCTCATCTTAGAATAACAGGATTTAAGGTTGGAAAAGACCTCTAGGATCACTGATAGCCTGGAAAGGGCATCCTGGAGTCCTCTTGGCTTGCCACGACCCCAAACCAGCACTGTAGGAACAGCCCCATGGGTCCTCCCCAGGGATGGCAAATCCCTCCTGCCACATCCACAAGGATTCCATCTCCTCCTGCCAAAGCCCCGTTCCCAGGAAGGTGTGGGATGCAGGGGCTTGCAATCCAACCTGCCACTGCCCGTGCTGGCCCTCTGCTGAGGCCACACAGATGTCATTCTTTCCACCCAAAAGCACCAGAGGAATTCCACCCCCCTGCCTCGCTGTGTTGGCAGGAAACCCTTTGGATTTTGAACTTTTCTCTGGGAGTATTAAACAGGGATTACAAACTGGGATCAAGGGAGTCTCTCTGTGCTGTGCCCTGTGGGAAAGCTGCAGCCTCTGTAGCCTGTCCTCCCTGGTTTGTGCACCAGGACATACCTGTGTGATGCCTCTATGGGAACTTGCTGCCTCCATGGCAACCAGGTCTTTTCCTCTTCCTTTTCCTCCTCCACCACACCTGCTGAGGAAGCAAAAGGAGATCAGTGCTATGCAGAGGATTCATAAAATTTGCACCTTTAGGACATGTAAACCCAGAGAGCTCCCCGAAAGCCTGCAGCTGGCACGCCCAGCTCTGGGCACAGCAGGCTGGCACAGGGAGTTTGGCTCTCACTGCTGCACTCCAGGCAGGCCAGGGCAGGGATCCACGGGGTGCAGCCTTTCAGCTCCACTGCCATCCTTTGTGTGCCATCTGCTCACACAAAGCTGGGCCCTCCCAGCTCCAGCCAGGCCAGACCCGGGCATGGCTGAGAGCCAGAGAGGGGGAGAAGGGCTGGGATCCCACTCCAGTGCTGCCAGCAAAGCCACAGCTCCAGGGTGCCTGGGGCTGCATGAAGGAGCTCACAGTGCCAAAGGAGGCTGTGCAGGGGAGAAACTCAAGTGCTGATCCCAAACTTGCCCTTGAGCTGAGACAGAAAGCAGAATTCCCCCAAAATCTTTGTGTGTGTGGGGACCTGGAGGAGCAGGCAAGCCCTGACTAGCTCGGGAACAGGGAGAGCTCAGAGCCCCTTCCAGTGCCTACATGGGGCTTGTGAAAAAAAGGCAGAGGGATTTTTGAAAAAGGGCAGAAAGTGACAGGACAAGGGGGAATGGCTTCCCACTGCCAGAGGGCAGGGTTAGATGGGATATTGGGAAGGAATTCTTTCCTGTGAGGGTGGGAAGGCCCTAGCACAGGGTGCCCAGAGAAGCTGTGGCTGCCCCTGGATCCCTGGCAGTGCCCAAGGCCAGGCTGGATGGGGCTTGGAGCAGCCCGGGACAGTGGAAAGTGCCCCTGTCCATGGCAGGAGGGGGCACTGGATGATTTTAAGGCTCTTCAGTGCTGGCTCAGAGCATCCCTGCCCTCCTCAGCCATGATCCTGGAAAGCAGAAATCCTGCACCAGCACTGCCTCACAGCAGCACAGAAGATGACAGACTGTCTCCAACACAGGAAAACAGGATGAGTCTCCTGGGTCACTGTGAGGTGAAAGTGCAAAGCTGCTGGAGTTTGTATTTTACAAGTCCTGTCCAAAGAACACACAGTGTCTGCTTTCATAGAAATAAAACACTCCTTCAATAATAGATAATCAAGTCAATTAGTAACACTGCTTGAAACAAGAAGCCAAACAACCAGGGCAGCACCAATTTGGATGTTTCGTGGCTGGGCATGGACTGTTTCCCACAGAACTGGACTGCTGGTACAGTTGCATTTCACTGTTCTCCATCCCAGCAGCTCCTCCACACCCACTGCAAGCAGTGAAACAACGACTTGGAAATCTCAGGAGCTGTAGGATCACACCCATCTCACAAAAATTTCAGGTGGTTTTTAATTTAAGGCTCAGTGGATCTGCACTGCCCTAAACCCACGAAGTCAACCCATGCTGGAAATAACTCCAGACAAAAGAAACTCGAGTTTTGCCCTGCGCAAGTGTGGTTTGGAGGGGAGGAGCTGGGCTGGAGGATGTGTCCCTCTGGCAGCTGGAACCGCTCATTACAGGAGCAGGGGAGACGGAAGACGGCAACTCCCAGTTTGGCTCCCCCTTCCCGATCCCCATCCCACCGCTGGAGGAGCTCCTACGTGGCACTGTGGGGGCTGGGAGCGCCTGCACAGCCCGACTGCACTTGGAAATCACAGCAGAGCAGCAGGAATCTTCCCCAGCAATGCAGATCAGCCTGATAACCAGAACTCTGGCCCTGGACAAAACTGTTCGGAGTCAAGATGAAGCTGTTTGCTGATATTTTGGTAGAATTGACTCATTTTCTGCATATTCACATGCTAAAGCTCTGCAGGGTTTTTTTGTGGCTCTTACCAGGTTGTGCTGTAGACAGAGCAGGAACAGGTTGAAATATACACTTAAAAATCAAGAAAAATCGGAAATATCCTTACGCTGGGCTGGCAGCCCTGAAACACAAAGAACTATTTTGATTCTACTCAAAATGCATCTTACTGAGGCAAAGCCATTTCAAAGGACTGAAGCACAGAGCCCCCAGAGTGTCAAAGGACTTCGGTGTTGGGAGGCAATGAAAGAAATCAAGATTAAAAGTTTTAGAGTTTAAATTTTACTAGGAAGGTGAAAAAAAATCTTACATGGGAAGTAATTACACAGAAGGGTTTGAAGGTGGAGCAATTCAAAATCTGGCAGAGAAAAGCAGCTGACTGGAAGTTTAAAGGAGCTTTTCTCACTTCTCACCTGGCACACGCTGCTGGTACAGACCAGTAACATTTACCTCGGTACTGATGGTTTGGTATCAGCAAATTCATTTTTAATGAAGCCAGAATTGTGCTATAAAAACTCTGGGACCCCACTGTTGATCGTTTATGGAGACACAAAGCAAAGCTAACTGCACCAAGATACACTAGTGTACAAAACTACGTTGCTTAAGGTATTCCAAAGCTCTTTTTCCCACTGAATCCCTCCCTGAAGGGACCAGATCTCTAAATATTACTGATGTGAGGACATCAGGTTCGTTGCAGCTGATGGAGATTTTTTTTTATAGGGAGGGCTCAAAGATCTCCCCTTGTGTGAGGTGTGGAGTATCTACTCACATGGCACCATCTGAACAGTTCAGATGGAAGAAAAATGTCACTTTTTGATGCCACCTCCTAGAATGGGTGGGCTGTGAAAGGGAATGGAATAGTGATTCCAAAGCAAGGTACTTCCAAGACAACACGCAGAATATTCAAAGCCAGAAGGAAAAATCAGATGCTGTTCTCTACTACAGCAACAGGAAGCTGAGACCTGCTGAGACCCCTGTCTTCAGAGGGAAGCAGAAAAACTTGGCAGAGCCAAAAATAGGGGGAAAACTGAAATTACAGCGTGATTAAAAGGGACACATAGACATCAGTTAAACAACACAAGGATGCAGCATCCTTCTGCTGATATAACCATCCAGGAGGTGGGTGGTACCTAGAATATCCCTGTATCCCAGACTGCCATGAAAACAATCCTGTGCTGTCTTAAAATGGGACAGGGTTGAATCCAAGCTTCAACACTTGACACTCAGCAAAAACCTCTCCATGG
This sequence comes from Picathartes gymnocephalus, assembly GCA_013390045.1. Lineage (NCBI taxonomy): Eukaryota > Metazoa > Chordata > Aves > Passeriformes > Picathartidae > Picathartes > Picathartes gymnocephalus. The sequence goes on along the minus strand of WEKY01040380.1, from coordinate 45,305 downwards.
CACAGCTGCTCTGGGCACCCTGTGCCAGGGCCTCCCCACCCTCACAGGGAACAATTCCTTCCCATTATCCCATCTATCTCTGCCCTCTGGCAGTGGGAAGCCATTCCCTGTGTCCTGTCCCTCCATGCCTTGTCCCCAGTCCCTCTGCAGCTCTCCTGGAGCCCCTTTAGGCACTGGAAGGGGCTCTGCGCTCTCCCTGGAGCCTTCTCTTCTGCCTTGGATGTCACCAATGAGGGCACACTTCAGATGCCAGCATGGGGCAGATGTTGAACATTGGCTGCCTGGCCCTTTGCACCACCCCTGACTTCAAGGAGGGTGAAAGCCCAGAAACAACAACAAAAAAACCCCGAATATATCACTCCCTGCCTTTGGTGCCAACAACCATCCAGCTGCAGGAGATGCCAGGGGCAGGGAGAGGATGGAAATAAGATGGGCCTGAGCACTGAAAACAGGCAAAAGCACAGTTTGGGCGGGGAATAGTTCCCCATCTTCCAGCTGCAAGGCCTGGCAGGGGACAGGCTGGGGCAGCTCCAGCCGTGCCGGCAGGAGGAGGGAACGCGCATCCCCCCATCCCTCCCGACCCCCCTTCGGCGGCGCGGGGCCGGCATTCCCTGCCATTGGCGGCGGGCCGGGAGAGAGCTGGGACGGATCCTCCCCTTCCTCTCCCTCCCAAGCGTTTTTGAGAGGGTTTTCCCAACTTTCCAGAAGTTTCTCCCCGGTCCCTTATATACCCCCTCCGCAGGACCGGGAGGTGCACAGGGAGCCGAGCGAAGCCACATCCCGAGCCTGCAGGTAAGAGGGGGGGATCCGGGGGTCCCTGGGCTGGGAGGGGCGAGACCGAGCTGAGATTGCAGCAGGGTGGGGGCAGATTTTGGGGTCCTGCAGCATCCTGGCTGGGCAAAAAAATCGAGGGGAGGGTTATGGCATGGGAGAAGGGGGTGCGTGGGGGGTAGGCTGCAGTGGGGTGGGTGGAAGTGGGGGACAGAGGTACAGACTGTCCCATGAGCTGGCTCCATTTTTTTGAGGAAAGATTAAAAAATCCCCCCATCGCCTCCAGTCTGCAAGAGGTGGTCACAGTGAAGCTGCAGGAGAATGACGGAAAAGAAAAGGGGGAAAAGGGAAGCTTTAGCTTGGTGTGAGTGAAATCCTCCAGCCCCTGCTCTGGCTCAGCCTGGGAGCCTGCAGGACCCTGGGCACCATCCCAGCACAGGAATGAGAGCTCTCCCTGCAGCCTCCTGCCACAGGACGGCCCAACCCGTCCTTCTGCCGCCTTAACCAAGTGTCACATCCTTCTGGTGACAAGGAAATGGCCTTTTGCCTGCATTCCTCTGCCCTGCAGCTCTCTGCTGCTCCTGGGAGAAACACAGCCCTCGCAGGGGTGCACCTCCAAATCCTGCCAGGAGAGCGGGTCCCCCGGCGGTCCCAGGGAAGGCTGTGGAATGCCACGCTGGCACTGGGCGTCCCCTCGCTGTGGGAGCACAGAAGAGGAGGATGTTGCCGGCTGTGCATTCCCCACATTCCCTCCATTTTCACTCTGGCTTATGAATTCGCCCATAATCGCAGCCGTAATCCACGAATGGGCACAATTTCTCCGTCTTAGGCTGTGTGAGTCAGCACAGCCCAAATCTGTCACCCGGCCCTGAAGTAATGAACCTTTTTTTTAAGGTGAGGATGAAACAGTGCAGGCCACCTCCTGCTCACAAGAGAACTACTCCATGTATCTGTTTTCTTTCAGAAAGAAAAAGGCAAACGTTGACCTCACTATGAAACAGTTACAAGGTATCCTTAGAAATAAATGGGAAATAGAAAACCAGAAGGAAACCCCTGAGATTTCCAATGTTTGTCACCCTGGCTGCACTTTAAAAGAAGGCAGTTCTGAGCCTGTTGCACAAATCTCTGCTCTTGAGGCAGCCGGGATGGCTCTTCCCTTTAACAGAAGCCTTGCTCCCATAAAGGATTTTAGGTTGCAATCGCCTCCCACTCTGGCAAAGGGTCCCTGCTGGAACTGCGCACTCTCTTGGCCTGGGGCTACGTGCTGCGTGTTTCCTTCCATATGTAATCCCAGCGGGCCCTTCGCTTCCTGCCTGGAATACTTTAACCCCACAGCGACCCTGCCGCAGCCTTTCCCTGCCTCCCCATGCCACGGGCAGCCCCTGAGGCTGGCCAGGAGCAGGGTGGGAGAAGGAACCAAGGAACAGAACTTCAGTGTAGTGATGCCGTTCCTGTCAGGGAAAAAGTCCTCCAAAAGCTGGAGGGGGAATTTCAGGCCTGAGGAGCTGCCAGCAGGAAGGTTTGCTGAGTGAAGGCAGGAGGGAGAGGAGGTCTGGGGCCAAGTGGGATGAGCTCCAAAGGGCTTCCAGTCATTTAGGAATGGTCAGTCTGCACCTTTACCGGAGCTGGGGGCTCAGAGCCCTTGCTGGGGATGGGTTCACCTATGTTGGGATGAGATCCATCCACCTCATGAACTAAAGGCTCTGCTGGGGAAAATGAGGCTCCCCCACCTCTCTCTGCCCCAGTATTTCCCTGGCAGGACTGGACAGGCAAAACCAAGTCGAACAGAGCTGATCAGACAGTGCAGGATCTTCTCTAGGGATGCCTCTGGCTTTGCTTGGTGGAAGCTCGTGTGCTCCATCTAGTGCCAAGGAGCTGAGGATATGGGGCCCGGGCTGGGGTCCCCAAAGGGGATGGTCCTTGCCGTTCAGTGCCTGCAACAGCCCTTGGATCAACGGGCAGCACAAAAATTCTTCAGCTTTTCCTGGTCAGGGCAGAGGTTTCTCCTGCTCTGGGGACAGAATCATGGAATGGTTGGCATGGGAGGGACCTTAATGACTGTTACCTTCCCCTATCCCAGATTGCTCGAAAACCCATCCAGCCTGCCCTTGGACACTTCCAGGGATGCAGGGGGAGCCATGGCTTCTCTGGGCAACCTGTACCAGGGCCCCACCACCCTCACAGGGAGGAATTTCTTTCCAACATCCAATCTAAATCTGTCTTTACTTGAAAGCCATTCCCCCTTGCCCTGTCAAGATCACATGAGAAATACCTGTTGCTTACCTTCCCTGGCTCCTCCTTAAATCACTCACTGCACATTAACATTGGAATAAGGGAAAACTACTTAGGAAGGAAGCTTTCATTCCAAATGCACAGGCTCTGCTTGCCAGGGTGCAGCCTGCACTCCTGAAGATTAATTGTTGCTCAGGGTGGACTTGGGATGGCTGCACTCCAATGAAGCACTGGTGCAATGTCACTGTCACTGGAGCCAAGTTTCTCTGGAAGAGCCCCTGGGATCTTTGGATGCTCCAGGAAGGGTTTGGATCATGCTGATGGTGAGTTTTCTTGCCCAGCAGGTCCTGGGAGGCACCGGGTGCTGCTGAAGCCATGTGGATTATCATGGGGCTGGCCCTCCTGGGCCTGGCCGCGGCCGTGCCCTCGGAGGACAGGAAGCTGAGCGACAAGGCCACCACGCTGGCCGAGCGCAGCACCACGCTGGCCTTCAACCTCTACCACGCCATGGCCAAAGACAAGGACATGGAGAACATCCTGCTGTCCCCCGTGGTTGTGGCCTCGTCCCTCGGGCTCGTGTCGCTCGGGGGCAAGGCCACGACGGCCTCGCAGGCCAAGGCGGTGCTGAGCGCGGACAAGCTGAACGATGAGTACGTGCACAGTGGGCTGGCCGAGCTCCTCAGCGACCTCAGCAACAGCACCGCCCGCAACGTCACCTGGAAGATCGGCAACCGCCTCTACGGCCCCGCCTCCATCACCTTCGCCGAGGACTTCGTGAGGAACAGCAAGAAGCACTACAACTACGAGCACTCCAAGATCAACTTCCGAGACAAGAGGAGCGCCCTCAAGTCCATCAACGAGTGGGCGGCCCAGACCACGGATGGGAAGCTCCCGGAGGTCACCAAAGATGTGGAGAAAACTGATGGGGCCCTCATTGTCAACGCCATGTTCTTCAAGCGTAAGTTGTGCCTTCGGTTCTTGGTGCAAGTGACCCAAAACCTCCCCTGAGCGGACACACAGAATCATGGAATGGTCTGGGTTGGGAGGGGCCTTAAAGATCATCCAGGTGCACTGGAGGCAGCTCTCAGGCAGTGATTGGGAACTGTGCATGGAATTACCGCCCATTCCCTTTTCTTACAAGCTGTGTTGCTCTCTCTCCTGTAGCACACTGGGATGAGAAGTTCCATCATAAGATGGTGGACAACCGTGGCTTCATGGTGAGCCGTTCCTACACCGTGGGAGTGCCCATGATGCACCGCACAGGTGAGTGGGGAACCTCCACCCCCAGCCAAGACCAGCGGGAATTATGATGGTTGTTCTCTGTTATCCAGTTTCCCACCAGCTGCTTCCAAGATTGTTTTGCCTCACAAGAGAGAACAAAGCAGGGGAGTGTTTGTTCTGCTGATTCAGTCTCTCTGTGAGCAGGGAGAATCCATGTCTACTGTGGGGTGCTTGGCTGTTGGGAACAAATCCCAGCTCATCACACAAATGAGAGCCAAAGCCAAATCCAGTAATGCTGGGCCACTTGCCAAAAGGGTGTCCAGACTCACCTCTCCTCCTGGTCAGGGAAAGCCCAGGCTGAATTCACTTTGCCTCTGCTCCACATCTCATTGTTGCCTGCTTCTGGTTCCAAGGTCTCTACAATTACTATGATGACGAGGCAGAGAAGCTCCAGGTGGTAGAGATGCCACTGGCTCACAAGCTCTCCAGCATGATCTTCATCATGCCAAACCACGTGGAACCTCTGGAGAGGGTGGAGAAACTGCTGAACAAGGAGCAGCTCAAGACCTGGACTAGCAAGATGAAGAAGAGATCAGTGGCCATCTCGCTGCCAAAAGTTGTCCTGGAAGTCAGCCACGACCTTCAGGTAAAGGAGGTCCTTCAACAGTTGGGCCTTACAGTTCTTTGGGATGGGAGGGAAAACAGTGGGTTATCCACACCTGCTGCCCCTCTTCCCTCTTGCACCATGTCATCTCTGGGAGGGTTGCTGACCTCTTGTCTCCTCCTAGAAACACCTGGGGGGCCTGGGCCTGACAGAAGCCATTGACAAGACCAAGGCTGACTTGTCCAAGATCTCTGGCAAGAAAGACCTTTACCTATCCAATGTGTTCCACGCCGCAGCTCTGGAATGGGATACGGAGGGGAACCCCTACGATGCTGACATCTACGGCCGAGAGGAGATGAGGAACCCCAAGCTCTTCTATGCTGACCACCCCTTCATCTTCATGATCAAGGACACTAAAACCAACTCCATCCTCTTCATCGGCAGGCTCGTGAGGCCCAAAGGCGACAAGATGCGTGATGAGTTGTAGTCGGGTTTGTTTTGGTTGGGGTTTTTTTCCCAGAGCTTTGGTTTGTTTGTGTTTTTAGGGGGGGATTTTGACAAATGGGAAACACTATTTTGTATCCTTCTCGAACCATGGGTGCTATTCAGACCAGGGTGCATTGTGAGAAGAAACCAGCGTACACTTTACCTCACCCCAAAATCCGGATTGCACAAACCCACCTCCAGAGAGGAGCAGGGGAGCCTGGCACCAGAGGGTCACTGGGAATCAGCTGAGGTGGCCAGGCTGCAGCTGAGCTCCTCCCTGCACTGGTTAAGCCTCCTGCTCAGTTCCTTGCTGCCCCACTAGCCCTGCCAAGGCACCACCCTCCCATCCCAAATGCTTCCATCCTGCCGCACGCTTAGCGCTGCCGCTTTTCTCCCGCTTGGGTGCCCCGTGGCACCACTCCAGAGCTGTTCCCTGCTCCTCTCTTCTCTCTCCAGGGGTGTGTAACAGAGCTCCAAGGGCCACTAGTGCAGTCCAGCCCTGGAGGAGAGCAGGAGGCAGCATGGGAGAATGGAGATTGAATGGAGTTGTGCCCTTCTCTCCTGCCTATCCCCGTGTTCGGTGCTTCAACCACAAGAGCTCCTTAGGGAGAACATTAAAGCCAAGAGCAGCCTGGATCAACACTTCAGGGAGAACTAAGGGGCTTTGGGGTGTCAGGGAGAGCCCAAAGGGCAGCTTGGGCTTCTAGAAAGAGAAACCTGAGGTCCCTTCAACACTCCACCCCCTGGGATCACTGAGGAGCCAACATCTGTAATTAAACAGGCAACTGGCCCAGGCAGAGAAGTCACTTCTCTTGGAAGCGCTCTGCACCAGCCTGTAGGGCTGGGAAAGACTCTGTTCCCACTGCCAGGGCTCTCCCAGTTTGGAGCAGAGCTGGTTCCCATCAGCTCCCACTGAAGCTGACCCAAGGCACTCCTGGCTGGCTTCTCACAGGGAGGTGGGATCAGGTTCACCTCCACTTTCTTGCTTAATTAAACACAAAGCTTTAAAGCTGCCATTACCTGACTTCCTAATTATGCTGTGCTGAAGCTCCATGGTACTTTAGCTCCCTGTCTGCTGACCTGGATAAGGGCACCCTGAAAAACAAAGGTATTTATAGTTATATTTATGTCTGATAATTAGCAGGTTTCACAGCCTGATCCAAGCTGTTCCTAACTTCTCTTCAAGGGATATCATCAGGTCAGTACTGTTTTAAAAAGGAGCTGATGTTATCCCAGGAGCATTGCAGCACTTGCCACGCACTGAGAGACACCACAAGGCAAATACTGAGATTATGGAAACGAGGAAAATCCATGCATCCCAATGGAACCGCCAGTTCTCTGAAACCAGCATGGAGCACCTACATGGCTTTGCTTTATCTCCCTGCCAATTTTCCCTGCTGACATAGAAGCCCAATACTGCATATTCCCAGGTGCTGGGAGGCAGGAGGCAATGCCAGGGATGTCCCCAAATGTGGGACCCTTCCCGGTGATTCAGCGCACTGAACCCACACACAGAACGTTCTGGAGGCTGGGCTGGGGGGGGGTGAAAGGGGTGGGAAAGGCAGGAACACACTGTGGGATATTGTGAATAATTTGCATCATGTGGATGCAGGTGTCTGATGGCTTTTATTGTCTGTTCTCATACCACAGTGACAGTTGTGTAATTTTGCAATAAAACTTTTTCAATGAAAAAGCCAGAGTCACTTCCAGAGTAAAATAAACTTAGGGAGGTTCCTTGTTATCCTTAAATCCAAGACATCTTAATGTGGCAACTACGGACAAAAATTACACTTAATACACAAGATGAATTCCTATGGCACATCAATCATGAAAAAGGAATGCTCTAAGCAAGCTTTTCCCTTCATTGGTTTCTCCTGAACCTGCAAATATCCAACACCTTTAATGCTCCCCGGGTAAAGGACCAACTGCCCCGTCCTGCTGGGCCATTTGGCAGAATAAAAAGTGAGCTGTCAGCCACAGGGACCAGCCTTCCTGACCCTCCAAGACAAAGTTCCTCCAGCTCTGGAGGATTCACTCCAGGGAAATCGAGGAAGAAAGAACTGCAGGCCAAAGATGCCTTCCCCAGGTGGAAAATCCAGCAGTGGCAGACCCTGCTAATTCATGTTCTCCCACTGCTGGAAAGGGATGAGCCTTCTGCCACCCACAAGCACAACCAAAGGCAGAGAGATGTGTGCCCTTTTCCCTGGGCAAGCACATACATCCCTGTGGAGCTCCTCCCACACTGGAAAAGCACCAGGTTCTTCCTGATTTTCACTAAATTGGAATTAGTGAAGCCACTTCCAGCATCAATCACAGCAGGAACACATCAGCCTGGAATAGCAACATTGAGACTTAAGTTAAAAACTTTCCAGAGTTCCTGAGTTCATCCCACCCCCAGCTCATCTTCCAGGGTTTTTGTCCATGGGGAGACAGTACCCAAAAGACACAGGAACTCAATGAGCTCCCTCTTTTGGAGCTTCCTCAAACAGCTCAGAGTGGTGGTAACTCCAACCAAGGCACATGGAAAAGGTGTTCACTTGACACTTGCGGCCACAGCTCCTCTGGGCACCCTGTGCCAGGGCCTCAGCACCCTTCCTTCCCAATATCCCATCTATCTCTGCCCTCTGGCAGTGGGAAGCCATTCCCTGTGTCCTGTCCCAAGTCCCTCTTCAGCTCTCCCGGAGCCCCTTTAGGCCCTGGAAGGAGCTCTAAGGTCTCCCTGGAGCCTTCTCCCCACTACTTGCACATCTCAACTCTAGCAGTGATCAGCACTGAGATTAACAGGATAATGGATAGGGTTGGAGAGCTTTTAAGCAGGAAGAAGTGGAGCAATCTCCAGGAAATCCAGCACTCCCTAGGAGGCAGCAAGAGAAATTTCTAACCATCACCAACATGGGAATGCTTAAGAATTTAGAGACAACATGCAAAGTTGGGTGTGACTCTTAACGCTTCAGATCTTCCCACTTCCAGACATTTCCTGCTCCTATGATCTGACAGAGCTGCTTTGTCAGTTTATATTTTCAGACTATCTCCAAATTCAAATTTTTATTAAAGAATTAATGTTGGCATTAGTCTAATGTTTATATTAACTATTTAAATCTTTGCCCTGAGTGATGTGCACAGAAACCTGAAATCAGACTCACTGATACCCTAAGAAGGCACATCTTGTTTCTGAAGCTTAACCAGATTCCCAGGTGTGCCAGAGAAGCTGGGAACAGCAAGGCCAAGGCTGCCCAGGCAGACAAGTTCAAAATTCCAGTTCCTAAGCTGCCAGCCTAGTTCCTGCAGAGAAACCTCCTGAAAAAGGCAATGGGGATGTGCAAGCTATTCCCGAACAACAAAGCTTGCATACAACAAACGGGCTTAGAATTCCTCAAAATCTGAACTCCTTGATCCTGCACATACATCATCTCCTATGATGTGCCTGTCTCTTCCCATTCCTGCACCAGACTTCCAGCAGATACTCCCTCCTCACAGCTTAGGACAGAAGGTTTGAAATCCTGAGTGTCACTTTTGGTCTCACCCCACAAACCCAGACCTAAAGTTACCTGACCCTAAGAGGAGCTGCATTGACCTGGATACTGCCAAAAAAGCTCCCCCTTCTGGAAAACTTGGATAAGTGACTGGGATGTAGGGAATGGCCACCAGTATTCCATAGAGTGTATGTTCCTCATGACCCTCTAAACATGGGATTGCTGCTCCAGGTTTATCTATCATAGACAGCAGAGCTTTATTCCCACTTTGTTTGGATCAGGATCTGGTGAAGTTCACTCCAGAAAGGGAACACAGCAACAGAATTCCTTCCATACCAAAGGTGGGAGCAAGGTCTTCCTGAAGTACATCTTGAGAAAATAAAAAGAAAAAAAAAAAACAAGAAAAAGCACCTTCACAAAAACTGGCTTTTGTGATTTTATTAAGAGATGTTTTCAGGACAGACAAGCTTCTGGTTGCAGATGTTACAAACCCTACAACGAGAAACAAAACACTCAGTGAGCTGGGGGCAAACTCTTTCCACAACCATCATCCTACCCCAAACAAAGAACAAGCCAAGCTTTCCAATTAAACTGCATCTGTCACTTCCTGCTTTTTGGCCAATGATCCCCCTTTTTCCCACTGAGGCAGATCTTGCCAGTCAGATTCCTTGGTAAGACTTCAAACTGTGATGAGTTCCTTACAAAAGCAGCCTACAAATTGTTCTCAAGTGGCTTCTAAGACTGTCCCAAACTGGATCCTGGGGCAGGATAGGATGGATATATGAGGAATATATTCCCTGTGCTGCCAGCTGCACACTGGTAGCAGCTGGTACAACACCAACACATGCAAGGCACCCGACCCAAGTCACTAGAGCTATAGCAATAATAATATAGTTGTAATAATCCAAGGTCCCCAAATCCACACTCTATAACACAACAGCTTATCTTCCCAAAATCCCAGCTTCCAGTGATTTTGGTGGCCTGCCACCTTTTCCACAAGGAAAAGGCACACCTCCCTCGCAGTGCTCCCAGGCACTCACCCCTCAGGCAGTGGGCACTGGCTGAGGCATGGCTGGCTGTTCTGGTTTGCCACCTTTCTGCTCTGAAATGGGGGTGGTGGGCAAAATCTCTTCTTTGGGTTCCACGATGCTGACGTGGTCTGGCAGAGGCTTTTTGGGGCCAATCTTTCCACTGGGGTCCCAAGGCAACATAATCTTTACTTTGATTCCCAGTACTCCTGCAGAGAGTGACACGACAAAGGGAGACACAAAATAGATCAAGCACACGTTCATAGGTATGAGCACCGAGGTTACAAAATATCTCTCTGCACATTAAAGATCTGCTGACAACACTGCAACACATACATGCTACAGCTCAAAAGGCTAATTACTGTGAATCTACAGAGTTGTAAATTCAGGCAATTTAAAGTTGCATGTCCAAAGTTTTCCAACTCACTGCCTTTGCTGACTGCAATTCTGCCCTCAACTCATTCTAAGCCTGGTTTTAAACTCTGTCCTCTTCTTCAGCTACTTTTTCTAGGAAATTCCACTTCTTTTTTGCATCCCTTCTCAGACAAATGCCTCTAACTCATCCAATGTGCAGGACAGCCTGGCCAAGGCAGCCTTAGCACAGCACCACAGAACATGGCACAGAGCAGGCTGCAGTGACACAAGGATGTCCATTCTGACTCGTCATCTTATCATCACGGAAGGGAAGGTGCAGAACAGCTCTGGCTGAGTTGGTAGCCCTACACCAGCAGCTCTGCAATTAATTAACCCACATCCAGTTAAGACACACAAGTCATTTGTGTTTTACCAGGAGGGAGAACAACTGGAAGCAGGTTTAGCTGGGAAGACTTGTAGCATCCCTGTTCTCTCTGCCCATCCTGAGGAGCCAGGAGAACCAGAATCCCAACTGCCAAGAGCTCTTAATCCCAGGCACCAGGCACTTTATCTGGAAGTTATCACCAGCCTCAGAGGCCCCAGGACATAAGTGAGAATGTCTGGAAAATCTACAGCCACATTCTCAACTGGAAACATTCAAACCCCATCAGCAGAGAAGTGGTTGACCTGGTATGACCACACTGGCTGCTGAAGGTCCCTTCACTTCCCATCCCAAAAGAACTTCTACTGTAGATGTAACATTCAAATCCCACAGTGAGAGTTCAGTTGCAGAAACCCAAGAAAACAGGATTTTCAGAGTCTGAATCAACCCACAGCAGCACAACTGAATTACACTGTGAGATCCGTATCAGTTTCACCCCAGAGATGCCAGTGGGAAACCTGCAACCTGCAGACACGGGATGCCAGGAGCTGAAATGTTTGGTCTCTGAAATTCCAGAGAAGGAACCCAACAGAGCTGCACAGGGATCTGCATGCCAGGCACTCACCCTGCCGGAGTAGGACGTGACGCACAGCTGTGTCCACGTAGTAATTCACTGGGTCCCCACTGTGGATCATCAAACCATCCACAAACTTCATGGATTTGGCCCGCTGACCTCGGAGTTTGCCAGACACAACGACCTCACAGCCCTTGGCCCCGCTCTCCATGATGAAGCGGAGGACACCATAGCAGGCTCTGCAGGGAGAGGACAGCCAAGCCATGAGCCCACTCTGCCAGACCCACAGGGCTCCCTGGAGGAATTTCACAATTCCAACCTCAGTTTCACATGTCAGGAGTGCAGCTCCCATCCCTTCTCAGACAAATGCCTCTAGATCATTCACTGGTGACAGGAGGCTGCTGCTGAAGGACCTCACGCAGCACCACAGAACGTGACACCGCAGAGGCTCCGCCACCAGAGCCACCCGCTTCTGACTCGTCATCGTCTCATCACCGAGGGGATGTGAGAGCAGGACCACTGCCCCCTGAGCCACAAGGCCTCAAATGGTGTTTGCTTCACTCCTGCACCTATTTACTCCCAAAGGGACACATGCAGCTTTATGCCAGACATACAACCTGCAGTCAGAAGTAACTTCGTACTGAACCAAAGTTCCAGTGCAGCATTACCAGGTTAAATCTTCAAACTGCAGAGGAGCTGGCAAGGTGTTTTCTGGGAATGGTACTGGAATCCCACGCTTTCCCAGCACACTCAGGCTGCTGGACTCACCTGCGCACAGCCAGCCCTCCCAGGAGTTTGTAGCGCAGGGACTCGGCCTGGGCGATGGCACACAGACCCCTCGTGGCCACCTTCTCGGCGTAGAGCTGCACGGGAGACAGGCACATTCACCACGGGGCTCTTCTCCAAGCCACTCACACACTCACAGCAGGCTTGGCCTGGGAAGCATCAGCCAGTTCCCTCCTCTTCCACTAGTCCAGGTTGCTCCAACCTGGCCCTGAACAATTCCAGGGATGGGGCAGACACAGCTTCTCTGGGCAGCCCGTGGCAGTTCCTCACCACCCTCACAGTAAATTTAACTTTCAATTTAGCAGATCACAGGAGCTTCATTCTACTCTACCCGTCACATTCAGTCCAGTTATTCCTTCCACATTTTCAGGCAGCAGCTTTATCCTACACTCCCTTCACTGTATAACGTGATCCAGCAGCACTGGCCAAGATGGAATAAATGAGCACCACTCCATACATTCCCCCTCCCTCCCTCCACAATTTATTTTCAAGCAAGGAACTAGTAACAGGAACAGATTTCATGGAACAGAACCACAGAATCCTTTGGGTTGCAGGGACCCTGTATAGGACACCTAGTCCAACCTTCCGCAGGGAAAACACCCCAAACATTAAGGATAAAAAATAACTGGTGTGTCACTTTACTTTGTGCTTCTCTTCTGCACCAAAAAAGTTTCTTTGCAATTAATTCTGTATTTCAGTACAAGAGTATTTTTGAGGCTAAGTAACACATAGCCCAAGTTATCCTGAAATCACCTTTCGGCTGACACCATCCTGCCATCACAAATCCAAGTGCATTACCCAGTTCCTGAGGCAGTTTTACCTCCACGCTTCCCTCGGGGAATCCAAACCTCTTTTGCACCACAGCCGTCAGCTCCCGGATCCGGCGCCCCTTCTCTCCCAGGACATTCTGAGTTCTGGTGGAAAATAAGCACGGGACAACTGAGAGAAGTGTCCCCAGGTGTGAGAGTGAGACCATCCTAAAACGCTTCCAGAGAGCCTCAGTTCAGGAGAGCTGAGTTACCTGGTGGCAAGGATGATAATCTCAGTCCTGGTGGGAGTGACCCGGACTTCCACCCCGGAGTACCCATCCTCAGCCAGTTCCCGAGTCAGGAACTCGTTCAGCTCAGCTTTGAAGATGCCATCAGCGACAAACTAAAACACAAATGGACGAAGTCAAGCTCTTGTCACACTCCGAATTTGGGTACAGTTCACCCAAATTCCTCCTGCAACCTGACAGTCTCTCCTGACAACTTTTTCCTGAGAGGAATTACAGAGTATTCTGAGTTGGACGAGACTCACATGAATTACCACTTCCAACTTTTAAGCAAATAGCCCAGGGACTGAACCCACAACCTTGACTTTACTCCCACTGTGCTCTGCCCGACTGAGCCAGCCTCAGGGTGCAGCAGTGGGGAAAAATGGAACCACCTCCCCTGAAATTCCCAGGAATAATCCACTTTTCGCAGGAGCCTACACCAACCAACCACTGCCTGACCCACAGCCAGCGTTCACGCTGCGACTACAGCTCTCTGCTGTAATTCAGGAGTAACTTAAGGCAAGTGATTAGCCGGGTCCCATCCCCTTCCCATCCCACACGGAGCTACTGGAACTCCTGACAGCCCAAAACCTCCGACCCTCCCCAGGACAGGCCCACAGAGCGGGGCAGCCATTAACCGCAAACCCTTCCCACTGGGAAGCGAAGGGAAAACCCCGCAAATCCCGGCTCCCAGCGCCGCTCCGCGCCCCTCGGCGCAGCCCCGCGCGCGGCCGCGGGGAAGCGGCCGTTCCATCCCGCCGCCATGTTCCCCGCCGGGCCCCGTGCCGCATCCGCCGCCATCCTCCTCCATCCGCCACCGCTCCCC
>WEKY01040380.1:0-31510 GCA_013390045.1 Picathartes gymnocephalus | reverse complement strand
CTCCATCCGCCACCGCTCCCCGCCGCGCTCCCGCCCCGCCGGCTGCCGGGGCCGGCCCGGGCGAGGCGGCGGCTCCCGCGGTCCGCGGAGGATCCGTGCGGCCGTGCTTACCTTGCGCTTCTTGGAGATCTGCACCGCCATGATGAGCCGCGGCCCGGCGGAAAGGAAGGAAAGAGCCCGCGGGTGGCGCTATATCCGCCTTCCGCCGCGCCCCATTGGCTCGCCGCTGTCACGTGAGGTGGCGAGCGCGGCCCGATGGGAGATGCAGTCTTTGCCGCGCCGCCATGTTGGGGAGGGCTGAGCCATGTGTATGTCTCAACGCAGCGTTAAACGGGCTCTAAATCCCGTGGAAACAGACACGGTGTATATAATAGCAGTGTATATAATAAAACAGATAAATTATAATTCGCCCTGGGTTTATACCTGGAGACCTGCTCTGCCCAGTCGTCGCTGCCAGAGGATGCTCTGCTGTTATCCAGGAATCACAGCATGGCTTGGTTGGGAAGTGACCTTAAAGCTCATCCCGTTCCACCCCCTGCCATGGGCAGGAACACCTTCCACTGTCCCAGATTGCTCCAAACCCCTGGTCTGGGACATTTCCAGGGATCCAGGGACAGGCACAGCTTCTCTGGGCACCCTGTGCCAGGGCCTCCCCACCCTCACAGCCAGGAATTCCTTCCCAATATCCCATCCATCCCTGCCCTCTGACAGTGGGAAGCCACTCCCCCTTGTCCTGCCACAACACTTTTATTTTTTATGGTTTAGGGATTGCAGGGGATTACGAAAATAATAACAATAATGGGTAGAGTTGATGCACAGCCTCTAGGAAGTGGAGATTTAAACCGCATTTTATCATGGTTGTTATTAAGGTCTGCAGCTGGGCCTGATGATCTTCAGGTCCTTTTCCAACCTGATTCTGTGGAAATGTCCCCAGTGCTCCTGCCTACACCCACAGCAGGACCAGTAAAGCACCTCCCACCCAGCACGCGGAGGATCCCGCTCTCCCCTTTTCCAGGGAAAAGCCTGGATTACCACTAGATGTCAGTGCAGACGGCTCCCAGAGTGGGAAAAGCCTCTTCCCAGCGATTCATTTATCCAGAAGTGGAGGGATGGCGGAGCATCGGCAGAGGCAGGTGGTGGTGGCGGTGAGGAACTGTGTCCCCTCCTGTCACCAAACACCTTTGTCTCGCTTCTGGTGTGCCCAACCATCCTGCCTTTCCCTCAGCCAGCTCCCCCTGCTCTCCCTGCCCGAGATTCCCTGTCCCATACAGAACATCGGGCTTTGGAGAAGTGTCCAGCAGCTGGGGATGTCTCTCTGCAGGGATTTGATCCCTATTAACCGGGGTCTCAAATAACTTTTCAGGAAAGACCCTCCCTCCCAAGCTGCACAAACCCCACTCTGCTGTCTTGCCATGTGAGACCACCATACTTTCAGAGCAGAAAATAATCTGCCCAAGATCATCTTTTTTTTCAGGCTGAGCTTACCCAGGAGGGGCTCACCCCATTTATTTCTGGATCATATAAAGGCAGGGAAAGGCACAACACGAGGATGAAGCCTGACCCTGACACGTGTTCCCTTTTCCATGCCCTTTAAGGACAAACTATGTCCTTAGTTGTGTCACCAATTCAGGGTCAGCACCCAGGGCTGGAGCCGGGCACAAAGCAGGGGCCTGGATGGCGTTTGGCACCAAGGGAATGTCCCCTGTCCTCCCAGGCATGGCCTGGCTAAGCCAGCAGCCAGGAACATTTCGGTCCCTCCCCCAGGATCAGCCATCCCTGCCTGCAGCCCGAGCCAGCCTTGGGTGATGCTCCCAGGCGCTGGGAATGGCTACTTGGAGATGTCTCTGCTCACTGCAGGAGGGTTGGATTAGATGACCCTTTAAAGGTCCCTTCCAACCTGAGCCACTGTGATTCTGTGAATTCACCTCCGCTCCATCCCTGCTGAAATGGAGGCTGGCAACATCCCAAAAAAGCTGTGACACGCCTGCACCCCTCTCCTTGGAGAGCTCATGGCCCAGCAGGTCCCAGTGCCTTCCCAGTCCCAGCAGAGGCTTGGATCTGCAGCAGCCTTGGCGTTGTCCATAAACTCCATGACTGACAGGCTTCTGGGTCTCCACCCTCGGGGTCTGCATCCCCCGCTGTTCCCCATTTCCCACTTTTTTTGTGGAAGCAGCTGTGAAAGGGCAGGGGCTGCCTCATCACAGGAACAGGAGCTCCTTTTGTCTGTCCCCGAAGGACATGGAGGAGGACCGAAAAATCCTTGGTGTTCCTGCAGCAAAACCGACCTGGTGGCTGCCTCCCTGCTCCTCTGGGAGCAGCAGGCAGTCCCCTGGGATAAAGCAGGGCGGTCAGGAAGGTGCCAGTGATGCCAGCTCTGCTGCAGAACCTGACCCGCTCCGCCCAGGAGCTGCGATTCCTCTCCACGGGCTGCCACACGGATGGACCCACCGGCTCCAGCCACGACCCCCGTGGCTCCGGGCACATCCCGCCTGCCCCCCGGGCTGCAGGGGAAGGGTGTCACCCCCGGGTGTGGCACTTGGCAGCAGCGGGAGCCCCTCCGTGCCCGCGGGGAGCTGGTGCCAGGTTTTCTCGCGGCGGGGGATGCGGCTGGGAGCAGGTTTGGGAATCGGGAGCTGTCCTGCCTCCCCCCAGCTCCATTCACTGCCCAGACAGCAACATGGTTTATGGCAGCTGCGGGCCATTGCACGGGCTCAATTAATCCAGTATCCCAGCGTTTTCTCCCCGGGAAGCTGGCTCCTGTTCAGAGCAGGCAGGAGGGGCTGGCAGCCCTTTGCAGGGAAAGGGCCAGGACAGCAAGCAGCTTTCCCGGCTTGCAGGCACGCTGGATTTTGGGATACACCCTGCTTTCTGCGGGCCGTGACAAAAGGGGGCATTGGGAGAGAGTGTCCTGCCTGGGACAGTCCCCGACTGCCACTGCTGCTCCCAGAATAAGGGAGATCCTGCAGGCAGCAGGGATTGCTGCTGGCTCTGCAAAGGAAGGATGAGGGAACAGCCTTGGAGTCACCAAAAATACAAACTGGTCCAGGCAGAAGCCCAGGGTCTGCCCATTCCTGCCGTGCTCCCTCCAGCTCAGACACCTGCAGGGTTTGGAGTGACACACTGGGTTCCTGCTCGTGCCAGGCCCCATCACCTCTCTGGATATGCCTGAGGAATTCAGGAATGTCCCTAGCAGGAGCCTGTTCCTTACGATTTCTCTCCCTGCAAACACAAGCCGTGGTGTGTGGACGCCAGCAAAAGCCTGAGTAAAGAACTCAGGCATGTTTAGGGCAAGAGAGAAAGTTTTCTCACAGTTTTGCTAGCAGTGCTTATAAAACGGTTTCTAAAACTATGAATACACGGTCTTGCAGCTGGTGTGATAAAACTATTATTAGTTAACCAACAGTTGTATAGTGTGTTCATCTTTCTAACCCATAGTACAATACCTGTACACAGGGATTATAAAAGGTGTGTGAGTTTGAAATAAAGTCAGTTGGAGCCTGATCTGCGTTCTAGGAGTTTTGTCTTGTTTCCCCTGCTTGGGAGCAGGGAACAGCCACAGTGGTGCTCCAGGGGGATTTGGACAGCCCCATCCCAACCTACATCCCACCCCCTTTTACTGCAGGAAGCAGCATCTTAGGACAGAAAACCTTCCAAATGTGCCACCTGCCCTACAACCATCAGAGGCACTGCAGAGCTTAATGAATTCTCCCAGGGAGCAGCTGTGGAAAATGAAACCCAGGGCAGAGATGGACAAGACGAGATAGTTTGCATTGAATGAATGGAGGCAGGTCCTGGAAGGTGATTGCAGCAGAGACAAGATGAATTGCGAGCAGCAGTTCTAAAGCATTTGTAAAGTGTGGCTGGGACAGGAATTTTACAGCAGGAGATGCAGTATTAAGAGTTTACTGCTGCAGTTGGAGCAGCTGCTACTGCCCAAGCTGTGTAAACCCCTCACAGTTACTCACCACTCCCTGGCAGCTCCGGAAAACTTCCTGAGAGATGTGCTCTGCCTTCCCACATGGAGCAGGGAGAGATGGAGGGAACAGGCTTGGGAGGAGAGGGAGTCAGGGCCACATTTACAGGCTTTTTGTGAACATTTCCCACCCAGGAGGATTTACTGTTTTTAGCTTGGCAAGAACACGGGCAGTGAGTCCAGCAAACCTTCCAGAGGCAGGGGAAGGTGGCAGGATCGGACAGGGATGGAGGAGGGCACCGTGCTTCCAGGCAGTGACAGCTCTCAGCTGCCCCAATCCCATCTGCAGCTGGAAGAGGGGGATTGGAACTGGGGCAGCACCAGCTCAGCTCCAAGCTAAGGACAAAGAACTCCTCTGGAAAGGTGTGTGTGACCCTCCAGGAGAACTCACACCTATGGGAACACATTTAAGGTTGAAAATCAACACCCCTCAATTACCAAATGGGAAAACAGAAGCTGTGCACTGGAAATCCTCTGGATTTAATCCAGGAATTGCAGCACTCAGCAAGGTGTCAGTGAAGCACAGAGTCTGACCCAGCAGCCAGCTCGATTCTAACCCCAGCCTGCTACCTCCAACGCATCTGATAAACTGTTGGCAGTGTTTTAGTGGCTGTTCCCAAACAGCTCCATCACTCTGACACTCTCCTTTGGGTACCTGCCTTGCTAAACAGGATTTTGCTTCACTGCCTGGATTCACTTTAAGGACTTCGAGCAGATTATTAAATAATTTATACTTCCTTTAAGAACAGGAAATGGAAGAAGGGTGCTGGGTGTGCTGTGTAGCTGGGAATCCTTGGGCTGGTTACTATTTAATGAACCGAGTGGCTGCTGGCAGAGGTCATTCCAGCAGCTCACACCCGGCCCCACGGCTCTGCGAGAGGGATGTAAATTGAAACTTTAATGGGCATTTCCAGGAGAGCAGCTTGCCCTGGCACTGTCACCCGAGACCCAGCAGCTTAAGCAAGTGATTCTTAATCAGTTTTCAAGCCCCGGGAAATAGGCTGAGGGCAGGAGGGGGGCTGTTCTGCCCCAGCACCACATTTTGTGATGATTTATAGGTGCACGAAGATAAGCCTGGTGACAAAGGCCATTCATTCCCTGCTCTTCGTGCTGGAACTGCTGACATGACCCAGGAGGATGGGCCTGGAGGGACAGGACAAGGGGGAATGGCTTCCCACTGCCAGAGAAATCCATGTGGGGGGGGAGGACACCCTCGAAACAGCTGAAGAGCACTGGAGGCAGTAAAGTCCAAAGGAGCTGCTGAGGCTGCAGCAGGAGCCAGCAGGGCTCAGCTCCCAAACCCCAGAGCTCCCAGGATTTCAGCTCCCTGCTTGCACAAGGGGAAGCAGAACTGCTTGGCCAAGCTCAGCCTGGGCACCGTGGCAAGCAGGGAGGGAGCTGCTGGTCCAGGAGCAGCCTGGCAATACCCAGCTCTGTGCTTTCCCTGCTTTTTCCTGATTTCCCTGCTTTCCTTGTCTCCTCTCCTGCCAGGGAGCAGCAGTGCTAAACTGGCTGTTGGTCCAAGCACAAGGTTATTTTCTAGGACATTAAGCAGAACCCTCGGATGCCAGCTTGCAGGGGAGCCGTGAAGAGCCACAAGACACCTGACCAGAATGCAAAAGCAGAGCTGCAAACTTAACACCTTTTTTTTTTTCCCCTTTTATCTGTTAAAAATAGCTTTAGAGGGGGAGCTCAAAGCAGTGTGAGGGGCTGTTGGCTTCAGAAAATCAGCAGTTTCAGCAGAAATATCCAGTGACCACCACCCAGAGAGCTCTGATTTTTGGCATCTCAGCCATTCACACCTTAAATTAAACATTCAAGCTGCAATGCAGCCCAATTGTTTGGCAGGGGCTAATAAAAACCTGAAAATCTTTACCCAGCCTGCTTTTCTGTAGGAATAATACCACTAACATCCCAGAATTATCTCCATCTATGTCTGGCCAGGATTCCAAATCAATAAATTGTCTCCCTACCCTCAGATTAGCTCGGTCAGGTAATTTTGAAAGCAGCAGCAGCAGCAGTTCCCCACTGTTAGGCAGGGCAGCTCTGCCAGCTGAATTAACACGAGATCCCTCGTTATCCCAGAGCAATCCCACTCCAACAGTGTCCTTGGGGAATAATTTGCACTGACCTCAACAATGCTTTGTGGCAGTCCGGGAATCGGGAGTGCTGTATGTATTACTACCCACATTTACTGAATTTAATATTTGATTAATATTTGGAATTAAATTTCTGTTCGGAAAAGAGCAAAAATCAGAAAAAACAACAACAACAAAAAACTTCTCTGGGGAAAACAAATCCACCTTTTTTGGAGAAACATTACATTTTGGTTTTCCCTCCTGCCACCTTCAGCCCTGGCTGAGCCTCAGCTCTGATGTCCCAAAGCACCCCACGACTGCTCAGATCCTTCCACAGAAATTCCTGGGCAGTCCAAGCACTCACTGCTTCCAAAGTCTTCCTTCCAAAGCTCTGCCCCAAGGAGCTTCCCTCTGCAGGGTCCTTCTCTCCTGGCATCCTGTCACTGATGTTCTCAGACCCACACAAGTCCTTTGGCCACAGTCCCCTCTTTGTCCCTTCTCTTGCTGTCACACAAAGCACCCCTTCCTTCTTTTTAGGGAGCAGCAATAATTTCTGCCATCCAATTCTCAAGAAAAATGCCAGTTCCCTTTTAAATCCCACAGCAAAACCTGCAGCAGGAAGCCCTGGGAGCATGGACAGTGTGATGGATCAGAGCTCCCTCCTCAGAAACCAACGTGTTCTTATGAAGTGGGATTAATACCAAAGTATCAAATTTTTTTTAACCCCATAAACCTTATTTTGAAACCATCAGCTTCTCATGGCTCTCCATGCAAGTTTATTCTGGGAGTTAATGCAGACTTGTTGCTGTTTTCCAGACAGTGCCTTCCCTCCATCCCTTCCCTACGCTAATCAAGGAGGCCCCAGTCTTAGAGAAATTAATTAGTGCAGTAATTTGCCCGGGACACAGAGGAGAAGCCGAATTTGTCCCACTCTGCAGGATTCAGCTGAATAAAAAAGACAAATAGCTGTGCTGTGGGATTTTAAAAAGCTGCTGTCAGCATTCCCAATGCAACCAGACCTGGAAATTCATTCGTCTTTCACTAAACAATGGAAAAAGGAGAAGCAATTACAGT
Source organism: Picathartes gymnocephalus (assembly GCA_013390045.1). Lineage (NCBI taxonomy): Eukaryota > Metazoa > Chordata > Aves > Passeriformes > Picathartidae > Picathartes > Picathartes gymnocephalus. The sequence goes on along the minus strand of WEKY01040380.1, from coordinate 24,385 downwards.
AGACAAAACTAATTACAGCAGAGCTGAAGCGCAGCGCTCACTCTTCAATCTGCATTCAAAAAGAAAAATCCAACCCCGAAACCATTCCATCAAAATAAAAAGGTGAAAATCTGGGAGTGGAATAAAAGAAACAGAAGGGGCACTTCAGCATGGCACGGACTGGGTTTTGTGAAGAGGAACCTTCAGGTGATGCTGGCAGTGCTCAGCGAACAGGACACAGGGATTTATCCAGGGGTGATGATGGAATGGAGGGAAGAAATGAGCTCCCAGCTCCTCCTCAGTGGGGCCTATTCCATGTTCACCTCCTGTCCAGGTGAGTTTTGGGGGGATGTTTTTAGCTGCCAGAGGAACTGGAGCACGGTGTTAATAATGCCCAGGTCTGGGGTTAGATCCCCAAGAGCTCAACTCCATGACCCTTGGGGGCCCCTTCTGAAAGGGAATGAGGGACTTGTCTTTACAGACAAACTCTGGCTCTGCTGGTAGATAAAACTAGCACTGAGAGGTAAAAGAAACAATGGGAAGGATTCCACTGAGTGATGAATGGAATGAGGGAGATTTGTCTTTACAAACCAACTGTAGGTCTGCTGATAAATGAAATTGGATACTGGGAGATGAAAGAAACAGTGGGAAGAACCATGAATTTCAGGAATTAAAAGAGAAAAATTAAGGAGGGGTTACACATTAGAAGGGAATGGTAGGTATCAGGTGTTCTGGGAAGTCTGTGCCTCTCAAATCCCTCAGCCAGTGGGGAAAGAGAGAGGGAAATTGGGATAAAAAGGAGGCTGCATCCTCCAAAAACTTGAGAGACCCCAGGGGAAAGCCCCATGGCCTCTCCCTTTATTCGAATAAAGTAAAAGGACTCCTCTGTCTCCTTTTTGGACATAAACCTCTGGTGTTTGTGGATGTATTTTCCTAACACTTCCAACTCAGAATATCCTGGGATCTTTGTAGAGCTCAGCTTGCCCACTCATGGCTGAACAGCTTCTCCTTTCACAGTGAAGACAAAGCACTCCAAAGGCGAGCTCATCCCTGCTTCCCAATCCTCCCATCCATCCCTGCCTGACCCACAATGCTCCAGGGATACTCCCATCTTTGGGCGAAATGACACAAGAGAATCCAAATCCTTCTGTAAAGCCCATTTGATCCTTGGCCATGGTCCAGGCTGGCAGGGGCAGTGACAGGTTCTGTGACAGGTTCTGTGACAGGCAATTCCTGATCTCCAGAGCTGGATGTCCCACGGGCCTGGCTCCTGTTCCCTTTGGATACCAGCTTTGAAATCCAGCAGACAGCAAAAGGGAATTTTAAACCAAGCGGTGGAAGAATCACTGCCTGACACAGAGAGAGGCTGGAAAATGGAGTGCAGGGAGAGATCTTGAAATGGGAAGAGCAGGAAGAATGGGACTGAGCTGCAGATGGATGTGCAGGCACCACCACAGGCCTCGTTCCCTGGGAATGGGGAGCAGACTCGGGATTTGAAAGCCTCCACAAGCCATTTCCAACACACAAAGCTGCCACTGGGCGCAGCACGTGTTTTACTCCAAAGGATTTCTGGGAACAGGCACAAGGCCATGGCAGAATGTTGTTTTTTCCCCGTGGATCCTTAAGGAGTTACAGTCTGAAGCCTCGATCCTGGAATCCCATTCCTGAGCCTCCATGGCCACTGCCCAGTGCCCAGCCCAACACTGCTCAACACAGAGGTTCTCCCTGTCAGAGAATCATTCAGGAAAAATCCCTTCAGATCACGGAGTCCAGTAATTCCTCCAGCACTGCCAGGGCCACCACTGACCCATGTCCCCAAGAGCCACATCCACAGGGCTTTAAATCCCTCCAGGGATGGGGACTCACCACTGCCCTGGGCAGCTGTGCCAATGCCTGAAAATCCTTTCAGTGAAGATTTTTTTCTCTAATATCCATCCTAAACCTCCCCTGGCACAACTTGAGGCCGTTCCCTCTCATCCTATGATTCTATTCTAGGACTTTCTACATTCCCAGCCTGGAGGGGAGAAGGCTGTGGGGGGAAACTCGTCGATGTGCAGCAATACTGGAAGGGAAGGTGCCAAGAGGATGGGGCCAGGCTCTCCCCAGCAGCACCAGGATCCTGTCAGACCCACTCTCCCCCTCCTCCCCGTGCTGCTCCACCAACCAGAGGCATTTCCCACCTCTCCACTCTGGTATCACTGCAGTGCTTTCTTTCATTTTCTGGCTGAAATGACCTGCAATGCAGAGGCTCACTTGCTGCACTGATCCTGCTGCCAGATCTGTAATCCTCAATCCCCCTGGGGAATGCCTGGAGTAGGAAACCACTTGGCATGGCAAGCACGTCAGCATTTTCCTGGCTGCATTTTTTATTGTCTCTTTGCTGCATCCCTGACTTCAGTTAAGTTTTCTTCCCTTTCATCCCTCACTTTCTCCAGCCTCCCCCAGTGCCTTGAACTGAGGTCTCAATATCCCTGAGCTGCCCCCTCTTGGAGATACCTGTCCAGGTCTAGGGGGACAGCACATTTACTCCCATCCATCCCAATGTTTTCATGCAGGACAACGGATCTGCAAATGGAAAAAATGTGGGGAGACAAAACTCTTCCCTTGGCAGAGGCATCCCCTCCTTCCTGGGAGACTCCAAAGGCTGATTGAGATGGATTCTCTGCTAATCCTGCCCCTGCCAGGCTGGGATTTACCAGTTATTAATTATAGGGACCTTGCTGGAAAAGCAGTGCAAGCTGCAAAGCAGTCAGGCTTCCAAGAAGCAGAAGATGCTTTATTTAGGGAAGATGGTGCACTTTTTCTTTTCTTTTTTGATTACTATCAGCAGCAAGAGATATTTGTGCTCTGTGGGAAAGAGAACACGGCCACTTGCTTTGGTTCCTTTTAATATTTCCATAAAACAAACAAAAAGAAACCCTGGCACAATTTGTAGTAAACATCACTTCATTTACCCCATCTCTTCTAGCCAATCTGAGTGCTATGAACCTTTCTGAAAATCACTGAATCCCAGACTGGCTGGGGATGGAAGGGATCTTAGATCAATTCAATCCCACTCTGCCATGGGCAGGGACACCTTCCACTAGCCCAGGTTGCTCCCATCCAGCCTGGCCTTGGGCACTGCCAGGGATCCAGGGGCAGCCCAAGTTTCTCTGGGCACCCTGTGCCAGGGCCTGCCCACCCTCCCAGGGAAGGATTTCTTCCTAATACCCAACCTACATCTACATTTCAAGCCAAAATCTGGGAACCAAAGGAATGAGAGGAAACTCTGGTTCTAACAGATCCTGCTGCCGACCTCCAGGGACCCACACTTCACCCTCTGCACTGCAAAAGTTCCCCAAATTCCTTCTCTTAACTATCCCAAGCAGGAAATAGAGCCCTGGAACCTTTGTGGTTCCTTAGCACCTCTTTCTGCCTCTAAGTGGCCGCTGTGTGCTGCTCACATCGTGCCCATCTCTCACCTGCAGGAAGGCACTTCAGGGAGAAGAGGCTTTCCTGGAAGTCACTTTATGGCAAGAATGATGGGATCACAGCTCAGCTGCTGCTGGCTCTGTTTTGGGAAGGAGAAAAAGTAGTGGCATGAAGGGGGTCTGTTTAAAATGGGAGAAAGGAAAAGTGGCTCTGCTGGCAGATTTGTGGATTAAAATAATTTTTAAGTCATAGTGGTGGTGAAAAGGACCCCAAGCAAGAAGCAAGAAGTGAAAAGAAAAGGACAAAGCTGTCAAAGCAGCAAGGCAGCACAGTAATGTTTAGAGGAACACCATGAATCCATACAAAAAGCAGGAATGATGGGATTTCCCAGAGGAAGAGGCTGCAGGAGCTCAGGGGAAAAAAAAGTGAATGCCTGTGCAACAGCTCTGTGGGATGAATGGAACTGAAAAAAGATCCAACCCCACAGCAAAGTCCTGTGTTCCATGGGGGAAAAAGAGTCTCCAAAAACAGGGAGCACACAGAAATCATGGATCATTTGGCACCTAGCACCTGTAGGAAAAAAAGTGGCATTAGCCCAGCAAGGAGCTGGTCACTGGTGAGTGGCTTCTGAGTGCAGTGAGAAATCCAACATGGAAAAGCAGCCCACAGAGGGATCCCAAAGCTGGAGGGGCTCGGGATGCAGTGGGAATACTCCTGGCATAATTAGGCAAATCAAGCCTATTAAAGGACAATCACTCTGAAGGGTTGTTATCAATCACTCCCCTTGCTTTCTTCAGGCAATTATCCTAATTGCATCAAGGCTATTAAGCAATTATTTTGATAACTGGAGCTTTGTTGCCAGCTCTTGATTTTTTGGAAACGTTTTGTTCCTTGTATAAATGCCCCCTCCGAAAGATGTTTAAAGCTGACTTTAAGGATGTCCTTTTCCCGAAGCACAAAATTCAAATTTCCATGTAAAAGCGCAAAGTTCCTCTCAAGAAAACTCTGATTTTTATCCCTGGGTTTTCCCTCAATCCCTCTCCCCCTGCCCAATCTCCCAGGGCACCAGGGATTTAGTTCCACTTTTTTATTATTCAACTTTTTATACATAATAAATACAAACTTTTTACAGCCAATATAAAGAAAGCATTTGCACTGATGCTTTCAGGGTGTACTGAGCTGTACACGATGCGACGGCCGATACATGCCCTGTATGAAGAAATCATAGTTAAAAAGGAGGCATCTTTTTACAACTTTTCTTCCGGTTGCCTTTTTTTTTTTTGCTTTTTTTTTTTTTTTCACTTTTGTTTTTTAAATAAAATTAGCAGCTCTTACAGAAAATATTTTAAAATACAACTAAAAAGAGACTTTTAAATAAAAATTTTTCTGGATTTTTGAAAGTCCGGGTGTGAAGGACACAGAAAAACTGGCCAAAGGAATTGAACAAGAACATTATGGCAAAAACTTGGTTTTCTTCTGTGTTGTGAAGATCTCAAAATATTTGCGAACAGTTACATCTTTTTTTTTTTTTTTTTTAAACTTTTCTTTTTAAACTTAAGAATAAGTTTGATAAACACATAAAAAGACCTCAAACAGATCAACAGGACAAGAGGTGCAAAAGAAGGAATAATATGGAAAAGACTTCATTGGACAGTCACTGATTCCATAACTGATCCATGAATTGTTGTCCTCAGACAGCCCCACTCTTGCTTAAGGATCCCACTGGGAAAGGAGACTGGGAAGTACTGGATGTCTCAGAGACCCAGCTTGGGTTGGGATTTACAAGTATGTGCAAAGTTTATGATAAAATCTTGTTAGATGAGTCGTTGGGTTTTTGTTGTAAATGCAGCCTCAAAAAATAGCCCTTGTTAGTAAACTAAAGGTAGAAAACTTACTGGCTTTGAAAAAAAAAAACAAACCATAAAGACACAAGAGAACCCACAAACAGCTCCAAACAACCTCGGGATGCCTTTGATCCCAAGTTTTCATCTGATGGAGAACACTGACAATATTTTAGTCAGTACCCAAAGAAAAACCTGTTTTCATCCAGTTTTTCCCTCTCCTCCAACCATTCCACTCCACGTTCAACTTGAGAATATTCTTTGCCCTTTTCTCTCAAAAAAACCAAAATCCAAGCTTCCTTTTCAGAGCTCTCTGAGGGAAATGTGAAACTCTTTTCCTCTCAGTTCCTTTCCTGAGAGGAACTGGGCACATCTCGGGCACGAAGGTGGTGTGAAGGCAGAACCCGGAGCTGCTCCTGGCTCCCTGGCTTTGGCTGGTTAATGGGATTGGGGTGGGAAAAGGCTACAGGACCATCCAATGCAACAACTAAATGCATGTAAATACTCTAAATGGAACTGCTAACTCTAGAACTCGGGTGGTTTGATGACAAAGATACACTGCTAAGGCTGGATAATAAAGTACACAGCCATAACTGGGATAAGAGTGACCCAAATGCTTTAAAAAAAATAAAACGAACCCAACAAAAAAATCCAAAATCCCCAAAATCTGCTAAGAAGTTAAATAAAAAAAAAAAAAAGCAGCTCAATTTCCAGATCTAGACAAAACCTCACTTGCTGTTTTTTTTTTTTTTGCTTTTCTACCCGTTGGTTTCTGCTGTGGAAGAAGATGTTGCTGCTGGTTCAGCACCTCCATGTTAGATGCTCTATGAGTAAACGCACTGAGTAAACACAAAAATCCAAAGGCAGAATGTTCAGCTGTGAATCACTGACGAGAGGAGCACCCATGGAACGAACACTTTTGCTTCTCCAGGAGATCATTTTCCCATCTCTTCCTTTCTGCAGGGGGATTCAAGAGGAGCCAGCCTCTCCTTTAGACTTCTTTTTCCGTTCCCTTTTTCATTCATCTGATGAATACCTGATCAGGCAGGTGATACTACTGGAAGGATCCACAATCTTTAACACATTCCTATGGCAACAGTAATATACTGTACTAATGCACAGGAGCAAAGGATGCTAAGACTAAGCTGCATGAATGAGGCTCTTTCTTTGTCTCCACATAAAAATGGAGCATCTTCAGCCAAGAAAAAAAAAAAAAGCCAATCTTGGCCTTTGTGCTAAGAGAGGAAGAATGATGTAGAGAAATCCAAACAAACAAACAAAAAAAAAAAAGGCACAAAATATTCATGACTGTGGGAAGGAATCCGCCAGGTCACTGCCACATAAAATCCTCCCTATCGCTCGCTCTAGTCCACGTCTTCATCATGCAAAGGTGCCTAAAAACGAGATTGACCAAAAGCTGTGTTTGGCCTTGATTGTAGCACTACTAATTAGCCAGTCCCCTTGTTACACCAGAGTGATTTCCACATCCTCAATCTTCTCCGTGGGCCGGCGGTGGTGCTGTGTCGGGGGGGGAGGAGCTGCTCGCACCTGCAACAGCCAGAACCAGCCTGTGACTATCACAAAATGGCCAAATTCCATCACTACTGATGCCTGGAGTGGCTCCCTAGAAACAGAGCCCAGACAGGAGTGAGGGAATAAAGGTGGATATTGATTGGAAAGGCCTTCAAAGGCACAGCTCTGGGGAGCCAGAGGCTGCTCTCACCATGGAGCCCAGCATGGACCCCGAGTCACGAGTTCTTCACCCCTTTAGAGCTTTGGGCCATTTGCATCTCAGCATCAATTCCCCAATTCAAACTTTAGCTCGTGATGGCATTTCCCCAGCTCAGCCCCCCTTCTCAAGGGGTTGGGTTGCACATTTTGGGCCCAGGACAGTCTGGGTGTCCTTGGAGAGCAGCCTTGGAGAGGCTTTGTTGTGTCACTGTGACCGTGAGAGAGCAGCAGCTCCCAGGCTGCAGAACCCTGCAGAGTCACACCCTGAGCGCTGCAGGGGTTGGGAAATAGCAAAGCTAAAATCCAAGGCATCAAAACCCCTCACTTTTCCTGCACAGACCTCCAGGCTCACCCCTCGAGGTGATGCAAACACCAACAGGTTGTGTGTTCAGCTGGATTCAGCTCCAGTGCTCCCCAGTTCAGCCACCAGGGAGGGATTTTCCTTATGCCCTGTCACAGATTCTCTCCAGGGTGCAATCCCACATCTGTTCCATGGATAAGCCAGGATGGAAACCTGGGAAAGACTCATCACCTGCTGAATCTGATGGTGCTTTTGCCTGGAATTTCTGTGCAGTGGGAACTTGCAGGATGTTTTGCTGCATCTGACTCACTGATATTTCATCACTGACCTCAACACACCCAAAATTTGATGTTGTTTTCACACTCTGCCACACCAGTCATTTTTGCTCCTGACAGAGATCACCTTTAGTGCCAACAGAGTTTTTAGGACACAATTTCAGAATACACCAGACTTGTAACAGAAAATATGAACTGTGGAGCAATCCTACACCAAACTGCCCAATACTACTGGAATATTCAGAATATATTATTTGAATATCCAAAAATGCTCCTTTTATGCAACCTCATTCACTGAGAAGGCCAGGAAAAGACAAATGTTATGTTTTAGTATGATTTGGTTTAGGGCTTTGAAACCCTCAAAACTTGATTTCTAAGTTAAATGTAGGAGATGGATTTTGTCGAGTTCTAAGTGATTTAATTCTTCCTTTTCTTTTCTGGCAACTGTACTTTTTCTAGGCAGCAAAGACAACACAAAATCCTCATCATTAAGAATCATGAATCCAAACCCCTCAAACCGAAGGGGCTGGAAATAAAACAGAATCCCAAATGTGCACGAAACTGCTGGAAAGCAGGAATTGTATAAATTATAGGACTGAACTGACCTCTTCTGGCATTCATTGCCCCCCTCTTTTTCAGCTCTGTTTAGGGGTTGTTACCCTTTGAACAGCAATAAAAACCACAGGATCTGCTGGTCACTTACAGGCCGCAGTTTGCCATAGGAACTTTCCAGAGGAATTCGTGGAGGTTGGGAGAATCCAGGGGACTCTGAACCAAAGTTGTTTTCTGAGGGGAATAAACAACACCCCATCACAAAGAAGCCCCTCAGCACTGTTGAATTTATGTTGCAAAAATGCTCTTTTTTCTTTTTCTAAATGAAGCCTTTACCCAAAACGTTGGCAAATTTCTCACCGTTCGTCGATGGAGATCTGGGGAAAAACTGGGATCCTCTCTTATCCGGGCTGGGATAGGGACTGGTGGGAGGCTGGTCGTACAGAGGCAGTGGTGGCAGGGAGTTGTTGGCCTTTGGAGTTGGGGATACCTGTGCCAAAACCAGGAGAAGATGCAGCAAATCCTCCTCAGCACGTCTGACACACACCACACCAGTTTTCCAACCCATCCCTACTCCAGCAAGTTCTCTCTGGAGGAAAAGCAGCGGGGCAGGAAAGTCTGGGAAGGAAAGCCAAGGTATCCAACAGGGACTCAATTTTTGAAAATCATAGGTTGCCACTGAGGAGAAATTTTCAGCCTCTCCAAGGTAATTCAGAGAGGCTTTTTGAAGGTTATTCGAAACAAAAAGGTCGCTTGGCCAAGTCGGAATCACATGGAAGTGTTGGGATCATGAGCTTTATCCCCACCCAAATGCATTTAAATGTTCCTTTTCATGGCCTTCTCAAATCAAGGAATAATAATACTGAAAAATTCATTTCCAGAAAACATGGAAGTGCAGTTTCTAGCCCCGAACTCCACATGGGAATGTGTCTGATTTTCTAATACGATATAAGGATTACAGAAGTACGCTGCAGAAGTGAGGACATTTTTGTAAAAATTACTATAACCCAAAACTTGGCAGTACCCTGCCCCTCAAAATTGAGAGGATACAGAACATATTTAAGTATGAAAATACTAAATTAGGGTTGAAAGAGCCTGTAATTCCCTTTTTGCCACGTTGTGTCTGACATCTCAGTCTCTCATAAATTAATGACAGGAAATAAACTGTGAATTTTCTCCTTTTCTTCCTTCATTTCCATCTAAATATTTCCCTTTATTCACAAATCTATTTGCAAAAATACATCAGTTGATAGTTATTAGTCTGAGTATGAATCTAAAATGCAAGCAATGAGGCCTTGTTTGGTTTTCTTTTCCCCCCTTAAATTGGAAATTGATTTTTTTTCTTCAATTGCTTCTGATTTTTTTTTTATTGAATTGCTTCTGAATTTTTTTTTCCCCTGAAGAAGTGACAGATCTTTGCAAGTTGCCCAAATAATAAACCAAGCCAACACCTCTCTTCCATACCTGGATATCCCCAATGCACTGAGTCTCTCCATTCTCTGAGGCTGTGAGCTCTTCAACCAACACCGAGGGGAAGACCCCGACTCGGCCGTTGAATTCTCCTTCCCAAAAACCATCATCATCCTGGTTTTCCTTGTTCAGGATGCGGATGATGGCTCCCTCTGGGAAGGACAGCTCGTCATCTGTCTGCCCCTCGTAATCATAAAGTGCTTTTACAAAACAGACTGCAAAATGGAAGGGGAAAAACCCAATGAGCAAAGGAAAAAAATTTATGTACACACAAAATTTTATAGCTGGAGATATTGAGGTTGTTTTAAAGATTCTATTAGTGCTGAGGCGGACTATTTTGGTTTGCCTTAATTTTAATCTCAGCTGTACAAGGTAAAGAGGTGAATCATGCAGATTTGATATAAGAGAGATAATTACTGGGAATGGTTGTGCTCAGATGCAGGTCAGGAGGTTGTGGCCAGGTGGGGCCTTCTCTCCCAGGAAACCAGAGATAAGACAAGAGGAAATGGCCTCAAATTGCACCAGGGGAGGTTCAGGTTGGACGGCAGGGAAAATTTCTTCCCTGGAATAGTGGTTAAACATTGGAACAGGCTGGGAAATAGTGGAGCTCCCATGCCTGGAAGTGTACAAAAATGAGCAGACTTCGCAGTATGGTGGGATTTGGATGTCATGACCTTGGAGGTCTTTTCCAACCTTAATGACTCTGTGACCCCATGAAATCTGGGAAAATCTCCCAGACTCAATGTCCAGAGTGTTTTCAGGAGCCAGCTCAATACCCTGTGTATTTTTTGACTGGAATTTACCATTGGAGTCCCCGTTGAGGGTGCCTGGCACCAGGTCAGCCTCTGTGGAGTTGTTGGAGGTGTGGGACCGGGTGTCCAGTGCAGCCAGGGACTGCAGCATGCTCAGGAGGCTGCTGGAGGTTGGGAATTGCAGGTACTTCTCTGGCACATATCCCACCTGTCCTGCCTTGTTCCGTGCCTGTGAACCAACAACAGGAGAGATTCTCTGCTTGGGAAAGAATCCCAGTTTTTCCTCCCATCCCAACTTCCATCCTGAAAGAGTTCATGGAAACAAGCTCAGAAGATTATACCTTAACCCAGTCTTCCATGTCTCCATCCTCGATGACCTCCAGCACCTCGTGCTCCTCTATGGTCAGTTCATCTGGCTGAGAAGCCTGGAGTATGGAACAGGAAGGATGGAAAAGTGGCTTTAAGGGCAAGGCACTGGCAGTGGAAAGAACATTCCCACCCAGGCTTTTATTAATAGTGGTGTTTATAAAAAAACTGAAAGCTTTAACATAATTTAGAACATCCCAAAAAAGGTTCTGCCATTCACAAGAGCCTTTCTCCCTCAAAAGGACAGATGGAACCTCCCTGAATCCCACCCTACCAGCAAAGCAAACCTCAAGCTCCTACAGGCACTTTTATTATTTGTTTTCATAGAATTCGTTTTTCTAATCAATTAAAAAAAAAAAAATCACTAACCTTATAGGAATAAACAACTTTGCAGGTGAGAGGGTAATTTCTGAGAGTACCGGAAGGACTAGAACTGCTGTCATCAAAAACATCCATGCTGTCTTCAAACTCTTCACCTTCTTCCTTTTCTGCATCAGCATTGACCTGGTAAAACAAATGGCAATTGGCACTATGGCAGCTGCTAAAAATTGGTGAAGAAATAGCAATAAAAAAGGAGAAGTTAGTATTTTTCAGTGTGTGTTTTTTATGACTTATTGTTACTGACAGTAACTCAGCTGGACTTCTTTGTTCAAGCACAAGCACGTGGACTTTAGAAAGTACTGCAGAAGATTTTGGAAGCTCCAACTCAACTGCTGGACAGTTATAAAATCCATTTTTCACATAAGCTGTGACTAAAGTACTTTGGAGTCGCCATTGCATTGTACTAAAGTACACTGCAGAGGCATAAAAAACAGTTTAATGGACAAAAGAGAATTCATGCTACTGAAAGATTAATGTACCTGTGACCACAAGTTATAAAATAAATCTGCAGTGGAAATATTTAAAGTATAAAAAAATAAACCCCCAAATCAACCTTCTAGCTGGTGTATTCCACACAACAGACTTGCTGCAGTTTATTACAAAAATTCTTAGAGACAGGAAGATTTGTAAAAACTTGCTATAAAAGTTCAAATAAAACCTGAAGTCAATGTGCTAGAAAAACACAAGTTTGGGTAAGGCTGCCATGAGCTGTGCTTTGGCCTCATGCCTGGGTTATGTTTAGAATAAATACTTTATCTCATGTGAAAAATGATGAGTTATTCTGAGAAAACAGTCCTTTGAATCAAAAGCAACATTGCTATGCAGTGCCATCTTCCCTGTGTTTATTCCTGTTCATTTGGGAGTGAATTTGGTGCTCCCTGTGAAAAGTAAAGGGCTGATAAATCAAAAAAAAAAAATTAAGCTGAACCTACAAATTCCCTGTGCAGTTTCCCTAAACCAGGTCTCTGACAGCTTTGCTCTTCTAGGCCTGGACTAGAAGAACACAAAGATTCATCACGTTCTGACTTGATTCGTTTTTGTGCTACTATTTCCAAACCAAATCCTTGCAATTCTGGTGATTTTTACTTCCTCATTAACTCTCCTTCAAGAGCAGTTTGCTTCCATCTCTCCTTTGGTGTGTTCATGGATGTTAGGATAACCAAAAAATTGTCCTGCAGCTGGTAACGCTTTGGGAGATCAGCAACCAACTACGAATTGTGGCAGATTTGATGTTTCCCCTCCTGTTTCTCTGCCTTTTGCTGTGCACGGTCCCAGCAGCCAGGGCTGACATCCAGCTGGGACATCATGGAAATCACCACATCATGTCTAGAAAGTTTGGGAAACATCTGCTCCTGGTTTTCCAACACGAGGAGCAAAACCAAGCCTTCATTTTCAGGGCTGCTCTGAACTCCTTGACTGGAACCATTTGGGAAGCAGGCACAGAGAGGGAAAGCAGGAAACTCAGTGGTTTGCTTGATAAAGCTCATCCTTGTGCAGAGTCTGGGATGGAAGATGGCACCAGCCAGGAATAAATGCATGGGACACAAGGATACTAAAGGTGTGGGACAGGCAGCAAACACAGGAAGAAATGCAGGGGAGGTGATGAGAAAAGTGGATTATATACATGAAAAAAGCTATGGAAATATATCTATAGATAAAAATCTATCTTGTTCTGTTGCACATACACACTGAAGGGTCCTGTCCCTGTTCCCTGGGAGCAGAGCCCAACCCTCCCTCCTGGCAGGGAGTTGTGCAGAGCCTCAGGGTCCCCCCTGAGCCTCCTTTTCTCCAGGCTGAGCCCCTTTCCCAGCTCCCTCAGCCTCTCCTGGGGCTCCAGCCCCTTCCCAGCTCTGTCAAACACTGCTCACTCCTCCAAGGCTGGAGTGAAAGTGCTGCTTGTTACAGACTGCAGTAATTCCTCCAAATTCTGGTGTAATTTTGGTCCCAGCTCCAAGAATTCCATCTCTGGGCTGTCCCTGTCTGGCCTGCCAAGGTCAACAGAGCCTTTTTTAAATACAGGAGCCTACGTAAGTGTAAAAAGGGAAAATGAGACTCAGAGCTGAACCTCCCAGGCTGTGGCATCGCCTGGGACCGGCACTGGGGGCTCAGCTCCAGGGCCAAATGTGCCATGTCTCGGGAGCCTGGAAATGAGGGATTGGGAGCAGCCCAACGGGCACAGAGGAAGTTAAGGGAGGTGCAGTACAAGAAGAAATGGAATAAAATCTCTGTTTAACACAGTGACGCAACAAATTCTCATCTATCGTGAGCAGAGAGGATCTGAAGTGAAACCCAGCACAGAATGAATTCCTTTGGGATTTTGGAGGGCTGACACTTGGATCTGCACACTCGAAGATCTCAAGACAACATTATAAACTACTAATGAAACTTCAAAGAAACACAGGGCTTGGACACTTCCAGGGATCCAGGGGCAGCCACAGCTTCTCTGGACACCCTGTGCCAGGGCCTCATCAGACTCACAGCCAGGAATTCCTTCCCAATATCCCATCCATCCCTGCCCTCTGGCAGTGGGAAGCCATTCCCCGTGTCCTGTCCCTCCATCCCTTGTCCCCAGTCCCTCTCCAGCTCTCCTGGAGCCCCTTTAGGCACTGGAGGGGGCTCTGAGCTCTCCCTGGAGCCTTCTCCTCTCCAGGTGAGCACCCCCAGCTCTCCCAGCCTGGCTCCAGAGCAGAGGGGCTCCAGCCCTGGGAGCAGCAGGTCCTCTGGACCTGTTTTATCCCCTCCTAAGTCAGGAGCAGCCCCTGGAGAGACCCCTGTGGCCCTGGGGAGAGGAGATTTCCCCTGGGAAGCCGTACCAGGTGCGAGGAGCCGTTGTTGGTGACCGAGGGCAGGGTGGCCCAGCGCTCGTTCTCCAGCTCTTCCATCACCTGGTTCATGGCACTCTTCAGCCACGTGTCCACGGACACCCCGATCTGCTTCAGCAGCTCCAGCCGCGCCTCTGCCTTCAGCTTGATGATCTGGGGACACAAAAACCCACAGAGCTCAGAATTCCTCTGGATCCCACCTCACCCCGTGGGATTTTCTGATCTACGAACCCATCCGGGTGGCTCCCAAAGCTGCTGTCTCTGGAAATGAGTCCCATTCCTCATTTCCTGGCCCGCAGAATGTGGTGTGAGCCAAGCCACTGATACCTTGGATTTTAACTTTCATGTTTTTCAACCCCTGCAGCGCTCAGGGTGTGACTCTGCAGGGTTCTGCAGCCTGGGAGCTGCTGCTCTCTCACGGTCACACTGACACAACAAAGCCTCTCCAAGGCTGCTCTCCAAGGACACCCAGACTGTCCTGGGCCCAAAATGTGCAACCCAACACCTTGAGAAGGGGGGGTGAGCTGGGGAAATGCCATCATGAGCTAAAGTTTGAATTGGGGAATTGATGCTGAGATGCAAATGGCCCAGAGCTCTAAAGGGGTGAAGAACTCGTGACTCGGGGTCCATGCTGGGCTCCATGGTGAGAGCAGCCTCTGGCTCCTCAGGCTGTGCCTTTGGAGGCCTTTCCAATCAATATCCACCTTTATTCCTTCTCTCCTTTCCAATAAATATCCACCTTTATTCCCTCCCTCCTGCCTGGGCTCTGTTTCTGGGGAGCCACTTCAGGCATCAGCACAGGCAATGGTTTTCTGGAGGCCCAACCAGTCTCACCAGTTGTTGTTTTTAAAATCAGACCTCTGAGTTTATGCTCACTCCCAATTCACACCCTTAAGTAGTTCAAAGTAGCTTTAAAGTTCAACAAGCCAGTGCTTCCCAGGATGTTTAAAATTAGGAATATCTACAGTGTAGAGCCTTCCAGGTGGTGACTAAGCTGGATGTGAAACAGAAATAAATCTGACAGGACACGCACACACCAACCCACCAACTCCCAAACGAGGCTCTTTTCCACCAGCACGTGCCAGAGATCACAGGAAACTCATTTGTTATGGAAGCAGAATATGTTAATAATCCCCAAATTAGATAAGTATTGTACTCCAACAAACAGTTTCAGGATTTTTCTCTTCAGAAGAGCATGAAAATGGAGCTTTTCTGACAGCTGGGTTCACTTCTGGCACACTCGCTGGCCGATGGAGCCAAGGATTTAATAAATTCATGGCAAAGCACCACCCTGATCCAAATTAGTTCACAGTCTAAACAGGAGGGATGGGAAAAGTAGCATGAAGAAAATCCGGGTTTCAGGAAAAGCAGATTTGCATCAAGAAGTGGAGGGCAAACCCAGGGATAAAATTGAGGATATTTCTGTCCAGACCAGCCCTCTCAACACCCCCCTGATGCCCTTGCTCATCAGAGGAACAAGAACCAAGAGATTTCCCAAAAATGCTTCAGTGAGTCACTGATGGAGGCAACAACGGAAACCCCCTGAGCCACCCTGGAATTTGTCCTGCATTCCTTTTCACAGCATTGGTCATTTTTAGCAAGTAGCAAAGTTTCATCTCCTTTCTCTCCCCTCCAGCCCTTCCCACAGGGATCTGAAGCATCTCACTACAGCATCCCTGACACACCAAGCTCTCAGCAGCACTGGGAATCCAAGCAAAACCAGCAAAAACAGACGAGTTCAGGTAAAAATTAAGAGGGAAATTTCCTTTTCAGCAGTGGCTGAAGCACAGCAAACTATGAAGAATATGTGCACAGTGAATTAAAATGCCAACTGGTGCCATGTGGATTTTTATCCCTTACACAAATCCTTACTCTGTACAAAATTTTGTGTTGAGCAGAAGTGATACAGGTATTTTCCCGGTTTTTGACATGCTGCTACACTTACAGAATCAGAGAATCGTATCATTCTACTAAGGAAATAAATCAGGAGAGAAATGACTGTTAACTTTATTAAGCTGAACCCCTAAACATATCTCCATTTTCACTTAATTTGTGAAGGTGACTTTAAACCTTCAATCAAACCACTTCTGAGAGACATGATTTTAAATTCTGCCTAGAAGAAACGTGATTTTTAAAGAGTAGGTAAGTTTTAAGAGGAGAATTTATGATGACAGATGTATCTCCCTGTGGCTACAGCTGCATGCACATGCTCTCCCCCATAATCAGCGATGGAGAAAGGAGGATGGGACAACTTTGAGAGGTGTTTCCCACGGGAAAAGCCACAGCCACTGAGCCAAGGGAAGTTTCCACTTCTTCATGCAAGGGGTCTCCAGGTGAATGATTAACAGGTACTGTAACCAGTGTTCAGAGAGCTGAGAAAAGGAGGAAACATTCAACACATTAATGTGCATCCCCTCTCTCCTGTTCCTGAGCACTCCAGATTTTGAACAAAGCCACTCCAACCGTGGAGCTGCACAGGAACACAAAGGGCAGGGAGAAAAACCTCGTCAAAGGCGACTTGTCCACAGAATCCCAGAATGGTTTGGGCTGGAAGGACCTTAAAATCATCCAGTGCCACCCCTGCCATGGGCAGGGACACCTCCCACTGTCCCGGGTTGCTCCAAGCCCTGTCCGAGCTGGCTCTGAATATATAAATATTTATATATGAATGTCTATATTTACTTGTGGAGTGAAGCAGCTTTCCCCTAAGTTGCCTTTCCATCCTGACACCCATTTATGAGCACTTTCCCTGTGCCTCCACCACGGAATTGCTCAGCCCAGTTGTTTTGCTGTTTACCTCGTTATGCAATTTCCAATTAGGCTGAGTTATGCTACAGCAATAAACAACGGTCCAGGCTGCTACAAACATCTGCAGTTGCTGTTAGTCCTCTCTCTGCTGCAGTTTGTTTGTACAAACTGTGAGCTAAAATAAACAAGCTGCTCCAAAATCCTGGAGTGTACTTGACAAGAGGTTTTAATTCAACGTACCCAGCAAATCCAATGGAGTTCCCCCTCCCTATTTACACCCAGCAGCCTCAACAGTCAACAAATGTTTGTTCCAAACCACGAATGTTTTGAGTTTCAATCCATTGCAGGCAAGCCATAAAAGTACCAGGAGCATTAGGTCAGGCCTGTGCTTGGAAGTTATTTACAAGCAGAGATTATATTTTTACCTTAATAATTATGCTGGTAGACCAGAGTTAACAGCTTCCTACCTATAGGAAAAAATACAGCTAAAATACCACTCAGGAATAGAACTGTATTCTGCTTCTTGCACAGGAACAGCTACACATTTAAACATGGTTTAGTGATGGCCTTGGCAGTGCTGGGTTGGACTCAATGATCCTGGAGTGCTTTTCCAACCTCAGTGACTCTCTGTGATTCCGTAAAGATACAAACATTTCATTCAAACACCACTACACCCACACTAGTGGGGGTTTGATCCTTTCATTATGCCAGAATAAAATGTTAAGTAAGAAGGAAACAGGGCAATACTGGTGATTTCACCAACGTTTCACCACATTGTGTCACAAGCTTTTGTGAAAGCCTTATTCCCTTGAAAAGATCATCACATTTAAAAACTAAACAAGGCTCTGACCACTGCTTTTCCCTCTCTCCCACTGGATGCTCCCCAGGGACACTCCCTGACTGAGTGACCTCCACTGACAGACTGGAAAATATCCTAAATCAAGGGATCCCTGGCATTCCCAGCAACACTGGGCATCTCCAGGAAGGCAGCTGAGCTTCCAAAGCCCAGGAATGCTGGAATCCAGCACTGCCTCTGAAATCTGGGTGCTGCCCAAATTTCATTGTTAGGAAGTCTCACTGCAGGACAAACATTTTCCTGTGTGACACTGAAATTGCTGTTTATAGTCACCAATTACTGGTTAATAGCACAGGATTGGGGTGTTTTTCCACTGATTAAAAAACCATCAGCCACCCACAAAATGTACAAACTCTTCTGGGGGGTTCCTGCTCCTCTGAGCTGCTCTTTCTGCTGGGAGGATCTAAGAAGATGAAAGGAAAAACCACCCAAGTTTTAGAAAATATAAACACTGTTATCTATTCCTCACATACCTGACGTTGCTCCACATGGGCGATGGAATAATTCTGTTTATTTACTGTTCCAGTCTTAATTAAGCAAGGCTTTGAGACCCACAGCTTACTCAAGATGAAGATACACAACTGCTCTGCAAGGCATGGAAATGAAACCCAGCTGGAACATTAAAGAGCTGTTCCCTGTTCCCAGAAGGAAAAGAGCTGGAAAGAAATCCAGAGTTCCTTCACATCCCTCAAACACCTCGGATTCAAAGGCATTTATAAAGGTGTTGAGGTAAAAACCACACAGAAATGCAGCAAACGTGGTCCCTTCAATATTCTGGTTTAGGTTTTTGTTTAAGACCAGTTTTCAATGGATTTCCCTGAAAGCACAGTTGCTTTACCTGCCATGGCTTTTCAAGCTGCAGAACAAACCCTGTGCCTTGCCCAGATTTCTTTTCTCTTAAAGACTTCATAGTTATTTCCTTTACACAAATGTTGTACTTAGCATCTTGGTCAGATACTAAAATCAGCTTGAATCAGGATTATGAGAAAGATCCAAACCATCTTTTGTGAGAAATGTTTTATTCCACTGCAATATTTTTTTAGTGGCAGGAACAAAATCACAGAATCCTGGAATCATTTAGGGTGGAAAAGCCCTCTAAGATCATGGAGCCCAACCATTCCTCCAGCACTGCCAAGGCCACCACTGACCATGTCCCCAAGTGGTTGGACACTGCCATTTGGCAAATTCTTTTAGCCAGGAAGAAATCAGTGTGGAAAGATTCTGTCAAAACATTCTTGAAAGCCATTATCTTTATTTCTGTCTCCATTTAAAAATGGGTTTTGTTTAAATTCTAGGATTTTAATTGAAAAAGGTATTAAAATGAAATAATTCCCTTCAGTAAAAGTTAAATTTTGGGCCACTGGAATTATTATAGGCAGACATGACTATAAATCAATTTTATTTATAATTAAGTCTTAGAATGCCCTAAACTTCTCATACCCCAAAATGAGTCTTATTCCATGCAGTTCAGTTTTAAATCACCACTGTGTTAAAGTAGGGGTGTATGAGGAAATGCACCAAAAAATTCAACTTCTACTGCACTGCCGAGGTTTGGGGTGGAAAACCCAAAGCTGTGACAAAACCACCCCAACCAAAAAGATAAATCCTGTCCAACTCACCTAAAATCTGGATCTTTTTTCTGCACCAGCTGGGGAATTAGCTCATAAATGACATTTTCCACCACAACACTGAGAGGGTTTCTTTTCTAAGTGGGAGGCTGGGTGGGAGGTTTGTACAGCTATTCCAGGAGTTAATTTATATGCTAAATAATCTGCATGGACTGAAATCCAAGGAGGCTGTTGGGGTGAAGCAAACAGGAAATGAGGCACTGGCACACATAACACCTCTCCCAAGGGAATTCCAAGGTTAACGAAGCAGAAGGGAAGCTATTCATGGAGAGGAATCCACCTGAACAGCTCCAGCCCAACTAGCACATGGATTTTTCCCAAGCTCAGGAACATAAAACATTAAAGATCCCTAAGTATTGAATTTGTAGGGTTTAAGAAGTGGCTCTCAAGCTGTTGGGGATGAGGCTTCAATGGAAATCACCCGAATTCTCTAAGGAGATAATTAAATGTATATAAAATAAATGCAAAACCTTTATTAACACATTTCTCTGTGGTCCTGGTGTGAACACTGGTTCTTCATAGAGTGAAAAATGTTATGGGCATTTCAAACCAAAAAATTCAGTAAGATTTAGGTAGAGGCTGGACTAGAAACACCCCAAAGCCCAGCATTACCTTCCACTATCCCAGGCTGCTCCAAGCCCCATCCAGCCTGGCCTTGGGCACTTCCAGGGATCCAGGGGCAGCCACAGCTTCTCTGGGCACCCTGTGCCAGGGCCTCCCCACCCTCAGAGCCAGGAATTCCTTCCCAGTATCCCACCTATCCCTGCCCTCTGGCAGTGGGAAGCCATTCCCTGTGTCCCGGCACCACCCACCACACAAAAAGCTCACTAAACAGCTTTTCACCAAGGCAGTTTGAAATTCCTGCTCTGTGGATGTCCCTGGCATTTTTCCAGGCCAGTCCTCAATCTGCTGACCTGGAGATACCAACAACTCCTACACATCTCCTGCAGGGAAGGCACCTGGCTCCCTGCACAGCTCTCCCAGCCTTTGCTTCCTGAGCACAGACAGAGATGGCAGTGAGTGGCATTTTACAAATTCACCTTTTCTCTGGATGAGGAGCCTTATTCCCTGCAAGTGCCCCAGGCCAGGTTGGACAGGGCTTGGAGCAACCTGGGATAGTGGAAGGTGTCCCTGTCCATGGCAGGGGATGGCACTAAATGATCCTGAAGGTCCTTTCCAACCCAAACCATGCTGAGATTCTGCTATTCCATTTCGTTTATTTTCCTGAAACATAAGGAATTTGCTTTGTTCCCACTGTGACACAACACAGCAATAAATATCCACAGCCAAACACAAGGAGAGGGAGAAATCAGCCCTCCATGTACAATTCACAGTGGCCCCACACCTCTGAGCTGATCAAATCAAGTAAACAGCACTGCAGTGAGCCTTAACCAGATCTAATCTGGTACAAACACTCTCTGGAGAGATGTGGATGTCCTGATGAAGAGACAAAATGCATCTTCCTATAATTAAGTGGGAACAGAATTAATTGCTGCGGAGGCCCCCAAGACCTGAGAGCAAATGGGAAACCTCCAACCATCCTGGAGAAAAATCACATCAGCCCTGGGACAACTCAACTGCTTGGGGAGACCCACGCTGGAGTCTTTGGTGTGAGAGGGGAAAAATGAGGCGAGAAGAAGAAATCTCTTGTGCTGGCACTGCTGAGGCACCTCCAATCCTGGGGCAGTTTCAGGATCCTCAGGACAAGAAGGACCTTGAGGGGCTGGAGCGTGTCCAGGGAAGTGAACGGAGCTGGGAAGGAGCTGGAGCCCCAGGAGAGGCTGAGGGAGCTGGGAAAGGGGCTCAGCCTGGAGAAAAGGAGGCTCAGGTGGAATTTCTGGCTCTGCACAACTCCCTGACAGGAGGGGGGGAGCTAGGGGGGGTCAGGCTCTGCTCCCAGTAAATTTGTGTCTCCAGACATTGAAAGATAAAGGGATTCAGGCAGTGGGAAAACGGAAAGCTCAATTCCTTCCATCCTGCTGTTACAGACATCAAAGCTTAAAACACAGAAGTTCTACTTGAATTACCTGAATTGGGTGAGTGAGTACAGAGAAGCTCCAAGAACGGTTTATTTTCACAAATTATCAGTTTTCAGTATCAATTTCCATTTTTTCCATTGATTTCCTTTACAGCTGATGCCTGAATTGTGCCACTTTGAATGTGAAGTAGCACCTTGTGCTCTCAGGGCTTGCCTTTATCAAAGTGGTTCAACGCTGTTGGGACAAGGATGGAATCTCTCTGGACCTAAACTCCACAGTGTGTCATTAAGTACAGTCAATTTTACTTCTTTGCCAATGCCAGAGGTATTATCACTCAAAATCTAACATTATTCTAACATCTCCTTTTAAAACAAGCAATCAAACAAACAAACAAACAAACAAAAAAAACCTTTAATAAACCCCAAATTTGCCAATTTTAACACAAAAATGTGTGCTGTGGTTATCAGTTACAGTCACATCTGCCATGTTATCACCTGCACAGCAGCTCTCTGCTGGAATTCCTAATTTTCCCCCAGTTTTAATCAAGGAGTTTGCTCCCTGAAAACATCACAAGGAAAAAGAGCTGCTATCCCAGGGAGAAAAAGATCAGAAATAACCCACTGAGCTGTGAATGTGCCAGTCTGAGGGTTTATATTCATCCTGTAGAAGACAAAAAACTTGGGATTCTCCAGTATTTCCTGATCCTGAGCACATTTTTACTCAATTCCTTTGCTGTACTTTCAAATTACACCTCTTTCTACATCCCTGTGCTTGTTCAATCCAGTTATCCATAGGGAACAGCTCCTCAGTTCTTCCCAGGGCTTAAGATTTCCCTGGATTCAGGGTCTGCAAGGAAGAGGCCAGTGAGATGAGCACACCTATGCCCAATACACCCTGGAAAAAAAACCTTTACCTATAAAAATCCTCTCTAAAAGATCCTGACTCAGCTCATCCTGCTTTTTAAGGCCATGAAGCAATCTGACTGGGATACAAAATTCCCCAAGGAGAAACAGGCAAGTGGAAGATGACCAAACCAGAAAAAAATTAATCCAGATGTGTTTGTGAAGTTGTCTTCCCCTTCAGGAATGATGAGGACAGAAAAGAAGGAAGAAAGTGGATTTGCAAAGGAAAAGGAATGAGTCAAGAAACCAAAATGGGATAGAACAGAATAAAAATTTCTATAAAAAGTGAAAAATAAAAATAAAAATCGAATCTCTGTGTCATCCTCACACACCTTCAGATGTGATACCAGAACAAACTCCATGGCCTCCCTACAGCCTGAATAACTTTTTTTGCACAAACAGCACTCCCCAACCCAACCCTCAGTAATTCCAACTCCATCAGTTGCACTTAAATATGCAGGAATGTTTGGTTTTCACACACTGAAAGGAATTATAATTGCATTCCCAAAGAAAAGGTTTTAGCTCAAAGCTTAGGTTGTTCTTCTCCAGGATTTTATGTGTGCAAAAATCTCATGCCTAACTAGTGGTCTTGAACTCAGTCTTAGAGGAGTGAGGACTAAAAGGGCTAAAAGAAAAAGCCATTCCTAAGAGGAAATAAAAAAGCTCCCTAAATTCACTTACTGGCTTATCTGAAAAAAATAAACCATGCTGCACTATAAACAGCTTAGATGGCAACACAGCAAAGTCCCACAAAGTGGTTTCAACACCATTCCAAAAACTCCGATGTAATGTCATGTCTTTAAAATATGCAGCAGAAGAGAAGGAAGTTGGCAAAAATCCCCCAATCAGTGAATTTCATCCTCACCACATTGCCTTGTAGAACAGGGCACATGTCCAATATTAGAAAGATAAGGATGGTTTAACTCCAACACACTGGAAAACCAGGAAAATACACTATTTGTCTGTATTAGCTAAAGCACGTCTTGGAGAAATTAATATATAAAACTTACACTTCTTGGCACTTTCCCTCTCTCCTCAGTCACTTAAGTTCCACACTGATTTAATTCGTACATTTTATAATATTTTGCTGCAAGAACTTTCTCTTTGGCAACTTCTTATCCTGATTTTTTTCTTGCTGCTGCTTTTATCTTTCACCCTTGCAGCTTTAATCATTAACTATGTATGTATACACACAAGTATTTTGGAGTACGGTCTGTTGGAAATCATTTACTCAAAACACGTTTTTAAACCACTTTCTGTAAGATTTAGGTTTTAAAAAACCATATCCTGCATTTGCTCTAAAAAGGGAGCCTGACAGTTCTCTCACCGGGAGGAGGAATAATTTTGCTCTGTGTTTTCTAACCCCTTCACCTGTAAATCACATTCCTAATTACAAAAGGTACTCTGAGGTATGAGAAGCACTTCACTGAAACAATTAGGTTTCTTCTACAGTTTTAATTAAGCAACCCACTCATCCAAAACCCAGCAGATCAGTCCCTGCTGCCTGCAATGGGGTTTTTCAGTGGCCATGAAAACAGTTCCCTTCTCCTAACCCAACAATGGCAGCCAAATAAGAAGTTTTAACCCACAACAGGTCTCAAAAACCTCTGTAACCCTTTTAAAAGCACCTCACAGTAAAAGCAGAGATACAAGGAATATTTCCAGTGTTTTCTCATCTACAGCTAGGATCAGTTTGTGTATCAAAACCCACTACGACAGCACGTGGCAGTTGCTACTAGAACCTAAAAATATGAAGACAGAGATAAAATCACCATTTTCTGGTATTAATTCCTTCAAGCAGAAGGAAATTAGTAAAAACAACGAGATTGTTTTTCAGTCTGTTTCAGATAAAGCCCATAAAGATTCTTGACCTTTGACAGTGGGAAAAGCAGCAAGTGGCCTCACTCTTCATCAGGAGCTGGTTTTAATATCATTCTCCTGATCTGGAGTTTCATGAAGTTCCTTCAGTGATTTGACAAATACCAAATGAAGAAAAAAAAAAACCATCTTAAAAATTCCCTGCTTTTTGATGTTCAAAATACACATTTCCACCAACCAAATGAAACAGCTGTAACAAAGATCCACCTGTGGGAAGTGAAAATGCCGAAAGAATTTCCTTTTTACCTCAGCCTTGCGAATGCTCTCCCTGGCTTCATCTATTTTCTGCTCCAGTTCTGCTCGGGTTTGCTCGGACATCACAGGCCCGTGGCATTCCAGCTCTTCCAGGGTCTGCCAGGAACAAGGAAACACACCACAGATGCAGTAAATGTCCAAGACAATTATTTGTTACAATCAGGGAAGTTACTCTTTGATTGCATGTTGGGGATGACCAACAAAGGTCCATGCCAGGAAAAAAACAAGGTGATGACTCTATCCCTGCCCTCTGGCAGT
>WEKY01040355.1:2134-14304 GCA_013390045.1 Picathartes gymnocephalus | reverse complement strand
ATAAAAATAAATAACGGAAAAAACCCAATGAATTCTGTAGATTTAATATATAGATTAACGTTTACATTTGATGTATGTATTTAGCTGTATAGATTTAATTGCAACCACTGTAGATGAAGATATTTGTCTAAAGTGTAACTCCTAGTTTTCAGTCACAATCCTTCCACAAAATCTGGACAGTTTAAAATATGTGGAAGATACAGAACGTTATCACACTATAGAGATGTAGTCACCCATTTCAAACATATTGGGGGTATATGTTTTGTTCCTGTGTGGGCAACTTCTTTACCTCTACTGTACTTCTGGAACACAAACTGTGTCATTAAATGAAGAAGAAAAATGAAAAAAGGACAGCATACTGTATATGCCAGCTAGCTCTGGTTTTTTCAACACATGATTATTTTATTGGGGTGTACATTAATTAATCCTGAAATAAGATCCTGTGTGACATTCAAAGTTGTGTTGAGTAGTGCAGAGTTTAAATATTTTAGTTTTACAACTCTGTTATGCTGGCAGCAAACAATAGTATCTCAGTGAAGTCAGCATATGAACACTGCTTGTGATGACATCTGGAAGGCATGTTTTATCTATAAGCACAGTTGTAGACAAATGAAAGCAGACAGATGTAAGGCTGGTGTGGCATCTTCGCCTCAAGCATTCTCTGGCTGTACATTTTCCAGTGTGTCAAAAACAGGGAGCTTTTTTCTGGAATAAAAACATGCTGTCACGTCTGTACACCAACTACTGTGCTGCCTTCTCTGAGCTCTGAGGTGTAAAATGGTAGATATTATTCAAAATTTAACACAAAGCCAAATTTCAAAATGCTGAGAATTACCTGGGTGTTTGGAGTATGAGTCACGAAGGGACAATAAAAAACACAAATTACGAGTTTACATTCCTAGTCTTTTCAATACTGCCTTGTAGGGAGATAGTTTTGGTGTTTATGGCAAGGATACACAGATATTTCTAAAAGTACCTTTCACACTGATATTTCATTTAAGTAACAAATGTATTTGAGGGAGGCTGAGAAAAAAATCTGTCTGTGTAGCAAGGTCTGTAACTGCCTTATTCTTTGAAAAGTGTCGTCTGAATCGTAGCACAAGTCATACGTGTTAGGTGTAGTGACACTTTTAACAGTCCTGATGTTGTTCTGTGTAGAAGAAATTTTCTGAAGAGAAAGGTACTAGTGTTTGCAGGAGATAAGCAGGGAAAAAGGTGTAGGCATTATTGTGTGCGAGTTTTTATTTTTTAATTTTTTTTAATGAGTTGCTTTCCTGTAGTTTTCACTAGGGATCTGAGCTGATACAGGCAGTAAAATGCACTGCACCTGCTATGGTGCATGCAATTTAGTCACAAGTCTCTGGAGGTTTGTGGATGAAATAGCCCATCCAGTGTGTGTGTCACCTGAACTTTTGCTAATTACATTTAAGTGTATTTTTTAAGGAACTGGAAACTCTGGATAGAATCCAGCCTTTGCTAGAAAGGTCTCATGCATTGTAGTATATGATACTGTAAGCTAAGCAAAGGAAAAACAAAAAACAAAACAAAAAAATCAAAACCAAACAAAAACCAACAAAACCAACCAACCAAACAAACAAAACCCCCACAAAACAAAACAAAAAAAACCCCACAACAAGAAAAAACAGACAAATAAAAAAGGAAAGTTGTGCCTTGGTACATTTAAGTCAGCAGTAGCAGAAACTGCAGAGATAAAACAGCAAGGAGAAGTCTAGAATCACTCACCAACACTTTTTACTTTCTTGGTATTCTTTGCCTGAATGGAATCTGTCTGCTTTCCACTATAGCGTATCTTTCTACTCTGGAAAAATCAGTAGCAAAAGGTGGTGAAGTGCACAAGTTTTTTAGTAATAGAGAATCATTACGCTATTAACCTGGGAAATACAGTTGTCCATTTCCTGTTTGTCCCCACCGCAGTACCATCAATCTATTCAGAGTGCTTTGTATTCAGAGCCCAAGGGCCCCAGATAAGTGCCTTTGTGTACATAAAATGGCACTTTTTTGTTTTACATGCTGTTAGCATAGGGCAAAGGAAGTGAGTGTGTAATCGCATATGTACAGCAAATAGCCATTTGTACCTGCAAGGAGCAAATGGGCCCACTCAGATGGATTGGTTGGCCTTTAATAGCACTTGAGTGAGCTGATAGGCAGACATAGATGTACCTGTTACACCAGAGACCTGAGGCCCTTGTACCTTTGCATGACTTTTCACTTAAAAACTACTGTTTGTGGTTCAGTGGCTCCATCACTCTATTTGTGTTCCTTTGCTAGTAAGACCATGGCCTGCTCCTGAGAGTCCTGGTATCTAAAATTTTAATGCTGTAATGCTGACCCCTTGGTAATGTTCCTATATTGGAAAGCACATTAGCCTTAACTTGAAGGACGTATTTTAACAGCCAGCAGTAAATATTTTACTTTGTTCTTCTCAGCATGTTTTTGTCTGGGTTTTTGGGGTTTTTTTAGTGTCCAAACTGTAAGAGGAGTAGCAAATCCTATAGTCTGACCACAGACCGTCGTTTCACAGCCACTAAAAATATGTGTCTCATCACTTAGCTGATTGAGCAGATCAGTGAAGATATAGAGACTGCAAAAGACATAGGTTCTCTGTGTACACTGACACATCATCAATCACCTACACAAAAGTAAGGAATTGAATCCAATATTTGATGATTTGTTGGTTGTGTTGTTACTACAATAATTTTATTGCATTATGGTAGCAAACATTTTCACTCTTTCAGGTTAGTATTTCTGGGCTTTTAAGTATGTCTAGGGTAAGGATAGCCTTGACCTGTGTACAGTACATTGCAAACTTACTGAAAACCCATCTGAGACCAGTACTACTGTAATTTTCTTACAATTGACTGGTCTTTTACTTCCAATACAACAAATCCACCTTTTTCTGCCTACTACATTAACTGTTTTTTGTGGTTTAGAAAACATTTTGGAAGTCTCTTTTCTGTAGAAAAGAGACTTTTTTTTTTTTTCAGTGTTCCACACAACTAATTGGCAACAGATTTTAATTGCAAAATTTGCTGTAGTTTTTTTTCATAGCTGTCTATAGGTTTTTTAATATTTATAATTTAAATTATGGTAAAATTCAAA
Source organism: Picathartes gymnocephalus (assembly GCA_013390045.1). Taxonomy (NCBI): domain Eukaryota; kingdom Metazoa; phylum Chordata; class Aves; order Passeriformes; family Picathartidae; genus Picathartes; species Picathartes gymnocephalus. The sequence goes on along the minus strand of WEKY01040355.1, from coordinate 11,184 downwards.
GGTCCAAGCTCAGAATTTGCACTATTTGCCTATGCTAAAACCAATGCAGATATAGAGTCAGTACAGGACTACCTACATATATCAAAAGCAAGTATTTTGATAAGTTTATTTACATATATGTAAATATGTATATGTGCAAGAAATTGTACTCCAGTAGAATCCAAATGGAGGCCTGCAGTCTGTGGTGTTCCCCAGGGATCAATACTGAGGCCAGTCATATTCAAGTTGTTTATCAGTGCCCTGGCAGCAGGGATCAAATGCACCCTCAGCAAGTTTGCTGGTGCCACTGAACTGGGGGCAGTGGCTGATCCACCTGAAGGCTCTGCTGCCATTCCGTGGGACCTTGATCAGCTGGAGGGTTGGGCAGAGAGAAACCTGGTGAGGCTCAGCAAGGGCAAGTGTTGGGCCCTGCCCCTGGGGAGGAAGAGCCCCAAGTGGCAGCACAGGCTGGGGCTGACCTCCTACAGAGCAGCTCTGTGGAGAAGGACCTGGGACTCTTGGTGGATCACAAGCTGTCCATGAGCCGTCAGTGCCCCTGTGGCCAGGAGGGCCAGTGGCATCCTGGGGGGCATCAGGAAGAGTGTGGCCAGCAGGTCGAGGGAGGTGACCCTTCCCCTCTACTCGGCCCTAGTGAGGCCACACCTGGAGTGCTGTGTCCAGTTCTGGCCTCCCCAGCACAAGAGAGACAAGGAGCTGCTGGAGAGGGTCCAGTGGAGGGCCACAAGGATGATCTGGGGTCTGGAGCTTCTCTCTTGTGAGGAGAGACTGTCGGACCTGGGTCTGTTTGATGTGGAGAAGAGAAGACTGAGAGGGGATCTCATCAATACACAGAAATATCTCCAAGGTGGGTGTCAAGAGGATGGTGCCAGACTCTTTTCAGTGGTGCCCAAAGCCAGAATGTGGAGTAATGGCTGTAAACTAAAACACAAGGAATTCCACCTCAGTGTGAGGAAGAATTTCTGTACACTGAGGGTGGCAAAGCACTGGAACAGGCTGCCCGGGGAAATCATGGAATCTTCCTCTCAGGAGACATTCAAAACGCACTTGGACAGTTTCCTGTGGCAACAGGTTGGACTAGGTGATTGCCAAAGGTTCCTTCCAACCCTAACAATTCTGTGATTCTGTGAAATTGATGTTGTAAGCAAACAGATACTGCAGTCTTCACTGACTATCATGGAGATTTGAGTTTTGTCCTTTTCTCTCATTTTATAATGACAGTTAATTGTTAATTCATGTCTATTTTTATCGATCATATTGGAGGACAGTTTTGTACAAAAGCAGAATACAGACTTGCTATTTTGGGTAGTAGCTAGTATAAACTAACATAACCTTTAACAAGATATATGCTCTTAACAGCTTAGTGCTGGACTGTCTTTTCTGTGCATGTTGACTGTGATTTTTTACTGTCTTATAAAGCTGTTGGCTTTTTATTTCTTCTCAATAGAGCACCAGTGGTATGCCTGCAAAGATGATCTTTAAAGCTAGGGGTGGTTTTTTTGTGTTCATAACCATGATCCAGTGGTCTGGTGTAATTGGTTCGGACTGGCAACATATTTTGTCAGTAGAACCTCAGAGCTGAGGCACAGCAGTGGATACTGCAGGTCATTACAGACAAATTTTCCATACAGCTGACTGTGCCACAGTTGGTACCCGCCCACACCTTGGGTCTTATTCTTCTCAGACAGGTTGCTGCTTCTTGCATTGCTATGGCATTGGTTTCTGTTGAGCACAGCACAGATGATACTGGGTCTTACCCAGAGTCTGATTCCAATTAGTTTGCCTCTAGTTAGTTTGCACTTTCCCGTACTGTTAACTTGCACTGACAGCAAACATCCACATGTACATTGTGACTTGGATTCTGGGAACTTAAAATGGAAAAATGCTCTTAGGCCATGTGAGAAAGTTTGGGTGTTTTTTAATTCCCTTTTGTCATCACCAAACACCATGACTAATTTCCCCTTAGTTTTTTTCTAAACGAAAAACCCCAATTCATTATATAGCTTTACCGTTACAGAAGGGCTGGCAGGAGAGTTGAAAATCTGGCACACCTCATGAGGCAGTTCTTCTTCTAGTGTATAAAGATGTATAAACTTAGACACACACATTACTAATAGTAGAGTGTCATGCTTTTATGTTCCCTACAGGGGAATGAAACTAACCTGTGTCTTCATCTATGAGGTCAGCTTGTTCTGCTTAGCTCAGCTGATAGCTGTCAATAGTCTGGGAATGATATTTCTTCTCCCTTACACTAAGTGGCAAGCTCTTTTTTCTTATTGCAAAAGCAGATTTATTTTAATACATAATGTTGTCATCTTGGTGGTACAAAACCATGCTTGCATACTTAAAATGTGCTCTTGTGCAGTCCACCAGCATCTGTATGGCTAATTTAGGTCTTGTGCTTCCTCAGCTAAAAATCACCTGTACAGGAGATGATCTGCACTTATTACATCTAACAGTTCTTTCAGTTTATAATTTGCATTAAAGGATGTTTTTAGGCAGAAAATTCTGTGTTCACTGAAGGATTAAAACAGAGATTAAGTAATAGACCATCCAGAAAAAAGGTTGCAATTTAAACTCTTTCTGCCTGAGTGTTCTAAGTTTAGGTATTTACCTTTTTGTCTTCCACCTGTTTCCAGTCTTACTGGTTTCTCCTCTATGCTGCTGTGAAACAGTAACAATTCACATTTTCATGTCTGCAAGTGAGATGCACCTCAGCCTCAGTAGTCCCCATGGATTGCAGAATTCTATTGTTTTAAACAAAATGCAAGCAGTCTCTTTAAGGAGATCAGTGTTGGATGGAAGCAACCCATAATGCCATCAGGCACTCTGATGACTCTCCATTTTATGAATGAGTGCACAATTTTTATTGGTTTTGGCACATCTCTGTGGCTATCCAGGCAACTTTAGGAAGAATATCTCAGATAAAGTATATTTTGTGTAGAAAGCTGTGGTCAGTCATTCTGCATGGTAGAAGGGAATAGGTGGTCAGAACACAGCTGCAGAAGTGTGAAGTAAGGAAAGTAAAGCAGCAGGATCAAAAATAAGGAATGAGGAGTAAAAAGTTTATGAATTACAGTATTGCTATTATATTTATACTTTATCTAATGAGACACTTCTAGGATTCAATTAGTCCACTGTGGTTCAGAGATAACTGGGAATGCAGCTTAGAAAGAGTATTACACTATTGAATTGTACTTATCCCTTGTTAATTAATCTATTATTTATCTTCGTTGCCATTCACTTTGCCAGTGTGATAGTTATTTTTTTGCCTGTATGAAATCTCAAGATATTTAGACATTATTTTTGTCAGGGAGGAGCTGCATGGTTTTTTCTTTGCCTTTCCTATAGCAGTAGATATGGATGTGGCCACAGCACAGATATGGCAGCTCACTCCACACAGATCTGCGTCTCCTTCACACACAAGGTGTGGTCTAGACTGGACCTCATTTAAGGTAACCTGTTTCACTGACAGAGGGTAAGCAAGAAGACTAAGCGTGTTGTGAGTCAGATAGAAGATGATTTTGAAATAAATCTCTCGTTTGCCGTATCAATGATGATATTTCATTCCAGAGATCACACTCATTTTTTCTTCATTGCTTTGCTTTTCATTGCTTTACTTTTAAAATGTTTACTAGCCATGTTGCCAGCCAGTGGGTACAGACTCACTGGGACCAGAGGATGCTTTTGATCCTTTAAGAATTCCTAATTGGTTTTGTATGATACATTTGGCAGAAGATTTATCCAAACCCATTAATTCAATACTGGTAAGGAAATGGACTGTAATGATGGTAAAGATTGTTATCAGACAAAGGGTAAATACATTTGGCATACATCCTTGTACTCATTATTTGCACACAGATATCAGTAGGACTTGGACAAGGAGCATGGGAGGATTTGCCACCATGTGTCCTTGTAGAGGAAACTACTTTCTTTTGAATTTTCAATAAGGACTTCAAACATCAGAAGATTTTTATATTTACAAAGCTCTGCATATGGCATATTGCAATCAAAATTGCAGTATGAATCCTATGGTAGTCTGTTATGATTCTGGGGAAAAAAAATGTAATAATTTGAAAATAGCAAATTTTTTTCCCAGAATGAGTGTTTTTGAATAATGAGATATCTGAATTTAATCAGCTTAGATTTTTATGACTAAGACACAGAAAAATCTAGTTTTAATATCAAGTGAAAATAAAGTTTTCTTTTACTTGGAGATATTTAAATAAAATGTGAGTTAGTAGGGAAAGTCTTCCAGCCCTTGTGCACAGCATAAGAAAACTTTGAAGCTCTGTGTTTGGTGGCCCAATTGTGGAAACACAATGATTTCTATCAGATCTGGGTGCACTTCATGTTGAACTCTTCTTGGAAGGGGCCTAGAAGGGCTATTTCTACCTACTTTGGTCCATTCATATTGCCATATATGCTCTCCAGTGGTTTCCTCAGGCCAAAGAAACAGAATGTCACTTAGGCAGGAGAAAAGGGTATACAAGGTTTATGTTTATGTAGAAAAGTGTGCATTTGGGCCTGGACTCAGGAAGGGCACAGCTTCAGGTTTGCTCTTCTATGTTAATCCAAGGTAGGTCTGAGGGTATGAAATTGTTTCCACTGGCTTCATTAGGACCAGATTTCACTCCTAATATTTTTAGCACGTCATTATTAAGTAAAATCTTTAGCAAAGCATATAGCCATGGTTCAAGAAGTCTTCCTAGAGATCTAAGTGCTAACTGTATGTGAATATTGATAAACTGTTGTCTTCAATGTTTGTTTCCCTTGGCTTCCTAATAAATGCTTGAATTAATTATATATGTCTTGTTAGATATTTTTCACAAGAAAATTTCCTCTTTTGTATTAACTTTACCTGTGATTTGCCAGTATTTTCAGTAGTATTTTTACAAACAAAAACTCCATATAGCAAACAACTCTAGGATTCTCTCAGGCTTGAATAATAGCAGTAAGTATATTTATGTGCTAGACAGTAATATTTCAGTAAAGAAATTTTCACTTCAACTACAGCAGAAAAAAAACCAACCTAAGCAAAGTAATAGACTCTAGAGCTGTGGTGCTTATGAGGGTGAGGTGAAATGATCTTTATTTCTGATATATAAGGTAGCAAGATTTTCAAGATGATATGTAGTTTTAGTCAGCATTTGGTCAGTGTCAATCCAGATTCCCATTGCTGAAAAATGACAGATAACATCTAAATGTTTAAGAGATCTCAAATTTTAAAACAAGATCACGTCTTCAGGTTTTGCTTAGTTACAAAATAGCCCAGTTATTTAATATACAGGTTTTAAGATGTCTTTAAAATGATGGTTGTACCATAGGCAGTTGGATTGCTCTAAGGAGCTGAGAAGTGATAAGTATTAAAAAAAATCTTAACTCTGAAGAGTAGTTGAAATATTGTTTTAGCTTTGAATTTGAATTATAATTAGCTGCTATTGAAATATATATTTTACTGTTTATATAAAATCCAGGTGCTAGTAATATATGTTTGTACTCTTGATACTGGTCTCTACAGATGTGCACATTTGCATATGTAAGTTGAATCCAAGGCTTTAGGATTCAACCTCTTTTTACTGTATCATGTAAGTAAAGATTTGACGCAATGCTGAAACTTATTATCAGGACATTTTAAATATATTGTTATGCCTGAACTATGTTCTTACTGAATCCTTTTTATACCACTCAGTGATTTTTTTTAAAATTAAATGCAGTTAGCATTTTCTGGGCTTTATAATTTCTTCCACAAGCGGAGTGAAATTTTTAAACTTTTTCCGCTGCCACCTGCACTATCGACATTTAACTTTACAGTAAAAAAGCTGTACTCATGCCTACTGTTTGTGGAAATATCTGGGGAAGAAATAACAGCTAGCAAAACGTGAATGCTATTTCACTTGGCATAGGTTGCTACTAAACTGGGATGAAAACTTCTAGCTTCCTATCCAGTTAGTTGTCCTGCATTACTTAAAATGTCACAGTTTGATACTGAAATTGGGATCATGGGCAGACAGTAGAATGTGGGTACAGTGTATGCCTTAAGTTTTTTTAGAAGACCTATCTGTGTGTTTAGGAGAAATTATGCACTATGATGATTGGGCTGATCTGCAACATGGACTAATTAGTAAATTTGCTTAGGATTAGCACTGCTCCTGTATTTAGTTTGCAAGCTCTAAATTCGAAAGTTTTGTGATTTTTCAAAATCAAACCCACCCATAATTTTATTCTTCTTTAGAGACCACAGAAAGCTAACAAATGAAAAATTGTAAGAACTTACAGGAGTATGATATTGAGAAACATCTCCTAGTGTAACCTTAGGAACTGTGAGTCTGTCAGTATTGTGCCATTCTTCAGGTTCTCACAGCAGTACAGGACAGGCTTTAGATACTGTTCTTTTCGTTTGAGCAGTGACTCTCAGTGTAGCTTTCTGTTGCATTGTAAAATATTCCCAACATGAAGCCTGAATTGTACTGAGAAATGAGGATAAAAGACAATGTTTGATTTATTAATTTCTAGTGGATTAGAACTACAAATGTTTGCTATGTTTTTAATTTAAGAAGTAGAGAGAATCACATCAGCTTTTAATTATGCATTTTGTGTAATGCAGCCCTGAATAGAGCAGAGCAAAATTAAAATTGTGGATCAAATGCTAAATCTGAGTAGTGACTGAAGTGAGCTGTAGTGTAATGCTAATGGTTTTGCGTCTTCTGGCATTATGTCAATAATAGCTCTAATCACATTAAAGAGAGAGGCCATTAGCTTATTCTCTTCGGCAGCATGCACCATAGCAACATACTGTGAGCCTTGAAATAACTGGAGATTTCTTTCAAAAGCATTGCTGTCCATGACCTAAGGAGGGTGTGGTATTAAGCCTCATAATAAAAAATCCCTAAACCTAGGAAAGCTTTCTCTGTATCTACTTAATTAAGCCTCTGTTAGCTTCCATTTAATTTAAGAACTTTAATTTCTACTTGTTGCCTGATTTAGGTGGTTTTAGTGAGAATCCATGACAGTTTTGTGAGACAGAGTGATTCTTACACTGACTGTACCTGAAAAATTAGCTTTTACAGGATTTGAACTTGAGGGCAGGGACTTTTTCAGTCACGTTTATTAAATTATTTTTCTGCTAACCTGTTCCAGCATGTATCATTGCTTTTATGTTATTAAATGTGCATAGAAAAACTGCGATCATATTGATCAACCTTCCCTTTTTATCCATTTAGCATTCCCTTCAGAATATACCATAGACTAGGTGGTTATTCATAACAAAAACTAATCCAAACTGAACAAAACCAACACAACAGTAAAACATGCGTTTGTTCAGTCAAACTAATCCACAGTTTGACCATTTTAGGTCCAGTTACACTGGAAAAATATTCTGAGATCCTGTGAAGATGACAGAATTATTCACAATCTATACATGAGAATAATCCAAACTCAGAAGAGAGAGACAAATTCTGGCCTTGAATGCTCACATGTATGTCTTGTCTACCTCAGTAGAGACTGTAAGTCTCTATGTGTGCAGGGAAAATTCAACCACTGTATTCCTAGACCCTTCTCTGCTGGCTCAGCTCAACAGCGAATTATTTCCTCTATCTCCCACCACAGGCTGCTTGTCATGGCTCATACAACCTCTTCTTCTCTAGCTTTTGCTATTAGATATAGTCTATGCTTTGTTGGCATCTCTGTTTCTTTTCAGGTCTCAGTTGAAAACACTCCTTTTACCTGTACCTCTTAATTTCTCCCTCTGCTGTTATTTACAGTATCAGTGTAACACTAGAATATAAGTCTGTGCAGCATTTTAGGATACAGCTTGCTTGAAAGATGCTATACTAAATAAAACTCTGGTTTATGTCTGCACAGAGAGCCATATCCTGGATATCTCACTAATATATCTATAAATCATTTGCCATATAAATGACTGATTCCATTTGATACCAATTTTAGTTTCACTTACTGGGTTTGTAGAGTGTTTTATTTCTTTTGCATCACAAATAGTATATTACCACGAAAAAATAGATATTTGAAATGAATCCTAGTTACAGCAAGGAGCAACTGTTGTAGGGAGACCAATCTGCCAATATCAGGTTTAGGTATCCTCATTAACTTGCTTTATCCACCTGAAGGAAATAAGTTCATTTAGCCATATTTGGTGAAATTCATGTTCAGGCAGATAGCAGAAGAAACAATACCAAGGATCTGAAAGGTCCGATCCGGAATGCACTTGCACACGCGGATGATCCCAGTGAATACAGTTGTATTGGTTTGCCTCAGAAATATTCATGGAGACAGAACATGGTTCAGATATGGCTTAACTCTCATGCCATTTTGTTTATTTGAAACTTTTTATCCATTTGCATTTATCTAACAATTAAGGCACAGAACAAAAGACAATGTTCATTGTTTTAAATTAAATATTGAGTGTTTAACATGGTACTTGAAGTCTCATTTTTCTTTTTATACTTGTGAAGAAATCATATCTTGCTTATTTATTTAAACCAAAAGAAATATAATGCTTAACAAGCAAGTTATTAAATAGGAAAAAAAAGTAGTTGAAGTTATTAAATAGAAAAAAAAAATAGTTCCTAGGGAAGGGAATTTTATCCAGTTCAGCTAAATTAAAAGAATTTATTTTGAGGTTTTCTAAGAATTTACTATTTAATACAAAATTGAGGTTGTTAGAAAAAATACCTTATAAAACAATACACACTGATAAATAATAGATTATAAAATTCTGCAAAGTACTGCACTCTTCATATTTCTGCAATTTCTTTTATCAAGCAGTTTTGGATTATTTAAATGAAACAATGAGAATAAAATTATTTTCTGCCCACCACATGCCATAATTCAGCCTATCAAAAATGAAACATCAGGGCAACCAAAAAATACCAAGCATGGGTAGGATTTCTAACTGTTATCACTTTTATCATCTTTATGGGCCAAACCTTTCCACTAATATATTGGTTCAGGAGAACCAGATCTGTCCTAGGGCTTGCAAAGGAAAAAGAAATGATTAGAGAAAAAAAAGTTGGAGGAATTTACAAAAAGCATAT
>WEKY01040350.1:158835-192680 GCA_013390045.1 Picathartes gymnocephalus | reverse complement strand
TTTGGTAGCTGAAATAATATAACCACAAGTTGTCCCACTGAGAACTTCAAAGAAATTTCATTAATGTCATTTGAAAGGAGCAAATGGAAATATGGGGAAAACCTGTAAAGAAAGGGTGCCTTATAAAATAGTTCATGTATGTACAGTAGCTACTGGCCACATAATAGAATTTCAGATAATAAAGCTGTAGTTAGTTTTTTATTGCTCCCTTTGCAAAAATATGTTATTTGATATGCTGTGTTATACAACTTCAATATTTTTATTAAAATTGCACTTCTATATTTAAATGTATTCAGACATGAATTGTGGATGTTTTTAATTACAGATTGCAAGCGAAACACCTCTAGATGTTGTAAGTGTATTATTTCTCACTTTTTAAGTACTACTGTAGAGCAAAAGGGAACATGCAGTTTTAAAAATACTGCTTAGTTTTTAGACTTATTCAACCATTTCTGCAATGCATGAAGGTATTATTTCAACTACAATATAGATTTAATTGCATTTCAGAATTTCAAAACAGGAAATTCTTTTTTAAGCCATGTGATTTTTTACTTAAACAATTGGATGACCATGATATAAAGGTGTGATAATGAAAATGTCATTTGAACATATTTGGTGTTCTTCTAACACTTTGAATGTTTTAATTCTACGAATATACTTAATTAAATATGGTCTTGAAAAAGACTCAGAATTAAAACTTTAGAACACATCTGAAAGTCAAAAATAGAAATGTATAAACATAGATATTTTAATGCTGTAAGGCTTTTGGTTTTTTTGAGTCCATTTTTTCTCTCTGAGAAATCCCTCCTACCTTCTGGCCTTTCATACTGTTTTCTTGCTGGCTTTTCACCTAATCAAAATGCTTACTTGGCTGATGTTTGGGGTTTGTTTTTTTTCCTGCTGCTACTGCTGTCACCTGTCCTTGTCTTCCCTTCGTATTAATCTTTCATATTGCTACTTCAGAAAAAATACTAATTTTAGTTTAGTTTCTGATTCAATTATTGCATTATTATGCAAAATTAAACTACTGGGGTTGAAACATAAATATGGGGGAGGTGTTGCAGTTGATTCAAACTCTGTAAAAGGTTGACGATCAGGAGATCTATACTACTCTTCCTATTTTTTTCTCCTTTATTTTTCAATCTGTGTATATTGGAAACTGTAGCAATTATTGCTGAGTGTTTTCAAAGGTGAGGGGTTTTTGCACTCACTCTGACTTTCTCTCTCTAAGCTGATGGAAACATCAGGTACTGACATGCTGAATGACTCAGACAAAAGAGCACCTATAAGTCCGCTGCATTTAGCTGTAAGTGCTGAGTTCTTTATGATCGCACCTCATCTGGTGGCAAACAGTTGTTGCACAAGTTTATTCATTCTGGATTTTTTCAGAACAAATTAATAACAATAAACAAAATACAAACATATGCACTATTATTCCTGAATGAGGTAAACAGGATGATTTTTGCATTTCGCTTCAAACTTGCTTCATGGAACAGCTTTCATGTGGAATCGTCTAATTAAAATTTATGCTAGTGAAACTTTTATAAGACTTGTTCTGTAAGTAATTATGACTTTTTAAATCATTACATTGTTTTACTCTTGTAATTGTTTAGTATGGGAAATGTTTGTCCTCAATACTTTAGGAAAGATTTGCACAAGGAGTAGTGTAGGATAGTGATGAAATTCTGTCTATACAAAAAAATTCAAAATAGAGTAACCAGCTCAATGTGTAGCTTTGATCTTTTTGCTGAATTTAAAGCAGTTTAAAAACCACACTGTACTTCCTGCAAATAGAGTCTAATGCAGTACGTGTATATATATATATGTCTATTTATATCTCCAAAGTAAAAAATAATCTTTGATAGTGGTAAATGAAAACCATTCATACTGCATTCTACTATAGGCACTTTTTTTTGATGATTTATGAAAAAAGCAAAAAGGAATTACTTAAGTTTGCTTATGTTCCTCACTTGAAATAATCTGAGGATGATGTAACTATAGCACAAAGCGATGAAATGTGCAATAGTCAAAATACTGTTATTTATGCAGATTGAAGACAGATGATTTTCTGAGAGTAGTTGCAGTTGCTGACTGAAAGGATGAAATAGAAGAAAAACCCCAACCTTCTTGCTGAAATTGTGGGGTTTTTTAAATTAGTCGTAACTGTTGTAACTACTTATGTGCTGCTCTTCTGCATACTAAAATAAGAATAGTCTCTTTACAGTTTCGTTTATGTAGTTGTGGCAAGAAAGGGAAAAATGTTAAAGATGAGAAAATTTAAGCATTTTCTTATTCTTGTAGGCCTATCATGGCCACCATCAAGCTCTGGAAGTGCTGGTACAGTCACTGCTGGACCTTGATGTGAGGAATAACAATGGAAGGACACCACTGGATCTTGCTGCCTTTAAGGGACACGTGGAATGTGTAGATGTGCTCATTAATCAGGGAGCATCAATCTTGGTGAAAGATTACGTTGTAAAGAGGACCCCAATTCATGCTGCAGGTATGTGCTAGCCACTAACCTCTAAAATTTTGGCTTTTGAAGTGGATAATCAATCTGTTTAGAAGTCTCTGTCACTAATGTTCTAAGAAATAAGGTTTAGGAATAGAGGATGACTTTTAAGGTATATGCTGTGCTGAGAAAAGTGTAGTAAAAGAGTTGTAGACAGGAACCAGTATTAATCCAATAAACCAGTTGAGTCCAAGGAGTGCTGTGTTCCACACTTCCCTCTGGAAGGGTGTATTGTCCTTGCTCATTCTACTGGTGGTGCTGATAGGTGTCAGTGACATGTCCATGCTTCTCTCCTCGTCTTTCACGCAGCCCAAACTGCAGCCCCAAATTTAGATAAACAAATTGCATTGCCTGTCTTGGCAGTAAAGTACTTGTAAAAATTACTGGAGTCTTGGAGAATTTTGGCAGTTTGAGGAGAGACATGAAAACTTACTTTGAATTTTTTCCAAGGATTTAAATGACTCCTGAGCATTTTCAAAATAGCAGCAATCCTTTCCAGTATTTTCTTGCTGACTTTCCTAGAAAAGATCTCTAGGCCTGCCTTTCTCTGAGTTTAGAATCCACACTATAGTCTTATTTTTTTCCTTGCATTGAAAATAGTCTTATTAAATTTGACATTTATAGTAATGATGTTACAGAAGTGTTGCAGTTAAAAGGAGCATTATGTACAAAACGTCATCATTCTAACCATTTAATTTGTTGTCCATGAGCACAAGCTGCATTCTTCTATTTGATTTAGCTTTCCTAACTCATGTTAGCATGTCTGTAAGCTACAGAAACATGAATTGTCACTGTGCTTGTGTGGACTGAATATTGCAGCTGTAGGTCAGAAATAATTTCCCTTCCAAGAAGCAATCATGTATCTTTCATGAGTTGCATTTGAATGAGGTTTCTCAATTTTCTGTTTGTTCTTTTTCCATTTTTTTAGCTGCTTGGTTTATTACATCTATGCATTACGTTTCCTTCCCCTTTCTAAATGTGATTTCCATTATTATTTTATAACTATGCACACACTACACTTGCTAACAAAATCTGACTATGATTTGCTAGGTATGTGTTTACCTGTGCCTTAAAGCAAGCAAAAATTATTCTAATACCTATATTTTAATATTATTTTTGTGTATGTTGTATAAGCATGTATTCCAATTACTTTTAATATGTGCAACCTCTTTTATATATTAAAAAAAATTTGTTGACAATTGATAGTTGGAATCAGTTGCTTCTAACACTGTACAGTTGAGAATACCCGATTTCTGAAATTATTTTCTAGTGTTCATATTTTTATTTAACTTATAACGATGTAAGGCTGCACGGTGGGATTTCAAGCTAGTGGGCTGTAGTCTGTGCAAGTAGGTTGCCATTCTGTTTGAGCTCTCTACTCAAAGGCAATTAATGTAAACTCCATGTTTTTATAATGTTTTACAGCTACAAATGGTCATTCAGAATGTTTGCGGCTATTGATAGGAAATGCAGAACCACAGAATGCAGTGGACATTCAGGATGGAAATGGACAGTGAGTTTAAATGATGGACATTCTGTTCTACACAAGTTATTGCATTTTGTAAAAGAAAAAACAAATATTTTACAGTAGTTATTTTTAACTTATTTTAAAAGGAGATTATTGCAATAAACAAAGATGGGAGTGAAAAGTATTCTTGATCAGTTGGAAGGAAACTAAAATGTGTCTTACTGCCCGGATGCTGAGAAAATGGATTCTAGTTACTTAATCAGGGCTTCTGAACTGGGGGATGTTACTTTATTTTCTTGAATCTAAAAAGCAAATGAGTGGAAGGTCATTGATGATGTAAACCTTAACAGTGTTGACTGGAAGGATAGCAGTTGTTACACTTGAGCTAAGTGCTAGTCTGTTAAATTTCCAAGTGTAAATTTCCACTTTATTTCTCTCTCTGCCTAGGACTCCTCTGATGTTGTCAGTTCTCAATGGGCACACCGACTGTGTTTATTCACTCCTTAACAAAGGAGCAAATGTAGATGCCAAAGATAAGTGGGGAAGGACAGCATTACATAGAGGGGTAAAGGAATATTCCCTTTCTTTCTTTTCCAGTTTCCTACATGCTAATGTCAAATAAAGACTTCATGTGTAGTGTTAATGAATTTCTCATTATTCTCATCTTGCCATTTTAATTTTTAATTGTATTTTTAGTTGCATTCAAAAGTTGGCTTCTACCTGTTTACTACCTACCCTCAGAATTCCTTTGGACTTCTAGAACCTCCTAATCTTGCTGTAAAGTGTTGACTGGAGAGGTCCTGGAGTACAGTTTTTTGTTGGGGGGAAAGAAGTGTTAATGGGAGGAAGAAAAGTTTGATGCATGCCACATGCCAAATACTTTGCTTAATAGTGTCTGCCAAATAAGACAATTGAATGAGCCCTAGAGATTAGTAGTTCATTCAGTGTTATTCCAAGAAAATATTCTGTCATCAGTATTACAATACATTGCTATTTTCCCAACAGACTGACACATTTCAGGAATAAAAATAACAACTTACTTTGTTATTGCTTAAAAATGCAAGAATTTGCCAAGGTTTGCTTGCTTTAGTTCTACACCTTGGCTTATATACATGAATATTTTCAAACTGGCCCTTTCCTATCTCCCTCTCACAGGCAGTTACCGGGCATGAGGAATGTGTGGAAGCATTGCTTCAACATGGTGCTAAGTCCTTACTACGAGACTGTAGGGGACGGACCCCCATCCACTTGTCAGCTGCCTGTGGCCATATAGGTGTTCTGGGAGCTCTCCTGCAGTCAGCTACTTCTGTGGACGCAGCACCTGCAATGGCAGACAATCACGGCTATACATCACTGCACTGGGCCTGCTATAATGGTAAAATCCATTAAGATACAGCTCTAAACCGAGTTCTTGATATTGGGGTAGAAGTTATTGATACTTACTAAAGCAATGTATGAAGTCCCTCCCCTTTCAGTTCGTTTCAGTGAGTGAGAGAAAATGGCAGACACGATCTGAAGAGGAATGTATTAAACATCTAATACATAATAAGAGATGTTTACTTTTATCCTACATTTTTGTCATACACTATCTTAGTTTTATGCCTCAAGGAGTCTTTAAAGAAATTCAGCATAGTACCTTTGAATAGAACTGTGCCACACATCCCAAAAAAAAAACCTTCATAAGGAGGAATGGTTTCAGATTACATCTGTTTTTAAACTTGCTTCATATGAACTATGGTAGGCATAAGAAACTCAAGTATATAAAAGTGATTGAATAGAAATTTAGCTTTTTCTTCACGGATACTTTTCATAGATTTGGGAGTGAGGGAGGCCTTAAACTGCAGGGAAATAATTCAGCTCCTTTGCTAAAGATTTTGTTCTGTCTGTTCATTTAGAACATAGTGGAGGTTGTTTTTTATTTCATCTCTGACTGAAGTGATAGAGAAAAATCAAGAAGTAAGAGATTAGACCTTCATTTTACCAATTATTATTAGGTGAATAACTACTGAGCTGGTGCAGCTGGGTGATAGTTTCAACTAAATGTGGAACAAAAGTAAACTTCAAATAATGGAGTTGTTTTCATGGAGACAAAGTGGTGAATGTACAGAACAGTTTGAAATGCAGAGGTGTAAAGAATTAAATTAAGTGTTCTGGATGTTCTTCAGACAGCTTGAGATACCTTCTAAATTTCATAAATTTTAGAATGTTACACATCAGTTTGATTTTCAGGATTCTAGGAATGTATTGGTTCCTAAATGTAGCACTGTTGAATATAACCAGTCCTTCTTTGAAACTTTCAAATACAATACTGCTTAATGTAATTTAGATGGATATTTTTCATTGTAAGCCATAGTTAGACCTTTTCCCTTCTTTTCAATACCTGACTTTTACATTTGTTTTAGGTCACGACAGTTGTGTAGAGCTGCTCCTGGAACAGGAAGTTTTTCAGAAAATGGAAGGAAATTCCTTCAGTCCCTTGCATTGTGCTGTGTAAGGAAGTGCAAAATTATTCTTCATAAATTTCATTGCTGTATTTAACAAAAGATTTATCATTCTGTAAATAACAGTCTATTTAATTCATTATAGGATAAATGACAATGAAGGTGCTGCAGAAATGTTAATTGATACACTGGGTGCTGGTATTGTAAATTCAACAGATTCAAAAGGAAGGTAAGAGTGTAAATGCAGAAAGAATGTTCATCATGTCATACAGTGGCTGTGCTAAATTCTTCATCATTTGGGAGTTTTGTGTTTGCTACTTAACATTAATTCCTCATTCCCCTGGTTTTATTCTTTGAAGGGTTTATTTTTTTTAGATTTTTCAAATCATGTTCTGATTCAGTAAACTTGAATTGGCTTTTTATTGTGCAGGCAAGTTAGAGCATGTTTTAAATAATATCACTTTGTAGATAGAGTTTTGTGTATCTTTTAGTTTTTCTGAATCAAATTGTATCTCTATTATAAACTACATGGGTGGAGTTATTTGAAACTAGAAAGGGACTTTTTAAAGGCAGCGGTCAGAACTCCAGCAATACTGATTGCAAAGGAATCAGTGGGAGAGACTGCCCAGTGTTTTTTATTTGTAGGTTCACAGGCAGGGATGCCCGTTTGAATACAGTAGAAAGCATGGCTGAACATTGCCATATTGTCTTTTGATCTGTTGTAGAACTCCTCTGCATGCAGCAGCTTTTACAGATCACGTTGAGTGTCTACAGCTTCTGCTTGGTCACAGTGCTCAAGTAAATGCTGTAGATTCTTCTGGGAAAACGCCTTTAATGATGGCTGCAGAAAATGGACAGACGAATACAGTTGGTAAAGAGAAACTTTATATATTTCTGCTCTTAGCTTTGTTAATCTTACTGTGCATGAAGTAGCCTTATAGTTAACGTTCTTGTAAATATATTTTGTCAAAATTCTGTTTTTGTTTTGCACAAATGTAACATTTAGATATTAACGAATATGCTTTTAATTAATAGAAATCTTTATTTCCCCAGAGGTGCTGGTTAGCAGTGCTAAAGCTGATCTGACTTTGCAAGACAGTTCTAAGAACACAGCACTCCATTTGGCTTGCAGCAAGGTGTGTGCACAGTCTGACTTATCAGTGCAGAGCTTTGTGTTACCAAGCACTGTTTGAAAGTATTGTTACTTTGAAAAAGCACTCAAAGCAATTTGTGAAGAATATTTGTTATGTGACAGATGTGTGTTCTGTGTTAAGGGTCATGAAACTAGTGCCTTGTTAATCCTGGAGAAGATTACGGATAGAAACCTCATCAATGCCACCAATGCAGCCTTGCAAACGTACGTATCAGCAGGGAGGGTGTTTGAAAGATGAGTTCTTGGTGTGCATGTTGATCATAAAAAGGAATATTTTTCAGAATTTTTTTTTTCAAATTCATTGAATTTTAACTGTTAATAGGTACCCAGAGTTGAACCAGCTTGGAATTGAAACGGTGTTTTGCTCATATTTAAAGCTCTAGATATTTTTTTTCTATAGGGTGAATGGGATGATAAATAAAACTTACATTATTGTGATTCCTGTGTGGAGTTACTGCAATCCACTGAGATTATCTGTAAACTGAGATTTTTCTATTTTAAAAATTACCCAGTTTTTCAGTTAAGAATCACTTCTTTTAACAACCTGAGGCAAACTAAGACTTGGTCTTTGAAGATAGCTACTTAAAAAAAAAACTCCCTGAAGTGTGTTTTTATTCTTCAGCATGCTTTCTGTTTCGTGTTTCAAGGATGAAACACTATTTTCTATTAAATGTTGTGGAAAATACATTATTCTTAAACCTTCCTGAAGATCTTCTCTCAAGTAGAACTAAACCTATTTGGTTAGCCCAAATCAGAAGGAAACCTTAGAAATGTGTGGTGTGTCATACCAATCACTAAAATGACTCTTTTGCATTTTTCCCTTTTAGAGAATGCATTTGTGTTACAGGGAATACTTGACATCCAATGTGTAGCTGAGTTATGCACATGAATTATTAGACTGCTTCAGTAATGCTATCAAAGACCATCTAGGGGGAAAAAAACCCTAAAAAAATGCCTTACACTGGAACATGTAAGCAACTCACATACTACTCTAGCCTTACATCCCCTCTGGAATCTTGCCATGTTCAAACTCATACAGTGCTTCCAAGTACTCCCTGAGAGTACTCCTCTCCTTGAATTAAGGAGTTAAAATAGTAAGAATTCTTTCCTTGCTTTTGCTGCTCACCATGGTGCACCTCAGGCAGCATGAAATAACCAGAAAGCAGGAAAGTATTGATTGCTTCATTTCTGGCTTGAAACAAGGATGTCTTGGGAGAAGGAAAAGCAAAAAGGAGAGGGGAACAGATGTGGCAAAGTATGCTACCACAGGCTCACATAATTCCACCCACATGCCTTGGCTCAAATAGTCTGACCAAGAGATGTCATGGGATAAAATAGGTACACATTTGCACCTTCATGAAGTGTTTATATAAATTACAAGGTTTTAACAGTTTTTTAAAATATTACTTCTTTAGCAAATGTTTAATAACTAAATTGACTTTCTGAACAGCTTAAACAAAGTCCTTCTTTGTGGCAAGATAAGCATTAAAATTGTTGGTTTATACATTAAAATTATTTTAATTACAGTACATTTTTCAGTATATCTGTGGGGTGTGGTAGTTCTTGTTAATACTTTAATGTAAGCACCAGAGATACAACTGCTCCTGTTTATATCTTTGGCATTTCTGATATCTAAGTAAGGCATTTGTTTCCAAGTCAAAATATAGCTTTTAGTTAATTCAAACAACTTTAGGAGTCTTATAATGAATGAAGAGCAATATAAAGCAGAAGGAAAGTAAGATGATTATTCTGTTTCCTGCTGAGTGATAGTAAGGTTTTATTTAAGCCAGTGGGAACCAATTTTGAAAAACTGTTGCATTTGAAAAAGATGTAATTATAATTATTTGAGATATTATTATTATTTGAGATAAAGCTACACTTTTCTTTATAGAGCAAGTCAGCACAAAATTGATTTATGGTTATTAGTTTGAGGTTTTGAAAAGTAATCTGCTTTTCTTGCTTCATGCATTATACTGTGAAATGTTTTTTCATCTCTAATCACAATGGAATCTAGTGGTTTCTAGAAGGCAGATTGATGAAGTGCTTCTGCATCTCTTATGGGTATTTGCGTGCAGCAGCAAATGGTTGCCATTCTGCTGTTAGAACTCCAGTGACTGATGGCAGTGATGTGCAGTAACTCTCAGATGTGACAATATCTGTTACATCACTTGAGTGTGGGATTTGTCAACAGTACGGTGCCAAGTGTTTCTGACTTTTTAACATGAAAATGTTCATAAGCAGACACATCTTTACTAGCAGCTGCTTCCTCACTGTGTGCTGCCATGGAAAGAAGAAAGTTCACAATTGGTATTGTAGAGTTTCTTTGCAATAAGAATAGAGATTTGCTGAGTTTCCCATCTTAGTTGTTACACCTGCAATATTTATATAATGTGTAAATAACATAGAAATATAAATATTACATTCAACTCGGTGCAAGCTACCTATCTTACTTAATGACTGTTCTATGGTTTATATATGAGTTTGCTTGTCTTCACAGACCTCTGCATGTTGCTGCTCGAAATGGACTAACGGTGGTAGTTCAAGAGCTTTTAGGGAAGGGAGCAAGTGTACTTGCTGTAGATGAAAATGGTAAGAAAAATCTAACTTTGTTTCCCTGTAAGGAATCGTGGTTCTAACTCAACTCCCTGAAAAGCAATAACTGCAGAAACTTCAGATGAGCCTTGCAGTAGGTTGCCCTCACAGAAAAAAAATGCGTTGGTGGTGGATCATTTTAGCAAAGCAGAAGTACAGGGAGAGTGAAAACGTTCAGAATGATGCAGGTCACAGCACAGAAATGTTTGGTTTGCATTTGTAGTTTTATGATGCACTATAAAAGTAGTTTTATGATGCACCTATAAATGCACTAGCTTTGGCATACCAAAAACGGTCAGAAAAACATAATGCTCAAAGTAAAATATAACTTTCAGCTGTTAAGAAGCTAGATTGAATTGCTGTTCTTTTTGCCATGGTAGGTATATCGGTGTTAGCTTTTCAAAGCTAGTATGATTTACAACTCTCAGTTACTGTTCTCAAGCTTCTAGCTCTTAAGAGTTTTCTGGCACATAGAAGTAAGAAGTAACTGCTTTATCACGAGAATAAATCCTGCACCTTGTAAAAACAAAAGAAAATTAGATTTACTGACTAATTCACATATTTTTATGTAAGACATCTGTGGTCCTCTGAAGCTGTGCTTTTAAAAATATAATCGCGCTGTTTCTTATGCCATGAAAGCAGTAGCTGGGATCTGGGGAGGGGTGAGGCAATGGTGTTGGATTGTTTGCTTTTTGGCTTTGTTTGGGTTTGTTTTGTTGTTTTTTATTCCAAAAGTGATGTGCCTAATTAATACTTCTAATTATATTTCCAGTTTGGAAAGTTTTTCCTCTGTTAATGTTCACTGTGGCTTTCTCTGTGTATTTCTCAAATTACAGTGCTTAAAGTGACATGGGTGACTTAAAGATCATTTCTTGCCTAAAATAGGGCCCAAGAGTAAGAGCTAAAAGAAACTCTCTAATATTAAAAGATTAGGAATATATAATTTTTATTTTTGTTTCTCATCACGTGTATGCTGACTGGAGACATTTGCATTTCTGTGGGCTACTCATATGCAGCCAGCCAGTCCCTTGTTAGGATGGATCTTTGACATAACAGAGGAAAAACATTTGTGTCAAAGTCTGGGGACAAAGCCTGGGGATCTAAAAATCTTCTTTTTAATTCTGCTCACATTTTAAATTTTAAAGTAAGTCTGAGCGCTATCTAATATTTTTCCTCACTATGGTTCTTTCTAATTGCTTTGTTCACAAAATTTTCAGCAGCCTGGAGAATATTCATGATGAATTCTTCTTCTGACTGAAGAAATAGGCACAGGAATATTTTGGATCACAACACTGACATTCTCTTACTTTAGCATAGTCCACATAAGTTCAGTGATCTGCCAAGCAAGATTGGCATTTCATACAGAATTAGATAATATGGGAGCTTAGTTTTAGTTTTAGAAAGTTTTAGTGTTTTATATGGAAGCCTTGATACATGGAACATGTAACCAGGAGAGCCTCAGCTGTTATAGAGTGATGATCCACTTTTTGTCTTTGAATTTGTCCCTTTCAGTAAAAACTACATTGACTTTTTGCAAGTCTCTATTTGTATCTATAGCTGTATAAATTGAGTTCTCTGCTGCTATATCTGAGCTATAGATCATTACTGAAAAACATGAACTTTGAAAAAAACCAGCATCACTACAGTTACCTGCATTTCAGTTTATAAATAGTTTATAAGATTTTTAAAACTCTAGATTTGAAGTCACACTGCTGTTGTCATAGAGCATCTCTTAATGTAGTGAGATCATTTTTGTTTAAGAGCTAGTCTCAGTAGAAAAAATTTAATCCTCTTGGTTCTTAGTAGATTAAATGCAGCTAAAACAGCAAATTAACTGTCCAGTATACTTCCCCGAAGCAGTTGTGTTGAGGATTCATTCTCAGCTCTGTATCAGTTCTTACTCAAATTTCATTTCTTTTCCCATGTTTCCACACCAGTCATGGTGAAACTGCCATCGCCTTCATCTACAAAAATTCTGTTGAATTGGACATCATTAATGCAAATTTGCCTGTCTTAAATTATTGATCTTTTTCAACCAACTTTTCGGGTGGTTTTTTTGGTTTTGGTGTGGGGTTTTTTGGGGGGTTTTTTTGTGGTTTTTTGGTTGGTTGGTTGGTTTTTGTTTTGTTTTGTAGTGGTTTTTTTCCTATTTAACTTGTATTTTAGTTTATATTGGAGATGTCCAGTTTTCTGGAAGTAATTTTTCTGTAAGTGCTTGCAAGATGACTTGTGCATCAGACTGTCATCTCTTTCCCAGTGTTAACACTTCATTCAGTTGAGAACTCTCATTGCACTGACCACATTAATAACCCTCTGATTTTCCTGTAGGTGCCTTCCTGGAACTTTTCAAGCTCCAGGGGAGGGAGCAGTTCTGCATTTGGGCAGGGGAAGCCCCAGCCTTAAGTCAGTGTCCATCATGCAGACTCTGGTTTTTGTTATGCAAGAATGCTGCCCCAACTCACCCTGCTTCTGTTGCCCCATCTACAAATGAAGATAGTAAATATGTTGTTGTTGTTGTTGTTGTGTGAAGCCTTATGCAAGTACAAGGGCATATTATGGGGACCATTATAGGAGATCTGAGTAAGAGAATTTCAGTGGAGTCACTTCATTTACCAGCATCATCTTCAAAGGAAATATAAAGTATTTATATCTACTGTTTCCCTGACTTATGAATTATCACTCTGCAGTTAAGTGACATAAAATTACAATTTGTTCTTACAAATTTGAATTTGATATAGTGGAATTAATATAAGTTAATATGGTGGAGGACACAGATGTCAGTCTCTCGTGGTGTAAGCAGTTACTTCATTTTGCTATGTATAAGGCAAGAATAAAACTGTGGTATTTCATTCCTACTTATGAAAGCCTTGAGCTTGAGACCTACAATTGTATATTAATTATAAACGCAGTTTTTAGAGAACAGACAACTTTTAACAGAAGCAAGTATTTTGTTTAATCCTTACATTGACCTTTTTTCTGATGAACTGGGTTGCCCTTTTCCAGAAGAAACATGAGTACTCAAGACCCTAAAAGAGGTGGGGGGGAGGGGGCAAACAAATAAATAAACAAAACCCTTAAAAATAGCAGGATTCTTCTCTGAACTTTTATCAAGTCGTATTAGTGAAAGGAATGGTATTGAATATGACCAGCTTGAATAAATTTTGTATGTCATCTGACCTTCATACAACCGCCAGCAACTGTAGATATTAAATGGTGTGCATCTAAGTATCAGTTCTGAGCCTTCTGTTCTGCCTTACGTGCCTGAAATGCAGTCATGATCCAGGTGTGGCGAACTCTGGCCCTTGCTTCTGAATCCTCTCAAAATGTATCTCTTCTGCAGACTGTCACTGTTAACTCTGAGCTGTTTAAGTGCTGTGGTACCTTACTAACAATGAAAACATCCGCTGCGCTGCACTTCTGTACGGCCCTATCGCATGGTCAGCTGGTGCGTTCTGTGCTTGAATTATCTGTGTTTCCTTGGATTGTGTGCTCCTTTGGGCAGGGACTCTTGTCTTACTCTGTTCAAAGCATCAAGCACAAGGTCTGTCCTGAGCAAATAATAGTTCAACTGCAAGACTGTGCCGTGTTTTCTTAATTTCTAGCTACAGTTATTTTCCATAATATTGTGCTTACTGATTTAATACTTAAGTGCAATTGTACAATACAGTAACTGCTCCTGAGCTCTATCTTAAAACTTGATCTGGACCTACTTCAGCAATAAAGATGATTCCTTAGTAGTTTAAACACTTGCTAGTAGAATGGGCATTGCCTTGTTTTCCCTGCCTTCCTAAGGTCTGGATAGAAGTCCATCATGCAGATGGCGTTAAAGCCATCTATTATTTAAAGTTAGTAGTGTGCTTTTTACTTGGATGTTGTACACCTTTAAGTTGTGAACTTTGGGGTAGTGCAGGACTTCAGACTCCCAAATGTACCTGAATATGAATCTTCCTGTTGAGCTCCTTGTGGACATGTCTGTCCCACACAGTGAGAGATGCTGCAGGGTGACCTGGGCGCACGCTGCCGGGTGGAGCCAGGAAGGGGGAACTTGTTTTACTCTTGGCAGCAGAATTAGTTGTCATCTGTGATTGTACTTAGGAGACTGCCCTGCTTTTAGAGCTGCCAGTGGCACCACCAGGTGCAGTCTCTTGGTGCTCTAGATGCACCCAGACCTGTGCCGGCACCATGCAAATGCTTAAGCCTGAGACAGGAGCAGTGCACAGACCTCCGCTGAGGAGAATTTGAAGCATTTTTCTTGACATTGAATGAGTAGAGGCAGGTACACAGAGAAGGGGAAGCTGCAGAAGGAACGATGTTGGAAGATTATTAGAACCACAGAACCCCAGAAGAGATGTCACAGCTACATGACCTAATTGCAAATCATTTCATGCCCGAGACCTCCTGCATTTGGGGGTTGTCACAGCAGCAATGCCTGGCAGAAGTTTGGTTGGACCAGTTGGGCAACCAAGAGGTGTCCCTGCAAGTCCTAGCCTGCTAACCCAGCTGGCATTTCCTCAAACTTCTCTGGATTTCTTAATTGATACCTTGCAAATAAAAGTTAGGCATTGGCTTTATAATATATATTATTGAATATAGTAATAAAATATAGGTTCATTATACTCTGCATTTTCAATTAACTGGCCCTGATTCTTTAGCCAGCTTGTTACTGAGATAGCACAGTGTTATTAATGTCTGTGATGAACAGCTGTGGTGGAGCTTCTGGATGAAGAAACATTTGAGCTGTAGTTTGTGCAGTAGCTCTTTAGTGAATGCCATCACCTATCACTGTTGGCTGCTATTAGTTGTCTCTCCTCAGCCAGGTGACTTCCTCGCCATTTTCAGATCTGGGCTTTCCTCACTGACCTAGAGTGTTTGGCTGTGCTTAACAAAGCAATTACATGTTTTTTGCAAAGTCCATTAATTTGGTTTTGTAACCAGAAGTTTAAAAATACTAATTGACAATGCATTTATTTCTTTTTTTTTTTTTTTTAAACAGTGCGGAACTAAGCAATGTAAAATACTTTTGCAGCTGAAAGATTGTATGAACTTGGAGAAGTTCGTACATGGTCTTTATTTTAAACAAAGGCTTTGTTTTCTCATGGTTTGTAGGTTACACGCCGGCTCTGGCCTGCGCGCCCAACAAGGACGTGGCCGACTGCCTGGCTCTCATCCTGGCCACCATGATGCCTGTTTCATCGAGCAGCACATTGCCCTCCCTCACCTTCAATGCCATTAATCATTACACCAACACCTCAAAAACTGTCACCTTTGATTCCTTGCCAATCATGAGGAGTGACCACAGCTCCTACTGTACTTTCAACAACATTGGCAGGGAAGGTGGCTACACCTACACAGAAGAAGATGAGCTCAATGACTCAGATTCTGAGACCTATTAGAAGATACTTTTTGTAGGTCTGAGTGAACCCTCACGCTCGAAGGTCAGACTCATGCTGTCAGAAAGCTGTTGCTGTTTGAATACAGAAGGAGAACACACCTTTGAGAAGATGTTTTTTATTGTGGTTGCATATATTAAAAAAAAAAGTCCGTGAGACTCTAGGAAGATTTTTAAGAGCATATTTTGCAGAAGAAGCATAAATTCTTGAATAAGTACTTGGAATCCATGGCAAAAAAAAAAAAAAAATAAAGAATGTCAAAACTGTTTTATTTAACTGTATTCTACCATTCTGTTTCTGGTGCCAGGAGTAACTCCTGCAGACTGGGCACCCAACTTGGTGTAAATGAACAACACTATTGTACAAGACAGAGGATGCTAGATTCAAATACTCTCAATAAACCTAAAACTATTTTGAAGGCAATAAATGAGTTTGGTACAGTAGGCATTGTTTGTGCTGCAAATTGCCAAAGGACCAAATAACTTAAAGATTTTTTTAATTAAATACGTTTTTGCGAAAACTGGAATAGGTTATTTGAGAAGTTATTTCAATCAAACCTTAATTACTTCTGGAAAAGAAGCTTAGATTTGGGTTTAAATGTTGAATTCTATTTTTTTTTAATCATCTGAAAGCCTTCCAACACTATTAAATGTACCATGAAAGAAAGCAGATGTGCTTTTAAGTTTTATTTTCTTTTTCTTTTAGGTGAAATGAAAATGATCTGTCATACTTTTATAATACTAAAATTAAACCAGCTAACAAGGTGAAGTCAGGGTGAAAAATGTACAGTGTAATAAATAAGGGAAGGAAGGGGTGGGAGATATGGGAGGGAAGAAGTAATTGTTGCACAGTTACAGATTTTTTTTTTAACTTTTGGGTTTTGGATGGAATTTTTCTTAATTTAAAAATACACAAGTAACTTGGAAACTATGAAACTCCATAAAAAATTGAATTGAAATGTCTTGATAACCCTGTTGTGACTGAGAGTTCTTTTCAGTAATTTATCTACTTCCTTACATCATAAATTTATATGTAAGATTAAAATTGTATATCCCTGTCACCTTTTCTTTTTTTAATCCCAGATTTACGAAGGGGGGAGGGAGGAGGGTTGGTGAATTTAAAAGTATATTTCCCTATTAGAGAAAAAGGTACAGTGTCTGGTCTGTGGGAAGAGCTGTGTATCTTTGTTGTGCTCCATTTAGAAAATAAACAGAAGAAACAGGTCCCTGTAATGTAGTTCAGATTTGCCCAAATATTTTTTTTTTAAATTTATAACAGACTACTGTGGTTTTTTTAATTGCCTGAAGAATGAAAAACTGACATAAGTAAGCTGAAGTTTTTGTCTGTTAAATATGAATTTACTTTATTTGGCTCTGCTTTAACCATAACTGTTACTTTTCAAGTGAATTTGTTTATGTACATGCAAGCAATCCTTGCATGTCCTGGCAAAGTATGAATAAATGACTACAAACTGATTCCAATTTCATTTTTATCCTTTTTTGTATTGTGAAACTGGAAATCTTTGATATTGTAAATTAACAGCTGCTTTTCTGAACATAGTATGGAAACATGGGACAATATTTTGATCTATTTGATAATTTTGTGGGGTTTTTGAAGAATTAATGAGCATGTACATAGAAATAGTGACTGCTTGAATACTGTGTTTACTTGCACTCTTTCAGTACTTCAAGATTTCTTGTATATTTTACAGAGTATAATAAAACCCAAATGTGAGTTCTACTAATGAATAATTTATTTGTATGGATTAAGAATTAATGACAAAGTCTCTTGTCAAACTGTTGGAATTTATAAAATCTTCACGAAGGCTTTGCCAGCATTTTAATTCTAAAGTGAAGGTGAGCTACTTAAAGTAATTTTAAATATTACATTACTTCATTATTCCTTTAGGCTTCCTTATAAATATTGTGTTCTTAACCGCTTGTGCCTGTGTTCGTTGTTTATCTGCGAGCAGAATTAGAGGACATCAGGGAGGTCGTGATTCTGTGCTCTCTTCCCTCTGAATCTCTCACGTGTGTGGCTCTGTGGCAGTGATGTTCATGCCACTGCCAGGCACAGGCAGCACTCACAAGATCCACATTGGCCTGTCTTGGGATTCACTACAACTATTTAAATTCAAAGGCTGAAGCAACGTGGGCCCATTTTTTCCTTGAATGCTTGTGGGAAATCTGATGAGAATGCCAAGTGGTGTGTCTGTTATTTAAAAGGTAACAGCTGCATGTTTCTGTTCGTGAAACTGTCTGATGTTGATTCAAAAGCACTGTGAAAGGATGATATTAATAGGTCTTTATTATCTATGCTGACCTCTGTCTGACTTGGAGATGACCTGTTATCTCTGTGTGGTGTCTGTAGCCATAGGGCACAGACTATAGCAGGGGACACTCCTGTTCTGCTGGAAAAATTGCAGTGCAGTAGAGGCTGAGCTGTTCATGTCCCCTGTGTGCCTGGGTGACAGAGGAGGAAAAGCTCAGATGGCGCTGGTTTGTTTAAAAGTTGAAGATTTGGATATGGAATACATGGACATGCAGAAAACAGTGCTGTTGAACATATTTGTTTCTGTATGTCAATCAGAAATTGTGCCTTTCTTTCATTTCATTTCTACTTACCTCTTGAGGAAGAAGAGTTTCTTCCTGCATTAAATTGCATTATTTTAAGTTAGGTTTTGTGAACTTTTTTGAGCTAAATATCTATATTTTCTAATTACAAATTCTTAAATCCACTTAGGTATTCATAGTTACATGATTTGTGTATCTCATCTGTCTGATCATTGCAGTTTATTCAGTGAGCATGTACCTTGCAATTTGCATGTATTTGTTAAAAGAAACCCCCAAAACTCTACTGCTATCTGGAAGTGTGGGTAGGACAGTAATTGTGCCTTGTAAGTAATAATTAAGACTATTATTATAATATGGTCTCATTCCAAAAATGGAACATGATTTGTTTGAAGACCATGCTACTCTGCTCAGAGACTACGTCCTTAATGAGAGGTCAAGGAACAGCAGGTGCCTTGTTTCTGAAAGTAATGATGATGGTGTCTGGTGGGGGTTTAAAAAAAAAAAATGTTCATACGTCAGTTGGAGGCCTGTTCCCTTCCAGAAAATTATGTTGAAACCTCCGTTTTTCTAAAATAAATCCTCCTGATTTTCTACAGATGAATATTGCACCGTTATTCTTACAGCCTCCATTCAAACAATCTCTTGGATTTTCATCAAGGGAGAGCAATGAGCCTTGACTGGACTACCGAAGCAATATATTAGAATAAAAGAAACCCTTTTGGCCTGGGGGATGCAAAAAAATCAAATGGACTTAAGGAATGAGGACAGCTGGCTCTGCTCAGCTTTCTGTGTACTCTGACTTCTGGAATGTTTTATGGGTTTTCCGTTCTCAGGATAAATGTTCTGCAGGAGAAAATGCCAAGTCAGTATTAACCTCATAGGCTGAGCTGTTACTTTTAGAGTGTCATGTTGCAGGATAAATGCTGGATGCTGATAAGATGAAGAATCAGTCTGTCTCCCCCTAAGAGTGACCGTACTGCAATCAAGGGCATTTTTCTTGTAATTCCATATAAAATCTTGGCTTCTGTGTCCTGCTTTGTATTTCCTCCTGTAACTTTTTATCACCTTCCCATGCTTAGATGGCTCCAGAATAGTAGTATAAATATATGTGGAACAGTCAGAGCTTTTATTGTAGGCACTTTTTAAACTTAGATTGGTTGCAGTTGTTTGGTGTTTTTTTCTGGTAACTTATTTTGTTTAAAATTCTGACTTTTATATGTTCTGGTTTTAGCTACCAGGCTAAAGAATTAACAAATGTTTGGTTGAAAATGAAGTTAATATGTAAAAATTAATACTTGAAAGTTTTGCTCCTTTTAACATCTACACAGATGTTAAAAGGATCACTAAAGATCCCAAAGCTGTTACCTAAACTGTAGGGAAGATGACTAAAAAGGAGCATGAGATAATGTTTACAGATTCACCAACCCAATTAATTCTGGTTTTGAGAGGAATTAGCCTTTCTGTCTTGCCCAGATTGTACCCATTTAAAGACAACTATTGTAGTAACCCAGAATAACATGCTCTATTTATATCTACCATAAAAAAAAAGAGATTGTTCATTAAATGCAGTTGGTTGGGGATAACACAAATGTTGGGTAATGCAGCTTCTCCTTTGCAAAAAAGAAAAGAAGTGTGGTGATCTTTCTGTTGTTGATCCTGCAATAACTGGATGAGAGGATCAGGGTGTAGAAAGATGGGATGTGTCAGTGAATACTGCCCAAAGAACTGGTTAGCATTTACTTGTGAGAAGTTTGTCACAATCAGGGAACATTTTTAACAGTGCTAGATGTCTGCAGGGAGCCCATACTACTCAATTCCATGCTTGGATCAGTGAAGTTCACATCTTAAAAAACTGAAACCTAGATAAAAAGGGTAAATGTTTATGGAAACAGCAGTTCTGGAGAACTGGAGGTCATGGCCTTTGGCTCCGCATACCAGTGCAGGCAAGGGAGCTCCATGGGCTTCCCTGGCTACAGCTGCAGGAGCAACAGGAGGATCTTCCTTATCTCCTACAACTTTGCACTGGGCCTCTGCTGTTGGTATGAATCCACAAAAGAACTGCCATCACACTCGGTTAAAAAGCATTGATTCCAACTGACAGTAATTTCTGACAATCCAGTCCTGCTGGAATCAAACTAACTAGACAAGAGAGAAGGGCCTTTTTTAATCTCTCAATAAGTAGTTTAAACTTCTAACACAACTTCCATAGGTCTGAATTTAAACTTGGCAAAATCGATACTAGTATGAAAAGGTATTTAAATTCTTCAAGTTGGTCAAGCCAATTCATACAAATCCTTAAATCCAAGACTGGTAGTTATTGCCTCTTGCAGTAATCTCAGTGATTTGTGATGATTTCGTTATAATCCTCTTTAATATGCTGCAGAAGCTGGATTGGGATGGAAAACATTTTTTGTTTATATATAAATGTGTAGCTATGACTCTGAATTGGACAAGATAAGATCTTATAAAACATAGGGCTCCAGACTTCCCAGACTGAAACCTGAAGGGGTAAATGCTCTTAGAAATGTGCTGTGATCCTTGAGGTGATCATGTACAGGGCCAGGAGTTGGACTTCAATGATCTTTGTGGGTTCTTTCCAATCATATTCTATGAAATAAGAAGAGACAGCACAGGCCTCTTCGTTAGCTGATAGCATTGGCTTTTTGCATTTTCTGGAGTCCTTCTCTCACTGTAATATCTGTATGCTTTCAAATATTAAGTGCAAAGGTATCACTGTGCATTAATTTTAATGACAAAACAAATGGCTATTGTTAAGAAACTATCCTGTTACTGTATTTATGAGAATCTGTAAGCCTTATCACAAAATCCCGTCACTTTACTGCTTAACAGGAGAAGGAAATGCCTGACTGGACATGGTGAATGTCACCCAGGCCCCCAGCCTGATCTGTGTTCCCCTTCAGGCCTGCTGAGAGAAAAATGGTCTGAAACAGCAGCCTTGCAAAGAGCATTTTGTTCACTTGTTCAGCCATCCAGAGCCTAGCAAGATCACAAGACTATTTTGGATTCCCTTCCGTGGGGAAGATTAGTTACAAACGTGACTAAAATTTTCAAATTCTACAGCTCATCTCACAACTGAACTTTCCTGACAGGGAAAGATGACTGTCCTTGCTTGCAGGACTTGAAGATTTCTTGCAACTCTTTCCAGCCTGGTATCCCAGTCTCTTTAGCACACTATTTGTTTTCAGATAAATCAGTATTTAAGTTATCCACGCTTCCCTGGTGTAATGTGTGTTATTTTACACTAGGATAAATTTAGCTCCCTCCATTCTGTGCTACGTTTTGCCAATTTTCAAGCTGAGGTTAGGAAAGAGATCTTGCAGTTTTCCCGCATGTAACTGTAAACATAGTTGAATAATAACGTAAAGAGCCTTTCAAACTGTCTTCACATTGACGGAGTCACTAAATATTAAAAGAGGAAAAAACCACCTTACAGTCTTTATTTTTTTAATTAAATTTGCAACAGATGCAGCTGAAACTCTCGCTGTTCAGGTTTACAGCAGAACAAAACAAAACCTGCTTTGAAGCCTTGTCAAAGGACAGACATGCAAGTTTTCTTCTCAGTGTACCTGGGATCTGACATGAGTCTGACATCTCAGGTGTTCTATGTTAAAAGAATAATTAGATAGCTTAGTTTTTAAGCAAAATCTAGGGATTCATGTATCCTGTCATGTATCTTCCACCCCTTGCCAAACTTTGTTACTCAAGCTGTCTGCATAATTTTCTTAAAATCTTAAAAATCTTCCTAATCTATTAAAGTCTTAATAAGTTCAACCTTTCTAATCTCTTCTACCAAGAGTTTGTTTCATTTGCTGTGGGTCCCACTATTGTCTCTGATTTCTGACCTGTGTTGCCCACACTGCTCTCCCGGGGCAGGGAGAAAGGAGAGCATAGTGACTCTCAAGTACTTTCATTGTTGTTGACTTTTAAGAACTTGATGGAGTGATAATTCAGTTCAGCCTGAATATTTGGGGTTTTCATTTCACTGGCTGAGATCTGCCTAAAGGAGCTTATGCCCAGTTGGGCACTGTGAAGGTCTCTGATCTGACCAGATTGTGTCACCTCAGACTCTTCCTGTGCCTCTTGATAGCTCAACTCCAAGGTTCTGTTTTCCAGCTGTTCCTTTGAGGTGCTTTCTCTTTTGGTGCTTTTGAGTGCTTTTTGAGGTGCTTTTGAGTGTTTGTCTCACTGTAAGGAGAGTATCCTGACATCCACCTGGAAAAATCACTGAATCCTGAAGCAACAGATCCCTTATGAGGAACCTCCCAACCCCTCTGACCCATGTGCTGTTACTCCTACCTGGACGGAGAGTTTCTATAGTTGTCTTTCCCTTTAAAGACACCATCCCCTGCTGTCTCAGAAAGTTTCTTTAGTGTCAGTACAAATTCCCAAATCCCGATTTCACTTTGGTCCACAGACTGAGTGGTTTAAAGCTGCTCTAGATTTCAGCTCTACTTCTTCTATATCAAAAATCCTTGTGTCCTAGTTTGGTTTTGTTCCACTCAGGCAGGAATGGCTCGGGAAGCTTTAATGAAACTGTTCATAGCCATTAGGTGATGGGCTGCATTACAGTGTGTTACCAGTGTGAACATCAGCCTTGCTGAAGGCTTCTCACACCTCCTCAGCATGTGGTAAGTAGCTTCACTCACAAGACTGCAGGGTTGTTTGGGAACAGGGCAGTGCTGGGATTGCTGCTCCAGCACACACTTCCAGAAGCCACTGATGTGTGGTGGTGTCGGAGGTTACTGCTGGTCACCCCATGTCAGACAGACACATCTGCTGTTCCTCAAACATCAGGGTGGGAGCAGGGAATAGGTACTTCCTGGTAATCCTTCAGTTCTACTGCTGCCTGTTTGACCTTCTCCAGTGTCTCTTTGCTAGAGGTGGCTGTTTTGGGTGAAGGGAACAAGGTATGAGAACACTCTCTGATACTTAATGCCTGCTTTTCTCAGGGAGGAGACAGAGGAACGTGCCTTATGCAAACTCCAGTAGGGCTAGAAGGTCTTGTTCCAACAATTTTAACATACCCAAAGTTAGAATAGCTCTTTTGGACACACTTTGCAAGTATTTCACAGATAAATATTTCTTCTTTCATTAAGTCTAGCAAATATGTGTAATGCTATTTATTTGTTCAGCCTAAATTACTGTGATAGTGGTCTGCTCTGGAACTAAATGCCAAAGAGTATTTTAGTGCATGAAGCTGCATGTTTTTCAGCCTCCAAAGTGGAGGGTCCTGACAGCTGAAATCTCCAGTTGTTCATTGTTCCATTCTTTCAGACTTGGTCATGTGGTACTAGAAGCAGAAGCATCAACAAGCACTGCAAATGCTTTTCTGTTCTACCCTGTACATTCAGCAAGAACATGGTATGGGTGCCAAAGAATTAAAGATCTTTAATAACCCTGTGGTGGAATGGCCTACTTTTATAGCAGCAAGTTTATGCCTAATGAGATACAGACATTCCCCTCTCTATATTTCTGTCCAATATATCTGCAGGATAAACAAACCCGGTGTGCTGCTGTATCAAAGCAGTGTTCAACAAGGGCCTGACTCACAGTGATACAGACCAGAGAATGAAGGTTTGATAGAGCCCAAGATCTTCCATAATTATACACTAATTCTGTGTAAATATCTAAGAAACCCTAAGGTAGAAATTTAGCAATTTCTTGGTTGTTTTGCTTTCTGAAACCAGAAAGTGAGTTCATTCAAAGGAGGAGCTGATTGAGCACCTCTCAGGACTCATCCTTGTAGCTGCAGTAGTTGGAGTTTGAACCAACTGAGACCACCAAAACAGAGGAAGACTCCCAGCTCTCCTGTCTCCTG
Source organism: Picathartes gymnocephalus (assembly GCA_013390045.1). NCBI lineage: Eukaryota > Metazoa > Chordata > Aves > Passeriformes > Picathartidae > Picathartes > Picathartes gymnocephalus. The sequence goes on along the minus strand of WEKY01040350.1, from coordinate 168,712 downwards.
TGCTCTGCTCTCAGCCTAACAGAGCAGCTGGAATGCAAGGACACACCAAAGGAACAGTTGTGTTTATTCCATTACTCAACAGCCATTACCCAGATGAAGTCATAACAGCCAATAAGACCCCATAAAATTATAATGCTTGAGAATACATTAACTTGTCTGAATTTAACCCCAAATTAATAACCTTTGAATATTCTCTTCCCAACTTCTTCACTGCAGTAGAACAGCTATAGCACTTAATCTAGTTATTGCTCTGGAAAGAATGGTGTGTTTTACTCAGCAGCACAAACCTGCCATCTGGCACATGAAGCATTGATGCAAATGTCCCACAGCTTATTATGTGCTTTTCATAACTCCTTTTGAATAAATTCATGAACAGTGTGTAAGACATCTTAAAGTCAAAAGAGCCTTAAAAAATGACTTCTCTTTTAAACAGGGAAAGTTAAGCTACTCAAACAGTACGTAACATGGCCACTGATATTCACTGCTGATGTTTTCTTTAGCATAATTTCTTGTGAAGTGTGTCTTGTTACAGTCTAGGTTTTTGCAGTAATTTAATATCCTGTTCCCCACTTTAGCTACGCTGTAGATGTTTACAACTGTAACATTCAGTTACATGTGTAACAGGATTACAGATACCCGAGCGGCCAGTCAATGGTAATGATTTCAACTGGGAGTTTTTGACTCTAAGAAAAAGAACAATCACAGCACCCTAACCAGAAATCAGAACCTCAGCACATAAAAGCTATATGTATGTATATGTACATGTTTTTGTGCATGTTATACACAATATTTGTGTCTTCTTTCCCTTTCTTTTGTTTTGTTTTGTTTTTTCTTGCAATAGTTTTCCATTCCATTCATTTCCATACTCCCAGCCCAGGACCCCCAAAACCCAAAGGATTAAATTGAAAGGAACAAATTCAGTTGAAATGAGAAGTGTTATTTTCCTGGTATAAAACATCTCATGAGATCACAGGAAGCCTTTACCTTTGCAAGGCAGTTCTTTCACTCCTGGTAGGACATAAGGTCCTATGGTACAGACTGTACTTACAGCCATTATTTCAAATGTGGGACCTAATCAGGCAGTGATGGGACAAACACACCTGAACCTCTTGGAAACACGGATGTTCAACAATTTCTGTTTAGATACACACTCTGAACATAGGGGCAATTGTTTTCTGACTCAGTCAAATATCTCTGCTAGTCCTTTTCATACCATCGTCCATAAAGAGCAGCTGTCAGGAGGCCAGAAGATGTTCTATTTTTGCTTAGGAAATAGTGGTTGTTTTTCCAGCCCATGTGATCAGCAAAGTCCAAGGTAATACCAGATGTCAGCAGCAAAGGAAAGATGTAAGGGGTGCTCATATTTCCCCATAGCTGGAAATCTATCAGAGCAGTGGCATCTGTGACCTCCTGTCCACAAGTGCTAAAGCTGAGACCACCACACTTCACCAAGGCACAGGCCTGGACATAGTACGTGCCATGCACTGTATGGAGCCCATCAAAAACTCCCAAAGCATATAATTCATCAGTTAAAACAGCTCTCCGATAGTTTAAGTAACAACAAAGAGTATTGGCGCACACCTGAAGCTCTCCTTTTTCCCCCCATACAGGAACAAAAGTGAAATTGTCATACATCATTTCTGCATAAAAGGAAGGAGGTGACTGTTCCTTTCCTTTTTCAGATACTCTGCCAGGAGTCTCTTCTTGCTCCTTAAAGCAAACTTCATCATCCAGTGGGGTGCTCGTAAAAGTCCTGCATGAGTCATGTAAGTTCTCTCTAAATCTTTCATTACTCTCTAAATTGGTTTTATAATCTGTAGTAATCACAGGAATTTCTGCTATTATGAGCTTGCCACCATAACTTTCCATGTTGTGGTAGATGAATGATTTGATTGGAGTGTATATGCCACTCCCTGTCATGCCCAAGGTAGGGTGGTGGATGTTGGCTGCTAAAATATTGACATTGAAAGCTGTTGCAAAAGCTTGTTGAAACTCTACAGCAGACAAAAGTGGGAGCTGGTTCATCCAGGCAGTTGGATAAACAATTTGCTTCAAATTGTACTGTCTGATGAGGTTCACCGCAGGCTCAAAGAAAAGTATATCAAAGCAAGTGAACATGCCAAACTTGCCAGCAAAAGGAGTGTCAAAGAATGTATAGTCTGGCTCTGGAGGGGTGTCAAAAGCGTACTCGAAGTACAGGTTGTGTTTGCGATACGTGGCCAGCAGTGTTCCATCCGCGGCCAACGCCACGTTGGTGTTGAACTGGTACCGCCCGTCTGGCGGACACCGAGGATCCGAGCGCTCACACGGCTGCTTGGTCCCCAAGTTGGCCACAACGAATATCTTGTTCTTCAGAGCCATGCAGCTCAGGCGCTGAACGACCTGGAAAACAGTACAGAGAAACATGACCACTTCAGAATGTGGTGGAGTAAGTTTTACTTAAGCACCTATGACCTACTTAATACCTCCCAAATTATTATTTTGGAAATTCAAAATTGAGCAAATTTGACCATAGCCATAACCCACTGATTATTTTGTGACAAAAGCTACTGGAACCAGTAGCTTTGTTGGCAGAAAGGTATTTCAGATGTTTATTTTAAAATAGCTCTGACTATTTTAGACTAAAACTGTCTGAGTTTTATTTCCTCAGAAGGAAGTAAGTAAATAAATCTATTCCAAGGGTGTTAATTTTTAGAAATGTGTGACTTGTAGGAGCACCGATGGCTTTAAAACACCGTACGTCAATTGAAAGCTTTGCCAAGGCAGCACAACTGATCTGTGTGTGCCTTTAGAACTGCAAACGTCTAATAATGATCATCTGCACCTGGCTGTTTTTACTATAAATTTTTAAAAAGCAATTACTAGCTATGACTTAGAGAAGCAGAGATGGAAAGAGATAGACTTTGCATATTACAGCAAAGAAATAGAAAAATTTGCAGACCACCGTACTACTGGGATATTTCTTCCATAGCACAGAGTGCTGTACCAAAGACTGACATACATTACTGCAATCTCCAAACAGCATCTGAATGGCAAACTAAGTTCTTGCTTGCTTGGCCATGATCATTGGTAACAAAGATTAATGGGCCAAAATAGATCATTGTTTACAACTGCGATTCCTGTTTGCACAGCAATCCTGCTTACTAGGTACAGGCATGATTTCTTTCATTATATTGAGTACTGCAAGAATTATCAGTCTGTATTTACTAAGCATGGTGTTCGGGTCCAGAACATTCAATGACAATACTATTTTTGTAACATCCAGGTCACATCTTATGTAATCACGCTTGGTCTGTGCCAAGCTGTGACTTCTATTACGTTGTAGAAGGTAAGTCCTGTTACTTATGCTAATTGTTTGACATGATTGCTGAGTCAGAATGCTGTGATGTCACTAAGTCATTAAAGGCGAGTAACGAGAATGCACCAAAAGGGAAGATACTACTGTGTTGTTTTATATAAAACAATGTTGTTCAAACTAAAACCACACACAACGTATCTTATGAGAGAGCAGTTACCATTTCAGAGGTTGAAGAGGAGGAGATGACAAATCCAGATGGTTTATACACAACTGATCTCCTTGCATGTATGGATCTAAACCCTCCTCTGCTAAGAATGAAACCAGCTGAGCCTGAGCATCCATGAAAACAGAATCTGGTACTAGGAGTTGTTAAACTTCTTGCTTACTTCCCTAAGCAAATCAACTTGAGCTATTTCCCACTTGGAGCACTCAGTTACCCCACCCCTGCAGGCATCACCCCTACATTTACCTCTGTGTCATTGAACAAATAGGGCTCTCTGCAGGGATTCCACTTCCCAGAGGGGGAATGCGGAACGAAATCCAAGTAAGGGTAAATGGAGCTTCTGGTGAAGTTGAAGCCGTGAATTCCATCTTCAGGAAAAACAATGATCTGTGCCCCCTGTATGTAAAACAAAGACATGTTTTGTAGGCAAAGCAAAGGAAAAGGGGGGATCTCATGGGTAAAAAGAGCTAAAGAAAGTCAAGGATAATCAATTATGTTTTGCCAATAATGTAGCTTGAAGATGTCTTTTCTTCGACTTCACAACAGGTGTAACTATGTAGTAGGGGTGTAACTATGTGTATAAAAAAACCAACTTATTTAACCTGACACATACCTTTATCTTGAAGAAGAATGCATTTCACATTATTTTAAGGGCATGCAAATAAGAGCACACTGCATCCAATTTCTTACCAAAGGTATTCTCCCTTCTCATGAGTCACGAGAATGTCATCATTCAGGTTACAGGCTGCCAAAGTTAAAACTTGTCTTAATTTTTTTATCAGAACTATGCTATTTGCAGATACCCTTTGTCAAAAGTGCAGCACCACTTTGTTAATTAGGTATATAGGGTTGGACAGGGTACTGGGAGTTTTGATTTCAGAAACAGCTTCACTGTGGAAGCAGTGCACAGTCTGGTAGAAATATAGCCATTCCAGAGGCTCTGCCTGAAGTTCATGGAGATCTGAACTGGTCCTTAAAATGAGGTGGATTCTTCTTAAATCAGACACAGCACCAGTCACTCAAATTCCTGTTAGTTTTCAAAAGTCAGCTCAAATGAGTTAATCTGTGCTATGACTTCGGGATAATTTATGTGTCTTGGGTGCAGGGCTGCATAAGAATTGCTATTATGCTTCTGCCTAATCAGCTGAACTTCTCCAAAAAAAAAAAAAAATCATGTTTTCAAATTATATAAAAATAGTAATTATTCTCTCCCAGAACAACAGATCTGTGAAAATGGCAAGTCAATTCTTCTCTGTGTAGGGCCAGTAACACTTGCTTCCTCTGACTAGAACCAGCTTTGAGTTTTCTTGGGAGGGGAGGAAAGAGGGCTGCACATAAGAACAGCTGGCAATACTGGTCTCTCTCCTCTAAATATATTTAGACTGAGAACCATTCCATGGTGGGTAGGAGAAAGGAATGGAAAACTTTAGTTCCACAAAGTTGTTAAAGGAGGAACATTAATTTCCCAAGCATTTGACTTCCTTCATTTTTAGAAACATCAGGAATTTCCACTGAGAGCACTGGAATAAAACCAAACGCAAGACAGCTGCCAGTAAGGCAGACTTTCAAGGAAACCCTTCCATTTAAGAAAACAGAAAGGAGCTAGGTATTCAGACCAAAATAGAAAATTAATTTCCCTATACTAAATACCTATAGGCGTGTTTTTCCAAGCTTGGAATAGGCCAAGTCAGGCAGGATGCTAATTGGCCTGACTCTTTTTCAGAGCTGCTGGCAGGTCAGATCGTCTGAGAACGCAGACCAGAGTTATGGATATAAATACGGCTTCAGTTGCCGTGAACACAAATGTGAAAGATTATCTTCAAATAGCACTTCCCCTACACATACCCAGGGCACGCACAAGTGCTGTCTGGAGCTGGGCCGTACCTGCCTGGCAGCAGCCAGCACCTGCTGCTCATACACATCGAGGTTCCTGCCCATGAGCTCCAGCGCCGAGCGCCGCTCCACCAGCGCCGCCGGGGTCGGGCTCAGGATGGACTCGTGCTCGTACACCGCGGCCACGTAGTGCCCCTCCCTCCTCTCTCTTCCTGAGACCACTTGATAGAAGAGAAAGCAGATGGGCAGCTTCCAGCACAGAGCCACCATAGTGAATGCCATAAATCTAGTGAAAAAAAACCCAGAGAGATGGGATGGGGGAGTTTGAGCAAAATATGATGCCAGGAATTTAAATTTACAATTCAGTGTGGATGGTAACGGAGGCTCTGAGCAGTGTGGTGTTTTTAAGTTCCTGAATGACCATGTGCATGTTGTTTCTAAACCTTAAATCCATCTACACTGGTGCTTTAAACAACTGTATTCTGTTCAAAAGCGTTTAAGCTTCATATATAGTTCTACTGATCTCTTTGCTTAGTTTATCATTCGTTTATAGATTATTTCACCATATATCAGAACATCTTCGAGAAAAGTTTAAAGTAGCTCACAAATTTGCAGTTTATCCCCCGTTTTGTGATGGGGGATGTTTTTAAAAGCATTTCCTAAAATTACTTGGAGACCATATTTAGCAGTCAAGCAGAAATAGGACTTATTTTATCAATACTGAAACACATAATTGCCAAGAGAATTATACTAGACACTACTTCTGCATCTATCATGAAAATGCCTCTCTTAATGGATTATGGATTCACTGTATTCCAACTCCACATATGAAATAGGCAAATATTTCTCCTACAGTGCAGCTTTTTTTAACATGTAGGAAAATGTTGAGTGCAATTCAGATCCGCATTCCTCCCATACAATGCAGATAGGTAAGGTTAAAAATGCTTTCATTGTAATAAAAATAAATCAAAAATCTATACAAAATGGAGAAAACTTGCATTAGTTAGCTTTTCTTAGAAAAAAAAAGTAAGAATTATTGAGTCTCAAAGGCTGGGGCACTCTGCAATCTGGGCTCTCCATGTAACCTTTTGACTTCCCAAGTTAGGGAAGGACTTAGAACACAGACTGACATAGTCAGTGGTTGTGCAACACTTCGGAAAGACTATTGAAATGCCTTTTTATCCAGAATTAATCTCACAACATGGGAATTCTGGTTTTGTCACCACAGTGTCACTAGTATTATTAAGGAATTAAATCTCAAATATCAGTGAAGTTGGAAGAGTGTGCAGGAGAGATCTACTGGTGCTACATATTGATAGCTCAGTTACTGACTTTTTAATTGTATTTGCTCTCTGGGAACTTGTATCCAAGAAAAAAAAAATGTTCCAAAACACCCTTAGACCCTTCAGTCTTCATGATCTACAACTCCCTGAATTTTTCCAAAGCAAATAGAGACTGACAGACACACGCATGAAGAGACTTCTCTAAATCCCGTCAGGAGTTCAGCAGGAAAAAAAGATAAATTCTAAATTAATCAGAGTCTTATTTTTATTCATGTTATATTAAATGTAGTTTTGTACCTAAAAAAAGAAAGTCTATGGCAAGTAAACTGAAAATATCTCTTTGCTTGAATTTCAGGATGAAAAGCAGCTAATAACAATCCTTAATAATGTTTTTTTTTTCCTAAACACCAACTGTTTAGGACCTAACAATGAACAAATGGAAAAAACATTTAGTAAGCACTATCTTAGTTTAAGGAACTTGTTATGAGTTCTACGTGCCATTTGCAACACTGGTTTGACAGCAGCACAATCCCACGTAGGACAGCAAAACATGGTTAACATGGTAAGCAGAATTGTTTGCTCAACCAAAAAGTCTTAACACGTAATAGTAACACTTCTAAGGGTACAGGAGTAACCTAACTGTTCAATGCTGCTAAGCTCAACTACATCGTCCTATTTCCTTGAGCTTTAATTAGCCAGTGTGTCCATACATACATGCCTTCAAGGGTAAATTTACTTAAAATGTGATAAAAACAGAATAAAACCTTGGCCTCTCTGTAATCAGATGGATTAAAGATACTGCTTTTATATAAACAGTTTTGAAAAGTTATGTATGACAAGGTGCTCTTGCTATTCTGCACGTTGAGGAAAACATTCAGTGCCTTTGGGGGGTGATTTGCCAATGCATGTCAAGAATAGAGGGGCCTCTTCAGTCTGTTCAGCTCAGCTTTGCAATTGAAATACCAAAGCACATGTGAAGATATACAGTAGTAGCAGGAGGAGGGAGTTCAGGGGTGGGAAACCTCTCACAGTTAAGGAATGTACTGAAAATAAACAAGCTGTGCTGCACTTTACTGACAAAACTCTCTCTTTTCTATTTCTTGTCACCCCTTCAAAGCCAAAATGCCTATTTAGGACAGGAATGGGTCCTAGTCAGCTGCTCCTTAATAAAGTTGTCAACTAAGATGTAATTAGAATTCATCATTACTAGTGATGGAAAAAGTTGGAGAGTTTCAGATCACGAGATGGAATTGCTATGCGTTAGAAAAACTGCCTTTTTTAAAGCCAAATACACTAACAGAAAACAATTAACAGGTAATGAGCCTCTACAAAATATTGTATTTTACAAATATGCTTGGAGAGCTCTTATTTTTCTACCATGTTTCATTTCCTGGTGGTAAGAAACATTCAAAAGTACTAATCTGAATCGTTTACTGATTTAGATGCACAAGAGGTTTAGCACTGAACATGCAACTACAGAACCCCATCTGGCTGAACCTGGGCCAATCAAAATAACTAAAATAATTCCTCTGAGTCCAGCCCCGGGTTGTGATTACTGCTAGTCCTACAGATGATGGCTGAGCACTTGTGTGAGTGCTCCCTAGAGCCTTTCCCCTGTCTGACAGCTTAAGCAACAGGACTCTGCTCTCTTACGGATTGCTTCTAACACAGAGAGCTGTGACAAGCCCCGAGGCTGGGCTTGGGTGTATTAAACTTTCCAGCCAAAATAAGGATACCCACAGGGTTTACTCAGCCCTTAGGCTGTTGAGATTCCAAATATGTCTCTGCCACATTCTGGATGTTTTTACTACTGGAAAGTGCCACACCATCCCATAAATCCTTTTCTTGAGGAGAAGTTAATTTGCTTAGGCTCTACAGAGCTGTCACTTCACCTGAGCCATGACTTTGAATTTTCATGACCTGAAATGCTTTATAATTTTATGTCTTTTTATGTCTCTTTCCAGTGATTTATGTGGTCTTTTGCCTGACAGACAGGCTTCAGCAGGACCATGTCACCCAAATATAAATATTTCATAGCAGTATCACTGTCTTTCATAGCAGTATCATTGTCATGCAGTCACAATATTCCAGTTATAGTACCACACAAAGGGTAAAAAGCCTGGTGTTCAAGTTTGGATGGCAAGTATTCCCCCCAGTCACACTGCAGACTGTTTTCCTATTCACCTCTTCAGAAATCTCAGTGTGTTGTGAAGTAAAGCATCCATTCACTCACTTCAACAAATTTGGAAACTTAGAAGTCTGTCAGCTGTCACCACACCTGGATGGACACACAGGGAAAAGCAACACATACCCTCCTTCTTTGCACTTCTACACTCAGAAGAATCCAACAGACCTTGAAATAACAGAGGTGGCACAGCACTAGTCTGGGTCCTCCTGAGTGGTTAGTAGTAAATGCATGTTAAGCTATGCCTAGCATTAAGTATAGTAACATAAATAGCAACATAAACAGTAATAATAGTAATATAAACAGTAATGATTACTAGGCAAATATTCATTGGCTATGTAAAAATAGTGGTTTTTTAGGTTGAAGGATAACCATGGATTGTGATGTTGCTGCCATTCTACTATATATTATACAACATAATTTAAAAATACAGAAAGTACAGTGAAATTCAAGGGGTTTTCCCACTGATCCCTCTTGTCTACTGCTTTTATTTGCCGCATTATATTACAGTATTTTACTATGTAGGTTTTGTGAAGGTTTTTTGTTATCTATGTCATCTCTGTTTTGTTATCTATGATGTTTTGTTGTTTAGTGAGTCAGGGCGAGTGGAGCGCTGCAATCGTTCGTGGTTTGGCTGGACAAACCGAGGGCGCTGGCACGGCCAGGCCGGACCGTGGGGCAGGGACATGTTGTCACCCGTGTCACTTCAGCCACACGCGCCGGGATGGGCACAGCCGGACAAAGTGGCGTGCGCCATCCTTCGGCTGGGATTTTGGGAAGGTGTCTCGCACTTCTCCGGCGCTTCTCCTGGTGAGCGCCGGCGTCGGGCACGGACACCTCACACATCCCCTGTACTTTGCCCCGCTCCGTGTTCGCCACCTCTGACCAACCCCACAGAGCCGGAGCGCTCGGGGGTAGCTGCCCCGGGGACCGCGCGGCCCTGCGGCTCACGGAGGCCATCGGGGCCGCGGCGGGGCCTGCCGCGATCTCGTCCTGCCCGCTCTGTACCGCTCCCGGCCCGGCCCGGCCCACCCCTCTCCCTCTCCCTCTCCCTC
>WEKY01040350.1:132242-158762 GCA_013390045.1 Picathartes gymnocephalus | reverse complement strand
CAATAGGAAGCTGTGTCAGTCTCCGCCCCAAGCCGCCCGCCAGGGGCGGGGTCAGGGGTGTGTCCCTCGGATCCGCCCCCTCCGCTATCTGATTGGCCGGGCCCCCTGTCAATCACTGCGCGCGACCTTCGCCCGGGGTCCCGGTGCGGTCGGTGCCGGGCAGGCAGCGGGGCCGGGGCGGCGGGGCCGACATGGAGGGCGAGGCGGTCAGCGGGGCGCAGCTCATCGCCCAGGCCCTCCGGGTGCAAGTAAGAGCGCGGGGGCGGGGACCGGCAGCCTGCGGGCCGGGACAGCCTGCAGCGAGCGAATGCGCGTGGCCGGCCTCACTCCGACCGGCCCTGCCGCTCTCCTGGGGGCGGATGGAAAGGGCTCGCCCTGCCGCTTTGAGGCAGGGAGGTCCTGCCGGACAGCTCCGGGAGCGGCCCGGCCCCGGTGCCGCCGCGACAGCCGTGAGCTGCTGACCCCGGGGCGGCGTTCCCCAAGCCGGCACTGATTCCCTTCTTCTGGCCAGCCTGCCCCATTCCCGACCCTGCCCCATTCCCGAGCTCAGCCGGTGCTCCGTTACCACCAAGCAATGCCGAGAGTCCTCTGCGGCTCTTCCCGTGACAGCTGGCTGTGCTTCCTGCGCCTCCTTTACAGTGACGAAAACTCTGTGTTGTCTCTAAACTCGAGATGCTGCAGGCCTGGCACGGGTTTTGGGGGAAGACTGCGTTTGGCCTGTGAAACATAGAAAAGTAGTTCAGTTGTAATCTAGATCGGCGTAGTTTTCTTTATTTCTGTGTTTCTGTGGGCACAGTACTATCCCAACCATTTCTTGGTGGCTTTTCACCGTTAATTTTTCTGTGAAAGTGTGAAAACACAAGGTGCCATGAGGCATTTTCAGAGCAGAGGAAGCTGACATACTGATAATCAGGAAAGTGACATAGCAGAGATGTCCCAGGTAAGAACTAGTCAGCATAAAAACACTAAACACATGTTGACTGAGGCACTGAACCATTGTCCCACTGCTTGCAGACCCCCAAAATCCAAGAGGCTGGGCTGCAAACACCAGCTGATGCCAGCTCTGTATGCTTCCACCTGTGAGTTTCTCTGTGACTGTATATGTTGTTACATTTCAGTTTTAGACTGCCTGCGTAGTTAACATGTCTGTGTTTGGCATGTGCTTATTAAGCTGTCTTTTGGGAAAAAACAGTCTGACTTTTCCCAACGTTTTTCTTTATAGAATATTGAATACATGTTTGGCATTGTTGGTATTCCAGTCACTGAAATCGCAATTGCAGCCCAGGCAGTTGGAATAAAATATGTGGGAATGAGAAACGAACAAGCTGTAAGTATGTATCTGTAGTGGGACCGACCCTTTCCTTAACTGTTTTACAGTGGAATGAAACCTAGTTTAAGTTTTCTTACTAGAAAGAATGTGGTCTCTGAATGTTCCTTTAAAGAACCTGTACAGAAGCAGCCACTGTTATTTTGAAATAATGGAGAACATTGGTGCAATGGTGTTTCTGTGTGCCCTTCTTTCCGCACTTCCATTTTAAAGTGGCCCCTCCTTTTCTGTCAAGGGAATTGCATCTTCTTTCATTTAAAATTGCCATGCTCCAATAAGGGAGCAAGGATAGAAAAAAAGGATTTAAAGACAGCATGTGATAGAGAACAAAAAAATTATCAAAGTTATCTCCTTCAAGTGATATATGGTCAAATTTTATCTGCCAGCTTTTGAGATGTTCATCGAGGGCTTTTTGTGTTTCTGTAGCTTTCTACACACTTTCCAATATTCTTCTTTCTTAATTTTTTCTACTATTTTCTTTTATTGATGTCTTCCCTTCCAAATTGGGACAATATTATCATTCTCACTCCAGTTGGTAGTATTTTAATTCTTTTTAGGACTTTAATACCTACCTCTTTACATTTTTTTCTTTGTCTATGTGGTGTTCTTAAGTGCCCAAAGAGAAAAGTTTTCCTGTTGATTGATAAACTTATTCTGACAATTAAATAATTATGGGGTTTTTTCCTTAACTAAGTTTTAAAAGCTCACAAAGCAGCAAACCACAGAAAGTAATAATGCTTCCAAGTGCTCAAAATCAAGCATGACCGTATGCTTAGACTGTATTATTTATATATATTTCAACTTTATTGTGTAGGTATCAGAAATTAGAGCCAAGCTCCTCAGCATTTTGGTGTTATGCCTCTAGTTCTGCATTTGTTTGGTTTCCCACAGTAGTAACTCTTTAATCTCATTAGTTTCTTGGGTGGCCTGAGGTTGAAGATAATGACCTTGGGTTTATACCTCGTTTTCAAGGGTTGCTGCACAAGATGGGGAGCTGGCTTAATTTATGTAGTTAATAACCTTTTGGATTGTCCCAGTCCTCAACAGAGTATTGTAACAGTAGTTCTTGTAACTCAGGTGGTTATGAGCTGCATGTTTTTGCTATCTAATCGTCACACTGTTATATTGGAATGTGAGAATTTAAAGGAATGCATGTCTCCATGGAAAATCTACGAGAGAGGCAAATATATACAAACATGTTTAAAAAGTGTATTTGAATCCTTGAAGGGCTGGGAACTCAGCACAGTCTTTATGTTCCTGTAGGCCATTCAGCAAATATTCTAGTTTTAGCTGTGGTTACTAACATGATTGCAATTAATTTCCTCATGTGTGTCTGTAATTAACAAAGAAGATTGCTTTGCACTGCCAAATGAGATGCTGTTGTATTTATTACTCTTTACTAGATGAAAGGGACAAGAAACATTCTGTTGTGTAAATGATGAGCTGATTTTGCTGCTGCTTTTGCTTAGTGGAATAAAAATAGCACAAAGACTGGTTTTAATGTCAAAATGTCAGGACTTCTCTTCTTTGGGGAGTCGAAAAGGATGAATAAAGATGCATCTTGTAGTGAGTTTTAGTTTGTTCTTTATCAGTGAATAATAATTTCTTGGCAAAGGGTAAAAGGTTATATATAGTATATTCAAGATATACTCAGTATATGCATGTCATAGTTCTAAACGTCTCAGTTGTGTGGTCTGGCTGTGGAGGATGTGTATACAGCTGCCTCCTTTATTGGTGAAGGCAGCTGTATATGATACAAGATATATGGAAAATTAAGGGTTTTTTCACAGGGGTTGAGTTTCTACCTCATTTCTAGGCCAGATGTAGCAAGAGGATTTCCCTGTAAAAGTGGTCAAATTTTAATTAGTAGTGTTTATAGGAAATAGGGCCCATAAATAAGTTAAAACACACAAAAAGTCTCATGATAAGATAATAATCAAGCAATGTACTTGTTGGTTAGCATCCTTATGTTCTTATTCTGCCCAGGACAGTAGTGGAGTCAACATCCCTGGAGGTGTTCAGAAATGACTGGACATGGCACTTAGTGTCATGGACTAGTTGGCAAGATGGTGATTGGTCACAGGTTGGACTCAGTGATCTTGGAGGTCTTTTCCAACATTAATGATTTTGTGAAAAGCTCATAAAACTGCAGAATAGAAACACCTGATGAAAGCATAAAGCTAAAAGTAGCACTACCAACACCCATAAGCTCTCTCCTGTGGCCTAAGTTTGCCAGAAGCAGTTCACCTGTATCCATATGCCCTTTGAACAGTGAAAAATTGTGTTGCAGCTCCACAGGGGCATGTGTCGTGTGTAGCTGTCCCTGAGTAATTAGAGATTGCTATGATTGTTTAGAAGACTGATAACCCAGATCAGTTCTAAACTTCAATAAACCCCCTTTACTATATGGTTATTTGTTAACGACACACATTGCTTATGTTTAGTTCTTAATCTTTAATAATAATTATCACTACATATTCGAAGAAATCTCCTGATAATTGTTATCCCAAGTTGTGAGTATACAATATGCTGGAGTTGGTGCAGCTGTCAAGGGAATCGGGCTCGAGAACCCTTTAGTAATGGCATCTGGAACCAAAATGGGCATCTTATCTCCAGAGTACTCAATTATAACTAAAATCAAATCTCCACTCTATTTAAAAATGAAAGAGGCAGATTCTAAGGCCAGAAGCTTACTTAAAAAAAAATACAAAATATTGCAGAGTGAGGGGTTTTTCCATTAAGTGTTAGAACTTGCTGATTTCAAGGCAAGAGTATGAAAATATGAGAGAGTGGGCAATGTCACCTATGAATTCTTGAGTTCCTGTGGCACCTGTAAACTTCTGGTTCTGCTTGATCACATACTGTCTTTTTGCCAGGTGAAATTTATATCCAAACATTTAATATCACTACAGGAATACCATAAAAACATACTCTGCAATAACACTGCTGATGAGCTATGCTAACACATGTTGTAGGTGTTACTTATGTCATTTTTATTCAAAACACAGTTTTTCTTTAAATGTCAACATAGCTAAAGCAAAGTGTGGTACCAAAGTGGAGTGAGAAGTATTTCAGCAGCTTAGTTTGTAAAAGACAATCCCTAATTGTCTAATTATTCTCTCCAATGTGAAATTTCAACCTTTTGCTTGATTTCTGAAATGCAGTATTTCTGAAGTACAATTCAGAATGGCTAGATTTCTGCTTGTTGTCTTTCTCTTGCAAGTCCTTCTTCCACGTTAGTACAGAAGGCAGTGGAAATCAGAAGTTTCATATATTGTTCTATTCATTTTTCTTCCCTGGTTTTAGTTGTGTTTTTTTAAATCTGGTTGATTATTTTTCTCTTTTGAATCTCAGATAATCCTAATGTAATATCTTGTAACAACAGGAGCCCGAAATGTGGAGAGAAGTGGAGAAGAGTCTTGAGATTTTCACATTAATCTTTATGGACACATCTTATAATGGGAAGGGTGAAATGGTGCTTTTACTTACATTTAAGCTTTTATAATCAGGGAAGAATCTCTACCTGCTAATTTTCGGTATTTTTGTTGAAAGTTATGTACAAAATATCATTAAATGTATACATAATAATAATTGTATAATTAACTCAAATATTTTCAACAGGCCTGTTACGCTGCATCTGCTGTTGGATATTTGACTGGCAGGTATGTAAAGAGTCTGCAAAGCTGTTAAGAAATGCTTACTAGTTAAGAATTCTCATTTTTTATCTCATAATCTGGAATAATGACTGTCTCTGCCTGAATTAAATTGTAGTAAAATTTGTGTTTAATCAGATACACTTCTTCTAGTGTGAGCTTTTTTCATTTGTAACTCTCGATAAAGTGCACTTGAGAAAACTGCAAACATGAGTTTACCAAATTGCACATAAACATTAGATGGTGGAGCAAATGTGATAGAAGAAGTCAGGAGCTGTGTTAGGATGAGCCTGTGTATATTATATTATGTGCCCACCTCTGTGTGGGTGGCACATAATTGTTCACTTGCATTTCTAATTGGATTGATACAGCTTCATAGTTTCTAATTTCCATGTCTACCTTTAGTTATTCATACAAATTCCTAGCCATTCATGAATTTTGGTGACATGAGTAAAACATTAATATTCTATATTTCAGCACCTTACTAATTTTTGTTGATTATTTATTTGGTGTTGCCTGTAATCACTTTCCTATTCTCTCTTTCTCTTTTTTTCTTTTAGACCAGGAGTATGTCTTGTAGTGTCTGGTCCAGGTTTCTTACACACCCTTGGTGGGATGGCAAATGCAACCATTAACTGCTGGTAATTTAACTGCATTTTCCCTTTAAAATTCCAATAATTGTGTTTTGTTACTGGTTTCAGATGTTGAGCTCCACAGTATTTAGTATTTCACTTTTCCCCCCTTTGATGTGGATAATGAGAAAGGAATTCTTCCTTTACCAACTTTAAAATTAATTTAGTTCCATTTTTTGTATTCTCGTGGATAAAAGTGTTCTTTTTGTCCTACCCCATTGTGTGTATATTAGAAAATCTATCAGTATAGCTGGTTGTGTGGATGTTTTTGAAAATGAGGTCAGTATTAGCCTGTAATTCTTTCATGATCATGGAGATCATCTTAAAGGTGTTTTCTAAATTTAAATTCATACTGCCTTTGAATTACTGTATTTCATATGTGGATAAATTGACAACTGCGTTGTTAAAATCCCTATTTGCTCCTCACGCAGACATTTAGAGCAGTAATTAAGTATTGAATTAAATGATGTACAGAGGGATAGTATTTACCCCTGTAAACCTTCACTGAGATGCGACAGCTTTGTCTGGTCTGCCACTGAAAGCTGTTCAGAAAGCTGTACTGAGGTATTTTGGGAAGAAAGCTGTAGCAATACCAAGCAGGTGTGTTCACAGAACAGAATGTGATCCAAAACAGTGGGATCTGGAACATTGAATTAGCAGGGGCTGATGGACAAGGGAAGCTCGGTAATGGGAACACTAACAAATCAAGTCTGACATTTTGAAAAAAGACCTCTAGTGTTCAAATTCTTTTTTTAAAATATGAATTATTGACTAAAGTTTTGCTGTCACTGTGTGACCTTAGACTAAAACAGGAAGATTATATGAAAACTTTGCTTTTGACTAATTATGGGTTTGGTTATAAGAAAGACGTGTGCATGTAATTTACTAATGGATTTAAAGGAGACATTTTTGAGGATAAACTGCATTTTCAAGGGTAAAACCTCTTGATATTTCACGCTGAATATCACATTGCCATGCTGCTGCCTCCTGTCTTGTCTCTTTCTGAGCAAGAATTTGTACCTCAGACTGGCTATGACAATAGGCTCCAAAGACAAGTGTGTGATAGTAAGATACGGAGTAAACACTAGCATGCTGAAGTACCATGTTCTTTCCCTGAAGTTGCACTTAAATTCTTTTACAGTTTACTGAAGTTCTTCTCCTGCAAGTCCATAAGACTTACCATTATTAGTTTCATTATAGTCAAATGTTCTTTCTGCCTCACTATTATTTTTGCCTTGCTTTATAAGCACTGCTCTTCAAAATGTCTACAATATTGTGACAGTAGTACAATGATTTCCTTGAGGGAAAAACTTCTTTCTAGTTAGAGTTATGTAAAACTTCAAGAGCAGAACTAAATCTTTTCAAGATACAGCTGTTAGAGTTGGCTTTCTAAACAGTAGACCAGTTTTGTAATTGAATTTCATTATTGGGAAGTAGTAGTTACTTTGTTAAAATATTTAAATAAATTTGGAAAAGGCAAGTGAGAGTAACGTAGGGTTTGTTGCTGTCAAACAGTCTTGTTATATATGGATAGTAATAATCATTTTGCTGAGGGGAGAGAATAAGCAGAATTAAATATGTAGAGCCACCACCAAGTGCGTTTTTCCATAAAGATTTTTCATAGAAGTAATATACTGCCTGAAGTTCTCATTTCACTGTGCCAGGAGATTAGAATTGAGATTTTTGATTTGTGGCAGAGAAATGGCCTGGTTATGAAGTTTGGATCTAGATACACATATCCCCAAGTCTTATGAGTGATTAAGTTTAGGATTATGCGTGGAACACACTGCAAATGTTTCAGCTTGATACATTGTATAGATAGGTGCAGTAAAAGGCAAAGCAATATCTGAAGAGATATTGTTGAAGAGAAAAAGCCTAGAAAGCTATTGACCCAGTATTTCAATATTGTGAGGGTGAATAAGCAGATTAATAAAACATCTTTCTTCTGTTGACTCAGCTTGTAGCATTTTCAGGAGTTTGACCTACAATTTGAATAAAAGACAGGTTTTCATTCACTGTAGGAAAATTATTTATTGTATTTTGTGGAAATGACAATGAAAATGTGCTCCTGTAGCATGCATAAATCTCATTGTAAACTAATACTGCCTTCCTCGCATAGCTGTGAACTAATTTGAGGTCAGGACTGCTTTCAGGCATGTTAATTTTTTGTTTGTTTCTTTGGGTTTTAGGGTTTTTTTACTAAAAACAAAATGCAGGGAATTGTGCTCTCAGCCAGCTAACTTCTGCTGTGTTCCAAATTGTATACAAAGAAAACATAATCTTTTTGAAAAATTGTATCCTAGCTTGTTTCTTAGTTCTAGTGCTCGTGCATGTTACAGTACCCTTTATAAACACACATCTTAATACTTTTTGGTCCAGTCAATACTTTTTAACTTCTTATTGTAAGAGTTGTGATTCCCTCAAACCACCGTGTCACTCGTATTACCAAACTTGAATGAAAATTGCCTGCAATGGGATTTGATTTTAGAACTTCTATGATGCAAGTCACTTAATATGGCAATTGTCCTAACACTAGAGACCCAAAAGCGGCTGGGAAGGCTACTGGCTGACACTCTGATATTTAGAATCCATTTCTGTATTCTGTATCAATTCTTGTAGAGATCTGGGGATGCTAATGGTGCACAGCACTTTGAGAGCAGTAGTAACAGAGAGAGAGTACAGAGCAGAGACTGTAAGGAGAGTTTACAGGTGTGATTGCAGTTATTAAAAAAAAATATATATGTGTGTATATATATATACACACACACACTTATGGGGTTTTTTTGTTTGTTTTTTTGAATATACTTTTCTAGGCCTTTGATTGTTATTGGAGGTTCTTCTGACAGAAATCAGGAAACCATGGGAGCTTTCCAAGAATTCCCCCAGGTACGCAGACATAAAACTTTCTAGAGGAAGGTTTCTGTTAGATAATTGTTGTTTCTTCATTATTGTAGGAAAAACAATACAAAACACTAACATTTTCTAGCAGATCTCATAAAGCTGTTCATTTGCTCCATCTACTGGTTTAAAGTTGACATTGTGTAAATACAGCAGATTGTCTGAGTGTCTTTGTCCCTACTCATGTTGGAATTTATACTCTGTTTTAGATTCTCAGCTAGTATAAATTACCTTTGTTCTGAGATGGACAAAAGCAAAACGTCCAAGAAAAGAAACCAATATATGGGGGAGGAAAAAAAAACCAAACAAAAACTTAAGCACTCAGAAGAATGAATATGATATTGAGAGTTTTCACCAGCTGCTACTGCATTTTTCTCTGGGGAAGTTTTCACCTTGTTGCTTTTCATCTGGAATTTCTTTCATTTTATTCATGTCAAAATGAGATGGAAATGAGCAAATCAGTTTGATAAATCAATATCATGGTTATTTGCCTTTATTCAGGTTGAAGCTGGCAGGTTGTACAATAAGCTGTCTGTCCGCCCAAGCAGCCTGGAAGTTATTCCTGCGGTTATTGAAAAGGTATGAAAAAATACAGAATTACAACAGAACATCAGGTAACTGTCTCCTGTTTAACTTTTGAGGGTTCATTTTTGTATAGTTGTTACTCTAAGTAATTTGCTCCAGCTGATATGAGGTGATGGTAGATTGAGTAAATTAACAGTTGGGGAGGTTCTGCCTTTTAAACAATGCTATGGAATAGGCTAGAAATAGATTCTAATCCAGTCTGATGCTTACTGATCCCTGCAGTGCTTTTTGTTAGCTTCAGAGTGGGAAAATTCTTATGAAATAAATGCTTTTAGGGAGAGATGCAATAACTAGAAATGTAATGCTTCAGCTGTTTTACCACTGTCATGTGAAGGAGATCTGGAGGAGGGGCAGTGGAGATGGCTGTGTTTGGGTTTGAGTTTGGTTGTTGCTTTGTTGGGGTTTTTTTGAGAGTGAGAGAAAACACATCCTTATCTCAGTGCTTCAGAGAGGATTAGAGAAGTCTCATGGTACTGCTGTAGCAGCCCTTCAGCCATGTCAGCCTAAATTCTGCATACAGTCATACTGTTTCCAGAAGTGCAAATTCAGCAGCGAATCTACCTGCAATAGAACTGGAATCAAAAGTAATAGAAAATGGAGGCATTGGTTATCTTGGTTTTACTCTGTGCTGCTTTAAGTATAATTCAGCACGAATGTTTAATTTTGTATCTCCAAACATAACATTTGATAATGCAATTGTCTCGTTGTAAATTAAACAAAGAATTTAGAGTCTAATACTGTACATCTGCTGAAAGGCTCCAGCTAGTATATAAGGGAAAGTATAAATAGCTATCAAAACTTTATTTTGTTGGTATAAATCAATCCGTGGAAGCTTCCCCTATGATGAATCAGCAAAATGAAACTGTGCACCTTATCTGCCTACAGAAGAGTTTTCTTGCTTTTTTGAATATAAATATTTTTAAAATCCTGTTAAACAGTGATTAAAACTGTGATTGTATATTTTCTAGGCTGTGAGAATCAGTATGTATGGTCGTCCAGGGTCCTGCTATATTGACATACCTGGGGATTTTGTGAATCTTCAGGTGAATAAGAGCTCTGTCAAGTGCGTAAAGATTATGTTCATTATTTTTCAAGTCATTGAACAAAAGAAAATTCATTTATAGGTTAATTCCATATTTTATTTTCCTAAAACAAGAAAATTCAGCCTCTAAATTTAACATTCCAGCATAACATGGTACAGATTACAGTTTGTAACAAAATGTGCAAAAAAGAATGAGTTAATATGGTAATATAATGATGTCATTCTGTAAATCTCTGAAACAGCACTACCTACAAGATTAAAGAATCAATGAGGGGAAACTTCAAAGCCTGTTTTAAAAAAATATATCCTGTTCTAATAAACTTGGTGTAACTTGGTGTGTAGGAACTGCAATTTTATGCTAAACAAGAGGTTTTGTCTTTCAACATTTCTTGTTTTGAATTTTTTAAAGAGCCTCTTTTGTTTTGTTTGTCTTCAGGTTTGTGGAATGCTGCCTGCCACCTCCCATCAGCATGGCTGAACACTCTGCTGTATCCAAAGCAGCCTCTGTTATTGCTCTTTCCAAGCAGCCTCTGCTCATCATTGGCAAAGGTAGAATGCTTTGATGCAGCTTTGAACTGTGCACATTCAGAACGATTGCTTTTCCCCAGAAGTGTTATCCATCTTCTTTTTAGTCAAACAAACAAACAAATCAACCAACCAGTAGTAAAAACATAAATTTCTCTGGAATTTAATGTTAAATTCTACTCTGGTTGTAGAATTTTTTTTTTCTGTTCTGTAATGATTTATTTTTTCATCTAGTTTAAAGAGAAATCAAGTGATAAAATACAAGTTTATATAGAAAAAATCAGATAACTGTTGTCTTTAATCCTAGAGCCAATACCAAGGGATCACTTCCAAAATTCCCAACAATTTATATTCTATTAAAGAAATTCTATTCTCTGCTCTGGCATATATAGCAAGAATCAGAATAACCAAAGGTCATTTATCTATTGGTTCTTACTGCAAGTGCCAGCCTACCTGTGTGGGGATATAAGGCAACACAGCAGGTGTTGCTGGTGTTGCTGTTTTATAGACTTTTCATTGTACTCTGCCAGTGTAATCAATTCCTGGAGATGGAGAGTAATTATTCTCTGTGCTGGTTCACTTCTTTTTTGCCTCCTTGTGGAATGTTAGCCAGTGCAGTGGTGTTTCTGTTGAAGATACAGGTCAGCTAGGAACAGAATTAAAATAACCAGCTCATTTAACCCAACCTGTTTTCCTGCAGATGTGGGGAATGATCTCTATCTGTGTTTAATTACTGAGTGTAGTGATTGAAATGAGATGGATCTTATGATTGATTAGGTAATGAAATGGAAAACAGAAGGTAGATCAGGAGAGGTTACAGAATTTTGTTTCTTTCTCTGTCTGGGTACACATGAACAAAAGGGTGTTCTTTGAAAGCGAAAGGTGGAAAACTCAAAAAAATAGATCTGTGTTTTGTTGATGTCAGCCATTGAGAATCTGTTCAACAAATGTATCTGGGCTTTGTGCTATATATTGTTGTTAGCAGGATTTTTGAAAGATTTAGAAAAGTATATTCTTCAGGATTTAAGACTCTCAGACTCAAGCCATTGCACAAGGACCAGTCAGTTATTCCAGGTTGTCTGGGTAAGCTTAGTTCAGCAGCCATGAACTGCTGCAGCATCACAGGAAACGTGTGCACAAACACATACCTTTGCAAGGACTTCGGTATGCTTCTCTCTTTTCACTAAAAGCTTGTAGTAGACTCTTTGGGCAGGTTGTTACGGAGCATGTGGTACAGTAGCATGCAGGGGGTAAGCCAGAAATGACATGACACAACATAAAGGTCATCTCATGCTGCAGAAGTCTCTGTCCCATAATACCAAACTTTGCCCACTAAAAAATTGTCATTTTAAATAAACAAGATCTCCTATTTTTCTCTGCACTGCTTCATAAAAATAGATAAAATAGTTCAGCTGAAGTCTTACAAAACAAACAAACAAAACTTTTTGTAAAAAATATATGAAATTTTAACTGCAAATGTCTGTGGTTTGGCATGTTTAGTTTTGAGTTCTTTGGAACAAAAAATAACAGGCAGCTTTCATAATGGGAAACAGTACTCTTTCTGCCACTAATGCAATCAGCTTAATTGAAGTTCAAGCAAATACAGTTGGTTTCTTTAGTATTAATAGTCTCTTTCATTTCATTCAGGTGCTGCTTATTCACATGCTGAAAAAAACATCAGGAAGTTGGTGGACCTTTGTGGACTGCCTTTTTTGCCTACACCAATGGCAAAAGGAGTAGTTCCTGATAACCATCCAAATTGTGTAGCTGCAGCAAGATCAACGTAAATATAAAGCACAAGCCTTCTAATCCGAACAACTGAGAAACAACTAGGAATTTTAGTGGTCTACAGATGACAGGGAAGAGAAAATTCATAGCACAAAAATTTTTTAAACCATGTTTTGCACCTCACTGTACAGCACTGAAGATCTTTCTGGGAAAGGGACAACAGATTTACAGTTTATGTTAAACATTTAACTAGACGAACTCCTTTTTACTTTAACACCATAAACAGAAGCTTGAACTGCCCATTTTGCAGTTGAAGTTTTGCTAGCTGTTGTCTCTGTGTGGTGTTTGCAATACCCTATCACTAAATTGCACTTCATTTATAAAAAAAAGTAAGATATTTTGAACTACACTAAAAGACTATGTTTAAAGTAATTTTTAACAGGTTTTTTTGGCTTTTGGCAAAATTAACGTGAATGGACTCTAAGAACCCTACTAGATATGAAGATGCACAGAATCAGATGCAGATGGAGCATTTATATACCCTGATATTAAAATGCTATCCATTGCTGAGCATCTTAGCTTTATCACTGTTAAGCATGCTGCTAGGAAGAACGGAGAATAAAAGAATATATGAAATATTGTCTGCCCATCTGAAAGGTAAATTAATGGGAGACTGAAAGCCCACATCAGTCTTAATTTTGGCACACACTGTTGCCAGTGTCTTTTGCATTAACCTCAGTATCATTCTAGCATCTTGTTGATCTCCTGATATAATGATTGGTCTCCTGTATACAGTGTAATAGGAAAAGAGTAATTAATTTTCTTCTTAAGTTCCTTACCTCAAGAATGGCTTGGTGATTGGCTGTACGAAAGGATAGAGGGCTTGGGGGGCTAAGCAAGCAACTTAGAGGAAGGAAGAATTATATGTATATTCCAGGGTTTGCTGTGATGGTTAGGAATGCTTCTAATTTTGCAAAGACTATTAAACATAACAGTGATTCCTTCATATCTGGTTCTCTCATTTCCCTTTATTAGGGCATTACAACATGCTGATGTCATCATCTTGCTTGGTGCAAGGTTGAATTGGATTTTGCATTTTGGTCTTCCACCAAGGTATCGCCAGGATGTAAAGGTTATTCAGGTAAGCAGGAAAATGATTCACTTAATGGAAGTCTTCTGTGTTCTAGCATTGCCTAGAGCAATTACTGTAAATTATTTTTGTAATGTATTTCATGTGGCAAGTACTGACATGTGGACAGTGCAGTATGGTGCATGTAGTTACAGTAATTCTCCAGAAATACTTAAGATTTCTTTATTTATTGCTTTTACTTCCTTATTTTTTTCTAAGAATGCTTACAATATTGTTCCTAGTATCAAGAGCTTGGTGCTGCTATAATGAGGAGGGCAGACACTTCTATGCAGTTGACTAATACAGGGTTAGACTCATGATACTGTTGTGATCTTTGGAGCATTGGAATTTCTGTGACTGAAAGAAAGCTGTCTTTGAAATGGTGGAATCTTTTGTACTGCTGAATTTTCTCTTGGCTGAATTCTTCTGAAAAAGAATTGCTTTCAGTTCCTGAGTCAGTCATAGCATAAGAGCTCAATCACTCAGAAATGATAACGAAATAAGAGGAAGAAAGGCTATTCAGCTAATTAATGCATTTGACAATCTGCCAGCTCATAGAAAGAGAAGCCTTTAAATTGTGTCCCAAGACTCTGTGATCAAATAGTAGCAATTGATCCAACATGCTGGCTTGTCCTGCTTACACTGACCTGGAACATGATCTAAAGTTCGAAACTGTGCAATAGCATTAATTTTTAAGCTAAATTTTTACAAATACACATGCTATTTTTGCAAATATTATTTTTACAAATAATACATTATTTATGTTTCCTCTTTCTAAAAAATTTGAAGAAAATATTTTTCATCTAACTTAATTTTTTTCACTATCAGAGATTAGTATTAAAATACTAAGTCAGTTCATGGTCTGTGTGACCTGGTCAAAAATAACAGTTTATATGACCTTAGAGGGCTCATGCATCACTGATAAATATGCTTCAGTAGTTGCAACTTGCTTTTCAGTTTCTTCATGCTGACTACGTTCTTACTGTCAAGTAGCATACACAGAGTTTTCTCAGTGAGAAAATTGCTGCTTTGTATAGACTTTATACCTAAGCCTAGATTTTTACCTCTCATACAATTATCACTTCATTCCCCACCTTCTCCTTAATGTTGTAATAGAGTTCTACAGTGTCTGCAAGATCTCGAAAGAAGCAGTCAATTTTAAGGATATATATGAATTTTTATTAAAATAGTTATGTACCATAGGGTTTTACTTTGTATAAAGGATTTCCTGATGTCATGTCAAGGAAAGGCAAAGGAAGTTATCTGTACAGCCAAAACAAGGTATGAAGACAACGCTAGACATGTATGTATGTTAGGCCATATTCCTCACTTAAACTGTAAAAAGAAGTTCTCCTTAATATCCTTGAGCTAATGGTGGTCTTTCTTTTTGAAATACAGATTGATATTTGTGCAGAAGAGCTGGGGAATAATGTAAGGCCAGCTGCAACTTTATTAGGTGACATAAACACCGTGACAGAGCAGGTAATGTAATGTCCTGTGTCCTCTGGTTTTGACCTCAGTTTTCTCTGATTCATATGAAGTATGTTGCCAGTTAAAAATAAAAGAAAAAGAACCCCAACTGTTCAAGGAAAACCAGTTTTCAGGCAGTATATTCATGTTGTATATCCAATCTACTCTCAAATTATACATTAAAGATTCTGATTAGTGTTACTGTGATTGTGCTGGGATTGTTCTTGATAATGTTATTCTTGATGGTTTTGCTGTCTTTTAAATATGTTACAAGACCCCTCTACAACACTTCAATATTGTTCCAGCTCTTAGAAGAATTCAACAAAAGATCATGGAAATACCCTTCTAATTCAGAGTGGTGGAGGAAGCTAAGAGGGAAAATAAAGAACAACAAGGAAAGATCAAAGGTAGTGTGACATTAAAGAAATTAAAAGGTTTCTTGCTATAACAGGCACTGATGCATTGTCAGTTTTGTAACTGGTCTGTATCCAACCTCCTCAATTATTTCTCAGTTATTTCACCCAGATTTTGAAAATTTGTACTGTTCGGGTACAGGCTTACTCTTCTTATGCTTAGGAACTGTAAGCATTATAGGTTAAGTATTCTATTATTTTGTATAAATTCAAACTGTGTGGAAGCCATTAAACTTTGGGATTGGATTCTTAAAGTCATTAGTAGAAGACCACATCCCATCCCAATCTGCTGTGTTACAGGCAGTGACTTCTAAGCAATGGAGAGATATACCAAGTACTCCAAGCAGAAGCTGGCTTAGGTGAAGATGCATTCTTAGTTTTCTTCTAATTGTAATAATTGTTTGTAATTGTGTAGTTTAGCAGTGCTGGTCTAGGCTTAATCTATGTTAAAAGCAAGTAGCTAAGACCAAGAGACCACAGATGCTTGGTACATACCTAACTTTATGTAACTCATATTCTGCAACTTCAGATGCATGTTTCTAAGACTGGGATCTAAAATAAATTCGTTCCAGCAGATCACTCTTTTGAATTACCTCCCAGCACACAGATGACAGCTCACTTAGGGTTGTCAATAGTCAAATCTGGTGCAGAAAAATTTCATGTGCCTCTTGGGTTAAACTGAGTTTTAATAGCTTATGTATGCTAATGATAGGCCATTGAAGGGTTGCTGAGCTTGTTGAGCCTCTGATAAATATGTTGTGTCACCAGGATAGATACAGAACGACTGACCTTGATGGAGGGCATGGAAAACCAAATATTCCAGGCTTACCTAGCAGAGTGTATTTTTATTTCTGTCGTTATTATTTATGTGTCTCTGTTTTACACCTTATTATAAATTCTGCTCATGGGAGTTACTAATATATTTTCTTTTTAAGGGATTAGCGTTACAGAAATCTCTGCCTATGAATTATTATACAGTCTTTCATCACATCAGAGAACTGATACCCAAGGACTGCATTTTAGTAAGTGAGGGAGCAAACACCATGGACATTGGACGAACTATGCTTCCAAATTTCTATCCCCGTCAAAGGTGTGGTATCTTTTATATGCATAACAGGCTACAATTATGCATAAATGTTTTCATTTAGCTAAGAAGTATAATGGTCTGGAAAACAGAAGTTTAATATATTGAGAGAGGGATTAAGAAAAGTTTTCCACTCACATATTGATGTCCTGTCGTAGGTTTTAACAATTCTTGGCATGCTCTACAGCAGAATGGTGATAGTTGCTCTCTCTCTCTTGTGGAAAGTGAGTGATGAGCATCATATTCAATTCTCTGTCGCGGGTTGAGTTCGCAACCGGGCAGAAACACTAGTTAATGTAGTGGTATCGCTTGTTCACACTAGGCAAGTAGTTTAGTGCAGGGGTTCAAGTACTCTGGCCTAACACCAGTGTACTTACTCATTTTTGTGATGATGTAAGGATTAAGAGAAATGCAAAGCAGGCTTAAACCTTTAAAGATAAAAAGATAGTTTATTAACAGAACTAAAAGGCAAAGAAAAAAATAAGAAGAACTAAAATCAACTTCTAGATGTTTCTTTTTCCTCTACTTCATTTGGTTTTTTTTGTATCAACAACTTTTTTTTTATTAACAACATCAGTGACCAGTTCATCACTTTTAAAATAGACTTTTATCAGTTCAGTTGGAAAGAGGAGTCTCTTTTGCTTCACTATGGAGACTTTCCCACAAGAAACACAGTTCTCTCGTGGGGTTCAATATCACAGTGAACTCCTCTCTGGTATTTCACGTGATAGCTTTTCCTTGATAACACAGTTTTTCCCATAACTGTTTTGAGGACTCATGTGTGTTCACTGGGGTAAAATTTTAAGGATGAGCTGTTCTAGTAGAAAAGCAAAGGTCTTCTCTCTCTGGAAGCACGGTTCTCCCATCCCTGGAGCAAGGGTTCTCATCTCTCTCATTTTTGTTCAAGTTTTTTATAGACTACAGCTACTTTAACATTTGCTTGCTTTAATATAGGTGCCTTGGCTTAGGCAAGTTAGACAGTTGCATCCTTTTAAATTGCAGTTATGAATTACAAGGACACAGTTTGAATACAGTTCAACTATGGTTCTACAGGAGAATTTTAGCTAAAAGCATCTCTTTCTTTCTCTTTTCTTTCTAGACTTTTAGTCCTTTCTTTACTGACTTAGGTATTTTTACTGGTTCTTTTTGTGTCCTTACTCTTTCTGAATCCATTTTATGCACGTAAAGGGTTAATTCCCTTTTACAGTTTAGTTGGAATTCTATGCATTCCACAGTGGGTGGGGGGAGACTCGGGGAACTCTATGGCCAGGAGCTGGCGGTGGCTGAATTTCGATAGCTGCAGGCTGATCTCTTGCGGTGGTTGCGGCCCCCGGGGCGGGGGGGGCCGGGGGGAAGCAGGGACCCGGCCCCGCAGCATCCCCGGGAAGAGGGGGAGAGGGGCGAGCAGGGGCCGGCCCTGCGGAGCTGCATTTCCTTCCCCCTCAGGCAGGGATGGGGAGGAAAAGCAGCCCGGAGGAGCGGCAGCACTGCCCTGAGGGAGAAGGCTGGGGGAATGGGGCGCTTCCCCTCCCCCGAGCAGGCCCGGGGCCCAGTCGGCCCAAGGGACCAACGGAGTCCCCCCGTTACTTTCTCTGTAGCCGGAAACAAAAGAGGAAGAAACTTACACTTCACTTTCCTTAAGATGTGACTCACAAAGGCGAACTCTTTCCCTCAGTGGTCAAACAGCATGTCAAACACTAGAACCAGCCACTCATTGGTCCCAGACACGCAGGAAACTGCAATTCCCAGGAAATTGTAGAAGGGCTGCAGGAACTTATAATAGTTTCCTGTAGGTGGAAAAAGTTAACTCTTTTCAAACCACGACACTGACCTAGATGTTTGTCTCTGTGTTCAGAATCTGTGGTAAAATATTGATGAAAAATAAAAATAGTCATTAGGATTCTCATGTTGAAAAGAAATCATGTGAAGAGTTTTTCTTTGAAACACTTCAAAATGGGAAAAAACTTGAAAGTTGGATTATATATTGGGCATACTTTCCTGTAAATCTGCATGCCGAAGATGTGAGCACTCAAAATACTGCTTTGTAAACAAAACAACCAACATCCAAGAAAACCCATGTACTTCCAATAGAGTTGGGGAAAGAGTGTGCATTTTCCCCCTTATTTAAAATAAGGACACAGTAATGTTACTGATTGTTTTTTCAGACTGCACTGCACATATGTGAAAGCAAATTCAGGAAGTTAACCCTAGAATGATCTAGTGTTTTATGTACTTTTGTATCCATTATGTGCTTCTGATTGAAATGATCTAACTAAATTATAGTTTTCAATTTGATTTCAAATGGTTGAACAGAAGACTAAAATTTGAACAGCAGTATTTAATCAATGGCTTTCAGACTAATAGTTATATTTTCAAGGAATTAAATATAGAAATATTTCATGTTGTCTGTCTCTACAGTAATTGAATATTTTTGAAATACTGTTACTATGCAAGCTGAAAGCATATGAGAATAGTTCTTTATTGTTGCACTACTGTACAAGAGTTCTTAATTTTATTTTGAGTTCCAGTATGTTTATATCACTTAAAACATTTGCAGTTTTATCAAATGTTTGGCTGAGTATAATAATCTCTACATCTGGTATCTCTTTATACCAATTATTTATAAAACAGTATTTGAATACTATATGGCAAACTATTAAAAGTTAAAGTAAGGCACCATGGATTAATTGAAGAGACTGAGTAGAAATAAAGGATAGTAATTCTGTGTTCTCCCTTTAGGCTTGATGCAGGTACTTTTGGAACCATGGGAGTGGGGCTGGGTTTTGCCATAGCAGCTGCAATGGTAGCCAGAGACCACACACCTGGAAGGCGAGTTGTCTGCATAGAAGGAGACAGTGCTTTTGGATTTTCTGGGATGGAAGTGGAGACTATCTGCAGGTAACTGGGTTTTTTGGTCAAGAAGATGCTCTTCAGGGTCACTTTAACAAGAAGACTTTAACTGCTGCTAGGTAGGGTATCCATAAAGCACATGAAAACAAGCCAAAAAACATACATGCTCATTTTTCATGTTGTTGTGATGTAGTGCTTTACCAGTGATGATTAAACCACATTTCAGGTGGAAGTGATTTTTTTTGTTTGGTTGGTTTTTTTAACTTTTAAGTAAAATTACACTCTTAACATCTTACAGAAGGGGGCAGGTATTTCAGAATTCTTCTAAATGTGTGTTTTTATAGATACAACTTGCCAATCGTGATTATTGTAGTAAACAACAATGGAATTTACACTGGTTTGGACTCAAATTCCTGGGAGGAGATGTTAAAGTTTGGTGACCCTGCTACATGGTAAGCATCTTCAAAGTATGTCCTGTTAATTATGGAAGAAGTGACCAAAATTGTCATTCTCTTAATTTTTAATGCTTTATGATCCAGATTGAAATTACTTTTATAAAGTCAGTTTAGTCCTGGTCTAAGTTCATGTAAGTAAGAACCAGTTACCAAAAGCAAACAGCCAACCTAATTCCAGCCTATTGTTTGCACAACAGTGCAGCAGACAGATGATTAGTTTTCTCAGGTTCCTGCAGCAGTTCAGCCCACACAGTACAGAGTTCATAGTGGGCTAAACTTCAAAATCCTGATAATCTCCAATATTACCTGAGACTTGAGTTCTGAGTTTACACGGGACTTCTGCTTCTGAGCTGAGATCTCTGTATGAAGATAACTATGCTAAAGCTTTGCTTGGAATGTCTCCACAAGATAAAAATGAGTGTGGTACCCTATAAACACAGCTTAGGTGATACAGGAACCATAATTCTTGCAGCTTGGAATAGTTCATCAGGCCAGCACAATAATCATCTTGTTCTTTAAAATTGGTGCTAATGTGATTAAATTCTCCCATGCCATTAATCATGTTTCCCATTCTGTTACAGTGTACCTCCTGTTTCTCTCCTGCCAAATGCACACTATGAGAAAATTATGTCTGCCTTTGGAGGTAAAGGATACTTCGTTAAAACACCAGAAGAATTGCAGAATGCTCTGAAAGCAAGTGTGACTGACGAGCGAACACCTTCTCTTATAAATGTAATGATTGATCCACAATCTGAGAGAAAGAAACAGGTATGTGTGTTTTCCTTTCTTTTTCTGCAAGCTTCATGGTGGTGAGCTTCTGAAAACCTCAGGGATGATCACTTCAACCACAGAGGAGGCAGAGATAGTTGCAAGGCAGAAAGATTTATTTTAGATTTGGAAGATGGAGAAAATAGGTCCTTTTACACTATGCTATCTGCCTTCCTTACTATCTGCTTCTTTGTGTTTTTCCCCCACTGGCTGTTACTAATGTACAGTGTCCTTAATGACTGTTTCCAGAATTTAAGGTTATTCCTTTTCATTCTAGACCAAATGAGATGAAACATTTTTGAGCAGTATTTATATCCTGTGCATTCCATTTGGTAGTTAACTGTTCCTTTTACTGAGTGTCCATTCTGATATGGTTTTTATTCTGTGTTGGTTTGGTTTTTTGCTTCCAGGAATTTCCCTGGCTGACTCGTTCTAACCTGTAGTAGAAGAGCAAGCTGATGGTGCAAGGCAGTGCATTAAACAAAACTGAATTATTTTCTGGAAGTGGAACTGGTACAACTGTATTTTGCATAGGAACAAACTGGGATTTCATAACTGCTTTTAGAGGAATCTTTAAATGCTGAAATTAGGTTATTGCAAAATGAGAAATATGAATGTATACCAGGCCTTCTAGCAGATTGTCCACAAACACTGATGATAAAATTATACACTTTTACTCAGAGTAATACCCATTATTTGTGAATTAAAATCTTGAATGTTCTGGATGAAGAGAATAAGGTGAGGGTTTTATGCTGTCTGAAACATAGAAGTGTGTGACAGTCTGCAATGATAGTAGCTTCAGTTTTTAATCATACACACCACCATTCTACCTGTTAAAAACTTTGTTGTTTAAGGACCAAAACAAAGCATCTTGTTGTTAAAAAGTACCAATTGATCTCATTATGCATCAAAGCCCATTGCTTTGGTAGTAGCTTCCTAATTTTACAGATTGATTTTTCAGCTTCTACTGAATGTAAAGTAGTGTATTTAAAATGCAGACATACTTGAGAGCTAAGCTACTGTCTACTGCATCTGGTTTTGCTAACTGGAAGGTATGGTGCTTGTAGAAAAAGAAAATATTACATTTTTGTTTGAAGCTTTGCTCTTCACATAGACACCGCCATGTCTGTAGGCTGGAAACATGGCCATATTTATTAGTGAGATTTCCAGTATTAATAGATTGTAAATCTTTATAATCAGAAGTATTTTAAATAAAATACTTAAATACTACCACCATCACTGAAATATCAACAGCAACAACAATAAGACCACAAAAAAACCCCAAATGAAACCAAAATTTTAAAAAATCCCTCAGCAGAGCAACAACAATAAAAACTATTAGACTGGAGCATAATGTTCGTTTTGGCTGGCATCACAAAGCAACCACCAGCGTTTGTGCTGTGGCTGGCTAGTTGTACAACAAAGGTTCTTCATGTAACTGTATAGAAACCTAGAGTGCCTCTTTAACTGTGATGCAGAGGTAACATTTAAAGCAGATATTTGGCCTACCTGGCCTTCTGTCTACTGTGTTTTCATTTGTTTTTGTATCTGATAATCTGACTTAGAGTTCAGACTTTAAAAATGAGGAAATTCTTTGTCTGTGCTTCTGTCATGGCCTACAGCAGCTACTATGCAGGATACTCAAAACAGATTACTTTATATTTACATCTGTTCTTAAAAGCACAGGTTCTTTCTTGTTACATGCACAAAAGGGAATATTCTGTCTCTGATTTGGGTTTTGCTTGCTTTATTTTCTATGATTCCATTGTCAGTAAGTGTTAGTTATCTAGTGGAAGGCACTTGAATGCCCTAAGGAGAGAAAGGACTGGGCTGGCAAGGGATTGTGGCCTACTGTCAGGTTTGTTGCAAAAGGCTTGCCTTATTGCATCTGGCACTTGAGTTTGGGTCTGGCCCAAGGCCATGGGTTACTGTTAGGCAAATCAATGTAGGAATGTCTCTGACACTAGTACAGGAAGATAATATCTGAAATATCTGAAGTGCAAAAGGATAAAATCCTAGGATTGATACAGCTCACAAAAAAATGTAAGGCTGCTGAGTTGCTATGTTCTCTGGGGTACTCTGCAAGGAAGGTAGAACAATATTGAATCTTGACATTAATTTTGTTTCATTCTTCTTGTCTCACAAATTAATTTTGATAAGTTTCAGTGATTAAACACAATATGTTATGATGTTGTAAAATATCTCTAAGAGTTAATGCTGGAATTGACTACAGGGAAGATAATTTGCATTGGACAAGCAAATGTAAAAATTATTGTGTTATACTTGAAAATTAATAAAAAGTGATTTTCATGCTGTTTCTCCTTTAATGAGAGTATTTGAATTATGTCAGCATTTTGTGTCAGCTGTTGGAAATTGGCTTACATTTGATTTCCTAAAATGTTGTTAAGTAACTACAATAACATGCACAATTTATTTTAATAAGTCAAGATGTGGAAAATGGAAAGCAAAGAATTTGAAGCTGTTGGGAGGTTGATAACATCATAGTTGATAACATCAGTTTGGATTTCATTAAGCTTTAAGAAAGCTTAAGGAAGAATTAACACTGCATTTCTTATTGCTTTAAAATAGACATAATACCATGTTATAATAGAATTTCTTAGGTTGTAATGATTAAGGGTTCTGAGATGAGAGAGGGCACAATTTCCATGTAAAACCAAGAAGAGTCAAATCTCTGCTGCTTTGTTTATAGAGCTTACCTGATTGGTATTGTTTTATACCATGGAGTTGATCTAAGAGGAGTGTTAGGCAGATGAAATTGCATGGAAGAGAACGGTTTCAAAGATGAGACAGAAACAAGCTATCTCTGAAATGTCCTAAGTTTATTAAAAGGAGCAAAAAATTACAGATGTTGTGAGCCTGGAGGATGCTGTGACCCATGTGGCTTTACTCAACTGGAAGTTTTCCTTCAAGGCCAGAACTTGGAATTAAACGTATTGAACAGACTCAAGAAGAAGAAAATGTCTCTGGGCCTCAGCTGAGGGAAAATGCTTTGAAAGAGGTACTGAGGGTAATTTACTGGGACATGCCAGGGGAAGTTCATGTTTAAATAAGATGCAGTTCTGAGTCTCTTTCTTATCATGGTTTTCAGGTAAATGAAGAACACTTGAAATTTTGCTGTACTTGTTATGCGTGCCCTCCATCAGTCATTAGTCCAGTCCCTGTGAAAACTTTTTTAACAGAGGCCTGCTCAGTTCATGGGGTTAGGAAGCCCAAAGTTCAGTCCAACAGCGCTAGTCCTCTTCAAAGAGATGTGAAAGGGGTTGAAATATGGGATCAACAAGTGGTACAGGAAAAGTATTACAGAGATGTCCAAAACCCAATGGGTAATTTCATTATGGGACCAGAGGTGAAACCATTAGGAGCCACAAAAAAAAATGCCCTGGTGTGAGAAATAAGAACATGGGATCACAGAATATTCTGAGTTGGAAGGGACTTAAAAGGATCATCGAGGCCACCTATTTTAAGTGGTCCACAGAGATCAAACCCCCAGCCTTGGCATTATTAGCATCATGCTCCAGCCAACGGAGTTTAAGAGGTAAACACCTCACAAAATAGCGTAAGGTGTTGAATATGTGTTCCTGCATCCCTTTGTGTGCTCAGCTTGCTAACAGGTTTAGTTTGCAGTAATTACAAACTTCTCAGTAATTGTGTTCCACCTTTGGTCTGCAGTGAATCGTGTAGGCTCTGCCCTGTGAGCATTTGGGTGTATGGTGTGTCTGCTTGCCTTCACTTGTTATGACCACACAGCACGTACCCATTTTGATGGGGAATCAGATAGGGGTTTGATCTGGCCAGATTTGATTTTAAGCCCTCCTTCAAAAGCCCAAGTATACATAAAACAAGCAGCAAAGCATCTTCAGGTCTGCCACCCTGGACCCACAAGCAACAAGCATACGCTGGCTGTAAGGTATGGTAAAAGTTACATTAAGAAATATGTCTCCTGCACTGACCACCTCTTATTTTATATGTTGTAATCAAAATTCCCATTGCAGCTCTTTTTAGGCTGTTTAAAGAGCTTGATGGCTGTGCTTAGAGATAGGAGTGTTTGGCACTCCTCTAGTCACTAATGTTCTGAGGTCAGACCAGGTGTCAGAGCTGACCTTCTGTATGGCAAACTGGCAATGTGACTTCTGTTGATTTTATTAACTTAAAACTGAATGTTGTAATGAGTAAGAAACAGCTATTCTGAAGGAGACATTTTTGTTTCTTTTGATGAGGTGATTGAAACTAGATGGACAAGCTTTAAAGAGGCCCTCAGTAAAGCAGACCCTTCCAGCTAATTACGGCACGTGCTAGTATAAATGAGATTTATTTCAGTGTCTGTTCTTTCCAGGAATCTCTAAGATGCCTGAAATAAGTAAGAAAAGTTAATAAAATGACAGTCTGCTTGCTTCAGTTAATATGCTTAAGAAATACTGGATTTTGTCAGTCTTTTCAAGGGGGTGATAGAGAAAGCAAGGAAGGATGCTACTGAAAATATTGCATAATTTAATCTGGAATTATTTTTGTCAGCGATAGAATGTCTGAGCAATCCAACTAGCAATTATTTTATGTAATACCTTGGATCAAATTCTAAACTAGTTGCAGAGAAGGGATGCTTTTGAAGACAGGACATGAATTGCTGTATTTGAGATTTGGAGAAATGGATTAGCAATTTATCTAGGATTGTATAAATGACCATGATCACATGAATGTAAGCTTAGAACATCTTTGCACATAAGTGATGGGACATCTCCTCTAGTACTTAGTGCTGGTAATGTTACCACATGAGGAAGATGGTGGAAGACTCACATAAGCCTTTTTTACATCTCCAGCCTAAACAGCAACCTACATTTCTATGGCTTTTGATTCCAGAAAGTAATCTCTGTTCCTGGGCATGAATTTTGTGCAGTGGGTACCTGTATCTGTTGCAGCATGAAACTTGTCATAACCTGCAGGCCTACCTGAGAACAAAACTGTTGGACAGAGAGGCCTTTCAGTCCTCCTATGTGGGTTTGCCTACCTCTGTATCACCTTGCAGTTCTAGAGGTGATGTGGTGTTGACACGTGCTCAGTGATCCAAGCTAGAGCTCCACAATGTCTGGATGCAAGTCCCTCTTTAATGAAAGACAAATCCTCTCCACCTTTAGCCTGAACCAGCATCTTTTAAAATCAGCCTGAAATTAATTATCAGCTTATATAAACCGGGCAATTGTCCAACATGGATGTGGCTTGCCCAACAGCTATGGTGCCAGAGGACTCTTGCTGAGGCCTGCTTGCTGTAGTGCCATGGTCAGAACTTGTAGCCATCCCTACAAGTTTAAAACACCCTAAAAATCAAACACGTTCTGCTGTTTCTTCTTGCTGTTCTACTGTGACCTATTTCTTCACCTGTCCCCAGATTTATAAAGTTGGTTCTTCTGTCAAGCCTTGTCCTCCTCTACTACCGCTCCCCAAGTGGGTTCAGCAGCTCTGCTCCTGGTCTTGCATTCAGTAAGTCACAGGATTCCTAAACACATAGTGCCCAGAGGTATCCAGGAGAGAGAAAAGCAAGCCATGGGAAAATGAGGCTTCATGTTATTTAAAAGACAAGGTATATGCAGCTTTTCCAGGCCCTGATTTGGCAAGGCACCTATGCACATACTTCATTTCAGGAGCACCTTTATTGCTTTCACTTGCAGGCCTGAGGTTACATTCATGATCAAGTATTTTCCTGAACTGGTGGTGCTCTGGCCACTCATCTGATGGGCACTGCAACCTTCTGTAGAGGATCCCTGTGTCTGGGGGCATTCTCCTAGGCATGTAGGCACTGGTGTGTGTAATGTGGTGTAATGGGCTGTACTGCAGCATGAAAATCAGGAACAGGATGCTGCATTGCCAGGCATCCATGAAGCTCTCTGGAATTAAAAGTCCTGAGTTTAGTGTGAGCATTAAAATGATGATGTTAATTTTTTTTTTTTT
>WEKY01040350.1:46835-132219 GCA_013390045.1 Picathartes gymnocephalus | reverse complement strand
TTTTTTTTTTTTTTTGCAAAAAATTATTAATTTTCCTCTGTTGACAGAGTAAAAAGAAGATTATGCTTTGTGATGTTTAGTTCATTGGGCTCTTTGGCAAGCTAGGTAATAAATCTCTTAAATTAGGAGTTGTGGGAGCCAATTACTGCCAGATATTCTGTGTTTTGTGCCTCCACCAGCACGGCAGCGATACTGGTACGGGCAGGGAGTTCTGCATACATTTACTAATAGAAGTAAGTAGCAGTATAGAATCCAAATGACAAGAAGATGAAAAAAATTACCCCACACACTATTTCCGTCTCCTCTAGTTGCAAGTACCAAGACCGGACTGGGTTACAGCTGTGACTTGTTTGTGATTCCCCATCCAAGGATGCTGAAGACAGTTTCTCTACTTAGATACTGGTGACTGGCGACCTCAGTTGACTGGGACTGTGACTGTCAAGGCCACTGTACACAGGGATTGCTATGAGCATCTTCTTTGTCCTATAGGACATTTTTCTATGAATCATTCTGAGATTTTGCATGTTTGTCCCAGGTTTTCAAAACCTGGCAATCCTGGACATAGATCTTTATTCTGTGCATATGTGTGAGCATGTATGATGAGTGTGTCTCACCCAAGAAGCATTGTGTGTTCTGCAGTTTGAAAGGTGAGGTCTAAAAGACAAATGAAATGAAATAGAGGAAGAAGAGTGCTTTTATAAATGTCAGCACTTGAATTATTGTTTTAAAGTTGTTCTACTTAGTTGTGCCCTCCAACATGACAAGGCCACAAGTGGGGTGGTTCTGGTAGCTTTGATGGAAGTCACTTTGAATTATTCCCTAATCTTTAATCATGTCCTTAACTGTTTTGTTCTATAGTCTTTAGTAGAAAAAGAAATGTATGCATGGGGATTACTCATAGGAGTTAAAAAAAAAAAAACCAAAACAAGTGAGAGACTGAGCCTTTGAATTAAGTCTAGAAGTGCAATATTGAAGTTTCAAGATAAACTTTCTAAACATGGGGTGAGGGTTGGGCTCCTTTGTAAACAAATATGCTCTGAAGAGTGCAAAAATAAACCAGCTTCCCTGGTCAGTTTTGCATTTCTGTGATCACAGAGTATAGAGAAAAGAGAAGGCCAGCAGGCCACTGCTTGTTGTGCAATGTACAACATACATTAAGTGGCTAATTTGCAAAAAGGAGTTGCTTTTGGAAATCACTGCCATCTATGTCCTCCTTCACCCTGGTCATGGGTGGTAATCTGAAGACTGACTAGTGCTGGCTTGCCTTTGGCTGACCAGCTTCCCCATGTGCTGATATCCAGCTGGGTGTCTGGCACAGCTGGAGCTGTGGGATGATCCAGAGCTTCATCATGTGTGAATGCGCTAGGATTTACTTCATTGCACAGTTGGTAGGTCTGTTCCTGTGTGGGCTTCTGAATTAAATTTAAATACACCAGCAAGGAAATGGTGAAGCCACTCACTGGCTTTCTGCACTTATGATCATTTTGCTCCAGCAGCTGCCTTTGTACTTTAGGTAACACCATCTTCCAAGGTGACGTTAGCGACGTTGTCATAGCACTAAATCTAAATGTTAGACATAACGGATTCAAATGTGCAAAACTGAACAGGTGTTTTTATTGTGAAAAACAATTTTTGCTAAATAACTCTCTCACAAGGAAAATGTAATTATAAAGATTCTTTTCCATCTCCTACTCTAATTGAATGAACAGGATTCTTCTGTACTACTTTGCAGACACAAGCTGTTATTGAATTACTGCATTAACTTGGAGTTGCTGTTTTACCTTTGCCCCACTCAGCAGAAGAGCTTTCAGACTTTTGAACTAGAAAGTCTCAATTATATATTCAGCATCTCAACAGGACAATGGGGAATGGTTTTAAACTAAAAGAGGGTAGATCTAGGCTATATAAAAGGAAGAAATTTTTTGTGGTGAGGATAATGAGACAGTGGAAGAGTTTGCCCTGAGAAATGGTGGATACCCCTTCCCTATAAACATTCAAGTTCGGATTGGGTGGGCTCTGAGCAACCTGATCTAGTTGAAATGTCCCTGCTTATTGGGTTGTACTAGATGATCTATCTGACCCAAATTATTCCGTGATTACCTTTGTCCTTCCAGCTAGAGTGGTGTTCATGAAAGAATTTGAGATTGATGGTATTTAAACTATATTCATTTTACCTTGTCTCTTTGATGCAGTACTTGCCAAGCAAAAGTGAATAGGGCTGGGAAGAAGCCTTCTTTTTAACAAGTATTCATTAATTCTTGCATAGAAAAGGTCTTGTAAATTCTATTTACATGGTAGTGTCATCAGCAGATTCCTCCATGCAGTTCTAAGAGCTCAAGTTTGGGCTGAAAAGGTCAAGCAACAGCTCCTTGAGCAGGCAAACTGTTCAGGCTATTTTTTTCCATAATGTGTAGGCTGGCTTTTGGCATTTTTAGTTGCTGTGACATCTACCACAAATAAAAAAATTAGGGAACAGCTGGAGAAATGCATTGCTTGGCTGAGCAAATTCACAGGGCTCAGGGCCTGGAAAGGACATGTTTGTCAAGTCTCTCATGCCAGACTCCCCCTGCTACATGACACTTTCCCTTCTCAGGATTCTCTCTGCCATAGGCACCGATGCCATGGAGGTCAGGAAGAAGCTGTGTGACCAGGTGTACAGCCTCGTCATCCAGCCTGGAGCAGGGAATGTCAGTCTGCTGCGCTGCCACCTGCATAAGTCAAATCAGTAAGCCCACAGCTATTGTTCATTTTATTTCCAATGGAGTTTGTTCTTCTCCTGTGAAAGCATTAGCAACCTTGCCAGCAGTCTCAGCTGGTAAGGCCAACACCTCAAAATTAGAGGAAACACAACACAGGACTTGCACTCTGACATGGCGTGGCTCACTGCCCTGAAATGAGAGCTCTCCACTAAAATCTCAAGAGGTAATGGAACTACATCATGAAGAAGAGGTCTCTTCAAATGAATGTAAGTCCAAAGGTCTCGTGTTTTTGTGGAAGATGGTATGTTTTCCACAGAAGAGTGTGTGCCCACAGAGCTTTCTTCTCACACTGGCTGAGAGCCATTTCAGGTCAAACAGGCTCAGAGTGATGGAGATGCTGTGCTGAAAGAAAGGAAAACATTGACTAAACCTCCATTTTTAATCAGGGTTCTCCACTGCAATCAGCAGAAAAAATGTCACTTTTTAAGGATTGACTGCAAAGCTGACTTTATGTTTTCCTTAATTCTGAAGAAGCCCTGGCTTTCTGTATCATTTCTGGCTACCTCTGATATGGAATCACAGAAGGATGGGAAAGATATGGGTCCTACTGCATGATCTTAGTTCTTTCTAGTATTATTGGATTAATTATTTCCTTATCAAATAGAACTTAATTTGTACTAGAAAATTCTACCAAACTTTAAGTTGCTAAAAGGCTGCAGGAGGATTTCAGCAGGATTTGAAATAATTCAATTGTTCCTTTGACTAACTATTTTGTGGGTCACATATTTTCAGATGTGAATCTTGACATTTTAACTTTTGAGAAATTTTTTCTAGTATCCATGCAGGCTTCTAACATGGAGATTACCCACTGATTTCCTTTATAATCAGGCAATTGGACATTTATCTTGCATGCTTAGGGCTTGTCATGATAAACTTCCCAAGAGTTATTCCTTTCCCTTTGAGATGTAACATGCCAAGAGAACTAATGGCACTCACTTAATCCATGGTTATCTTGGTCAAAGAAGAAAGAGACCAAATTACTCTCTTCACTAAGAACAGTCAAATACAAAAAGTAACAGACAGTGGAATAAAGTAGACTAAATTAAATTAAAATAGAAATCTGTTATCCAAAGCATTGCAGTACTGGAAAGAGATTTTAGAAAGCATTATGGTTATGTTAAGCCTGTCCTTTAAGAAAAAAACATAGAAGGCAGATGTGATTCTTCCCATCTAGCCATTACACTTAGAAAGATTTTGTCAATATGTTTGCAGTGCATTGAAAGTAACATCCAAGACTGTTTAACCAGAGTTGTGGAGATGTCTCACTTTGCTCTTCAGTGGAATTAATGTCCAGGGGGACATCATCATTTCTGTCAAATGGGGGAAAAAAAAAATCAAATCTGTAAATAATCCAAAATATTTTCACACTTTT
Organism: Picathartes gymnocephalus; assembly: GCA_013390045.1. Lineage (NCBI taxonomy): Eukaryota > Metazoa > Chordata > Aves > Passeriformes > Picathartidae > Picathartes > Picathartes gymnocephalus. The sequence goes on along the minus strand of WEKY01040350.1, from coordinate 128,088 downwards.
CTTGGGGAAAACAATAAACGGTGGGTAAAGAGAACCATCTCCATCTGAGAGAGAGTAATGATGTTTTTCACAGCAAAGGATGTACCTCTGATTTTCATGGAAACTACTCTCAGATTCCAGGCAGAGAGGAGGATCTCTCTGCTAGTTATTCAGAGGGCACACACAAATTAATCTGTAAAACTTTGCATGTTGCAATAAGGCACAGAAACACCAAACTTTTGTACAGGTGGCAAGGGCACCTGCTGCTTTACAGAGAGTGGGAGGTTTGTTTTCTTCACATAGTGCTGTGTAGTGTGCTGACCACCACCACCCCCAGAACTGATAGCGTTTCACTCACCCCATCATGGCACATGTATTGTTTCTTCCACCTGTTGCACCCCCCCAGCGAACTCTGCAATCCTGCAATGTCTGGCACTATCAGTGATACTGTCATTTTCGCTTAAATCCAAAATAATAATGTGTTTGTCAGTTCGTGAAGCCTTTGTGGCATCCCCCACCTCGGGCTGCGCTCTGTACATTAATGCAACACTCGTAGCTACCAGGGATAAGCAGATGTTAGGTCACTGCTCATCTCTCTCATTAAGGCAATTAGTGACCTGTAGAAGATGATCAATGAGGGATTTTATCCATCTCGACGCTGCTGTCTGGTTGCCTGTACCGAAGGATTTTGTTTATAGTCCGGTTCTTAATTTCTCCCATTCCTGCTCATCATTATTATCCAAAGAGCCTTTTTGCTTCTGTTAGCAAAACCAGAATCCCCCATGCCTCAGTTTTAGCAGCTAATGTCCACAATAGGGGCAACTGATCCAGCACAGGAGTTAAATATAACTGTGTCTAGTGTAAGGAGAAGATTTAATGGGAAATGGTTGGCATTCTTTCTTCCTAAAGCCACGGGGAGGGAGGGGGGGAGAGAGAGAGAGACGTACACACACAGATACACACACGCATCCCATAGTGAGGGCAGAGCAGAGAGCAGGCAAGGCAGAGAGGGAGAGGAGAGGGGAGAGAGAGAGCCCCAAAGCAGCGCTGCGGCTCTGGGCTGGGATCTGCCAGGGCAGAGCCAGCATGTTGGTCCTCAGCCCTCTTGTCCGGGGATCTTACCTGCTGCTCTTCTTCTGCTTTGCTTTGTCTCAGACTGCGTACGCTGACAATGTCTTCTCACTTTCAGCAGGTAAATTGCTTTAAGTCGTTACTTCTCCTTGCTTGGAACTCTCTGCACTCTGATTCTTGCACTTGCCGGTGATTGGGAGCACTGGAGGAAAAAAAACCTTCAAATTGCAGATCTCGGTGGAGGGATTTTGCATTGCAGACCTACTCTGCAACACTCTAGGACATTTTGTTGCTTGATCGATTTTGCTTTTTGCTTTATAATTTCTGGTTTTATACCCCTCCCTTCCCTTCCCCATGAGAAATAATGGAGAAGATCCTCAGCTGCTCAAAAATGCTTTTTTTCCATTGGCCTTCGTGGTGCTGTGCTAATTAATGGATCTGGCCCAATTAGTTTATTACTTGCATGTCTGCATGTTTCTTTCTATTTTGGATGAGTTTAGGTAGAATACAGCAAGGGAAAGAAAATGAATCTCAATGTATATCTGCTTCTATAAATAAAGCCCTGACCTCAATGAGTGCTGCCAGAGCCCGACTGGATGTTAGCAGAATAAACATCATCTGGCTCTGGCTATGACACTAACAAATACTCGGATGACTTACATAGCAAACAAGAGCCCACTGCATGGAAAATCCCTGCTGGGCAAAGACAAAACAAATTAGTCGTCAGCTGAGCCAGGGCACTGGAAATCCCTCTTAATAGATTTTACAGTTTCAGCAGCAAGATTTTCCTTTAGTCACATTCTATGAGACGGAAGGGGAGAGCCAGCGAGAGCTCTGACTCCATATCTTCTTTGTGGAACTTTCACCAATTTATGGCAAATGGCTGTCTCCCACCTTCTTTCTGTTATTCTGTATCAATAGAGGCGCTTCTAACTAATGTCCTGTGTTCCTTCAGCGTCACATTTGAGATGGTTCAACTGAGGTCGGTAGGTCAAGGCCTGCTGTACCTGTAGATCCTCCCCATGGCTTTCGCAGTGATCAAAGGGGTGCATATTTTAAGTCTGTATATAAAATCAACCCTAGATGTGGACATAAAGGCACATGGCCTTTCTTGTTCTGTAATCCCTCTGGTGTACCCACAAAGCCAGATGGTTTACATTCACGCTCTCTAAGACGCTGAAAAGCCTTTAAATTTGTTACCATTTGTTTTCAATGGGATGTGCTTTTTCCATTATGTTGAGGTTAGTTAATGGTGAGGTACAGGAATCACCAGGATTTATCTTCTCTGATATACTCCAAATTCCTTTGCAATAACATCAGACCACAAAATTCATTTTGAAGAACTTTGTTTCTTTGACACTTGTAGATGCCACACAGGCAAACAAGAATTTTATGTTTCCATTGCCTTCTCCTGTGGCACACACTTGTGTGTCTACAGAAGACCTTTGAGCTGTCCTGTTAAGAAATAACAGTTCAACAAGTAAGTGGTCCCTAAGAAGTGGGAAGACTTGTCATCTCTGCTGAAACCATAGAAGAAGAGGCAAATATGAAGGAAATGCCAGAGTCTGCTCTTTGTAGTGAAGCATTTTCCACAGTGCAGTCCTGGGGTCTTGTCTGCAAGAGACCCCGTTGGGCAGATCCCCACCTCACACTCTGCTCCATGGAAAAGCCCCAGTCTCTGCTTTCCTGGCCAAGACACTGAAAATCATCTTTATACCCAGCAAGCTCTTACAGAGGCTCCTGCCGTTAATGTATTGTCAATGTTTGCTTGATAATATGTGGAAAAAATAGCAGCTGGCCAAAGATTCTGTCATAATCCCACAGCCTCAGAGCTGGATAAAGATACATACCTGTGTGCCTGTATTACTTGCTAATCAGGGCTATTTGGTATTAAAAATTATATAATAAGGGATTTCTTTAGTGCTTTGGTTGCATCTGCGTTTTAAGAAACTTTTAAGAAGAAAGCGGTAAGTTCTGATTTTTCTCATAGAAATCTGACAGTGGACACAGAAGATGAATTAATTCCATTTACACTGAAGGTGAATTATTTCTACTTACATCGTCAGTTATTTCTCAAATGTTCTCTGACTGTCAGATGAGTCAATTATTTGTATCTGGCACCAGGATGCAATTTCACATTTAAAAAATGAATTTCAGCAGTGCACTTTCAAATTCTGAAACTAATCCCATTTAGCAGAGGGGATGCTTTAAGTGATCGCTTGACTTTCCTGTAGTTGGGAAAAAACATTTGGGTATTTTCCAGGTATGTCTGAAAACTCCTGGCCTAAGAGTACTTTTATTTCTGTCCTCACCCATCTTTGCATAGCAACAGGTCACAAATAAAAAGGCTTACAGGTCACGAAGCACTAGCTAGAAAGTAAAGGGGAAACAGCCTGTAGGGTGGAAAATTGTTTGTAGAATAATTGAGGAAAGAAGAATAATCTGGATCTTTGTTTTCTGCCAGCTCCACCTTAGAGTCCCATCAGCCTCAAGCAACAGTGCATCTTTGTTTCTAGAAGTATTTTGAGTGTCATGTCAGCTCCAAAAGTTGAGTCTCATGGTGCTGAAATGTCATTTCTGGAGAACATATCCCAGGGAATAATATTATAACATGCTTAAACATCTGGCTGTGGTTCCACATGGCAGTGTAGACCCCCAGGGATGGGTAGCTCAGCCCCTGGAGACAGCAGGTTATTTTCAGGGTAACCTGTCATGCCCCACCCTTACCCCACTTGAGTTTGTGGTGTCATTTACATCTATTTTTCAGAGCTCTGCCCCACTGAGGTTCCTGAACTGCTGCACTCACATGATGAAGGCAGGAGTTAATTTTTAGTAGGGCTACATGAACCAGTCTACACCTTGTAAGAACAAGCCTGAAGGAAGCCATCTTCCAAATTCAGGTAGTAGAAAGCCTCTCTTCCTCTCCTCCTCATTCCTTCTCCTCCCCTGTCCTGCTTATCCAGGCCCAACATTTCTGGGACTGTTTTAAAATTACCCAGAAGCACCCAAAGAAAAAGAACTGCATCTCAGTGCTTCTTCTGGCCTTTTATGCATGACACAAATCCCTTGATTTAATTGGCTCCTACAGTCAATATTGATTCATAATCCCTTGGAAATATTATGGTGGATCAGTCTAAAGGAACTCAATGGTATATCAAAGCACTATTGGCAGTATTCCTCACACTTTCTTTGCCTTTGTCCTATTATTTTCCTGAAGAAAAGGAATAACATATCTTACTGGAGATTAGGTTCATCCCCTTTGAGTTGGGAAGGTGTAATATTTGCAACCAGACCTCATGTGGCAGAGCTGCAGAAAGCAATTCAATTTTCTTGTGGACTGACACTGCTGGAGCAGTGGTGATGGGCAAGGTGGGCTGGGAAGAGGAGCTGTGTGCGATGACAGCCGTGGCTGGACAGCACAGAGAAGGGACCTTGGGAGCCACTGTGATGCCGTGCTGTGGGGAGAGGGCACTGTGCATTTGTGAGAGAAACAGCAGGAGAGAAAGGAGACAGAAACAAGGGATGTTTCCTGACATTGAGGGAGTTTGGATCGGGGCTGTCTTTCTATAAAAGGCAGCCCCCATCTGACCCCATCATCAGGGCTTGGTTTTCTTTGCCCTGCAGGAACCCTAACTATTGTCATAACGGACAGCTAAGATGTCAGGTGGATATATTTTGTTTCTAAAGAGAGTAATTGTAAATATTTATTTATGTAAAATCACAAGAGAGTGACATATCAGAGCGTTTGCAGGAGAAAGAAAGTTGCAGAAGGAATTTAAAACAAGATGAAAAGTAAAAGCTTGAAGACTCTCAAAAGGCAGCAGCCAGAGCCTACTGGGAAAACAGCCCAAAGGGTAACTAGCAAGCAAAAATATCAGACCAGGGAAGGAAGCCTGGCTCTGCTCTGTAAAGTCAGCATGGGCCCAGGAGGTGCTGAGAATCCTGGTACCATTGGTCAGTGGGTTTCTCATGGAACACGCATAAGTAGGAAGGTTGTGGTTAGATTAAAATTCCTGATGGAAATGAGCCACTGGTGAAGGCTACAGCTTCATTAGAAGAAGGAAAGCAAGGTATCTATCATTGGCCATGAGAGGGCAGTCACCAAGCTGTGGATCTGAGTAGCCAAAGGTCTTTGGGCAGGATGTTTGAGAGATTTCTGTCTTGTTTGTGATTCATAAGAGCCTGAAAGGGACCAAAAATATTCTTTCAGTAGAATCTCTTCTCAGCTTCAGAGAAGAAAATAACCTTGTGATTGGCTGTTTTAACTTGATAGCCCAAATGGGTAGCTGGAAAGATAAGCCAAAAGAAGGATGGTGTAGTGGCTACCCTTCTAAGCTGATAAAGAAGACGGTTCCTGAGCAGCCTCTGGGGAAAGGCTTGGACTGGTAGCAAATTACAGCCTGGTATGGTGTGATTACTGTTTCTTCAAGTAGATGGGTCTTTAAAAGAAGCACAGTTAAAAAAAATCCACCTGATTTAATTTTATGTGTATATCCTTCCTCATAGATATGACCTGTGAAAATCCCAAGCTGAGTGTCCTGCTCAGGTCAATGTAGAGATACTCAGGGAAGAAACAACCTTAGGACTCACAGACCTTCTCTGGTGGTGTATGCTGCAGCACCGGTGCTGGGCAAGGTGAGAGCAGAGCAGCCACACTGGGGCACAGCCTGTCCCCATGCCTGCATCCACCTTCTCATCAGGAAGGGCAAAGGAAACACTGATGTCATCCACAGTAGCCAAGGCCCCCCAGGAGATGCTCTGAAATTCACAGTAAAGCAGTGAGTAGGAGCCCACTTGATCCTGTGGGTAAGGAACAAGGAAAGGACATCAGAGGCAGTTCAGGTGGTTGTGGCATTTACCTTGCAGCAGTAAATAAAAATCAGAAGGGGGCATGGGCTCTAGTGAGAAAGCTGGAACCTGTTTGCAACAGGGCTCCTTAAGTACAGCCCTGGTCTTGCATGCAGGAGAAGAGGCTTCTGACAGGTTTATGGCATTACTGGTCGACAAGGTTCTTGTCTCAAAACATTCAGTGATAATGCAGATGAAGGGAAAGGGTTCAGTGAAATACTGTTTAAGCTGAGTTATCATGGCATTCGCTTGTTGGGTTGTGAAGAAGTCCTCCAGCTGCCAGGGACAGAGGTCAGTACAGGAGCTGAGGCACCTTTTGCTTGGCTTTCCAGCAAAGGAAGCAGTAACTGATCTGAAGGTTTTTCTATAACCTATGAATGCTTCTGACAGGCAGCATTTCCCAAAAGGGAACCTCAGCTGAAAGTGATCTGCAGCTGACATGGAGATCCAACTGCTCCAAGCTTGTCCATGCTGTACTGCTGCCATGAACGAGCATAGCACTGTCTGTAGTCCATAGGTATTGGACATGCTGGTGAATACTAGATTTTTGTTACGAGCAGACTGAAAGGTGAAGGCTTAAATTCCAGCACAGCAAAGCAAGCTGTTTCAAAATCAAGTGTTTTCACTAAAAGGATAGAAGCTTCACCGACAAGCTGTCCAAAGTGCTGCAAAATCAGCTTAGTCCCTATGTAGTTGTAGACAGATGGTGCTTGTAGGCCTCTGCCTCTAGTACAGACAGTTCCTTTGTGGGTATGTCAATAGTACTAACCCCCTGCACAGGAAGGGAACAGTCTGTGACTTCACATTTTAGCCTCCTTGGATTTGACAGTCTGTTTCCTATCGGACACTGAGGCTTCCCGTGGGTGGGCTATTGTCACAGGAGCACCAGCACTGTGACTGCAGCAAAAGAAGCTGCTAATCTTAGTTAAAACCATAGAAAAGTATCAGTTGTGTTTAGACAGGAGGACATTTGTTGTCACAACAGACCCCATATCCCTGCAGTCCTTAACTCCTGGTGCTAGGATGGTACGTGGCTGCAGAATCAGCAGCGGAGCAGCACAGGACACAGCCAGGACACGGCCAGGAGATCTGTCTCGTGCTGCAGCTTAGAAGGTAGAAGAAAACAGGGCAAACCCTTCATATCTAGGGGGAATTGTTTGAGGAAGATCAGTAATAATCAAGAGAGGAAAAACTCTAGAGGAATTAACAGACCCCAGCCTAGGTGTTCTATTTCTTGCCTTCTCCTCTCCAAGGAATCACCCCTTTAATGGAAAGGAAATTGTGGGCATGCTTTCTTGTAGTCACAGACCTGTGATGGTAGAAGGGCATTTGGGAAGACAAGATGGGTATAGGAAAACCACAGGGGAGAACTGAAACACTGAGGGAAAAAGAGGTTAACCAGTTTCCTTCGGAACTAGCAAGAGGGTATGGATAAATGTAGGCTTCTGGGGAATGCACACAAGTAAAGGCAGTGCTGCAATTTCTGTTTTCTTCTACCCAGGGAAGTGATTATGAAGTATTTTTATTAGCTTCTTGAAACTACAAAGTTAACAGTTTTTTACAATACAAACTCAAAATATAGTTGGGTTTTTTGGTCAAAGGCAGGAGAATAAAGTCGGCTGGGCTGGGAATCTGTTGCAGCAAGGGAGTAATGAAGTTTTAATCTAGTTCGCGGCAAGAAACTTTCAAAGAAGAATTGGGAGGCTTTTCTCTGAAGTCTTTTTGAGCAGACAGCAACACCCACAGTCTCATAGGGATTGTCTGGGACTGTTTGAGCATATGGTGGAGCAACATCAAAGTCAAGTGCATGTTTGATCTATGCCAGCACTGACAAATTATGATCTTGCAGTTGCAGAAGGGTGGAACTGGTGTCTCTCAGCTCTGTTGCTACTGATCTCACACATTAAATGGGAGAGGACTGTGTGGCAGTGAATGACATGTAGAAGTCTTGCAGGACTGATGCAGCAGCCATCCTGCTTTAATCTTTAGGGCTTCAGGCTCTTCTACAGATTATGGTAAATTCTTAGGCTTTAATACTCAGAGTATTTATACTATTGCTCTGGTGTGACACTCAGTTGAGTTTTATGATCTGGTTCATAAAATGATTGAGATGAGATACTGTGATTCACCAGATTGGAAGCCTATTTCTGGTACTGGAATTGAGTTATCCATGCACTTGGGGGACTTGCTTAACTTCTCTGTGCCTCAGTTTCTCATGCACTGATGGGGAACACATGGAGTTGTCAACTTTGTTTAGCAGTGTTTCGAGCTCTGGAGCTCTGCAAATGAAAGGCAATAGAAGGAAAATTACACAGAATAACCTTGTCAGGGTTATTAGGATTTATAAGGAAAGGGTTTACTTTATAAACCCTTTCTATAACCCACTGAAGTGTTTCACCCATGAGATTTTACTGGGATTTTTCATTGTTTTGTAAAAAAATGCAGAGCCAACAAGCAAATCCCCCTCTCTCTGATGTTAGAATTTTCATTCTACAATCAGTCTGAGAACAGTGTAAAATCTTCTGGCATACATGTTGCCCTCATACATGCAAATACACACAGATAAAATGTCTGAAATGTTTGCATACAGGGAGTAAAAGGCATTTCCTTTGCCTTAAAAATCTCACAGGCCCCTTTGCTTTCCTGGTATCTTGCCGTGTCTGCAGTGTTTTCTTGGGCTGACCTCAGAGATGCAAGCACCCACCACAGCCCAGCCAGGCTGCCAGAGCTGCTGAGGGACGTGGGCTAAATGTTAGGAGGGGATGGAGGACAGAGTGTCCTTGCTCCTGTGGCCAGGTGAATACCCAGACCCGCCAGACAGGCAGGGTGCCAGGGATCATGCTGCTGTCAAGCTTTGGGAACACTGACTGATTTTTAAATACTTTTATTTATTTATTTATTTATTTATTTATGGCAGCTCCTGAGTATGCCTCTGCTGGTAAAGTACTGCTGCCACAGCCTGTAGTCACTTCGGAGATTAAAAATTGAGCACTTTCAAATTTTTATGGGATTTTCTTGACTGTGCTAGGTTAACCTTTTGAACTTAGTGGTCTTTTTCAGCCAGAAGAATTCTTTGATTCTATTAAAAGAAGCTGGCAAGGTTTCATCTGGATTTCTTAATTTTCTGAAATGAATTGAAATAATTTCTGATCTGCTTTGTTCTGTTTCTTAAGGAGTCTGAAGACCCATCTTAAGCAAACTAATAGCAGGGTAGAGCTGCAGCTCTGTGTCTCATCCTGTAACCCCCACAGGCATTTCATGGGTCACCACCTCCTCCACACAGACACCATTACCTAAGCTTGATATATTTCTTTGTCATATTTAATCTGGTTTATAGGGAAGGATATATTTAGGCCATCAACTATAAGGTCCAAGTTCAAAAATGTACTGAGAGACGCAGACAATTTGCTAACTTGACTGTTCAACCCAGCTCCACACACAAGCTGTATTCTCATCTCTGCTTATATGTCCTTAAAGCACACTTTGGGTCACAAAGTTTCACAAAAAACACTATAAAGAAGCATATATTGGTACTGTGGGTACCTATCTTTGTCATTTTGAAGGACAGTTTAATACCTGCATCTGCTCTGTAAATAAAGGCACCTTTAACAAGCTCCTAAACTTCCGTAACTGAAGAGGAAAATGTGCCCTAGTCGCTTGCAGCAGATGTGCAGAATGGAGCTGGGTGGCTGCAGCCTGTGGCACTCTGCTGTCCTTGGAAGGAGGTTGAGAGAAACCTGAATGAATGACAACAAGGCAGATGAAAGGCGCAGTTTCAGCTGGACAAGCCCACATTCATTAACTGGCTGGTCTGCCCAGCTCGTTTGTCATTAATTCTGAGAGCCATCTGAGTGGGAGAAGCATCTGTGATGGGTGTCAGCCGTCAGAGGGCTCCGTCCCTGCCTGTCACAAGCTGGGCAAGCCACCAGCCCTGCTGGCAGGGTGAGAAGCTTTGGATAATAGCTCGGCTTCCCATCAGAACTTGCTGGATCAGGGTGGTCATAAATAGGGAAGGGAAACACACGTTAAGTATCCTTTTCCTTTCTTGTCCTTTCCTCCTGGCATTCAGTCTGCAGCTTTGTGATTTTTAGGATGAAAGTCACTTTCGTGGTTTATTTATGATTTTTTCTAATGAAATCCTGTAAATCTGACTTGAATCCAGGGCAGGACATCTCTGGTATCTCTGTTGCGGCTGTAGGGGTTCGTAGGGTTGAAGATTCCTCTGGGATCTGCCCTGGGAGGCCTCATAGACCTCATATGAGCCCCACACCAGGGGATTCTGCCTGGATGAAGGCTTCCCTCCGGCTCTGCATTGTACCATCTTGAGTAATTCCCAAATTCCAGCCAGAAATCTGCAGGAACTATGTGAGACATCACACCTTCTCTAAAGTATGCTGTTTCCTAAAGCTACCACTGACAGCAGATCCATAGATTTACAGAGTCACTTTCCTGAACTGCATTAACTTACAGCCTTGACCATAAAAATAGCTTGAAAATGTAAATACATCCTGTTTTAAAGGTGACTATTTTAATTTTTATGTTCTTTGAAAACAACTGCCTCTTAGACAAGTCCTAAAAGGATTTTTTTAATTTTGTCTTTCTTCTCTTATTGAACATGTTCTTTGGCATTGAAGTTGTTGAAAGAACAGCTTCCATAGGAGATATGTAAAAGCATGCTCTGTGTAGACAGGGTCTTCCTATTTCACAGAAAACTATGACAGTCCTATTCTTGGGCTGAGATTTTTTCCACTAATGGGGACTGGAGTATTCTGAAGCTGTGTTTAGCAAACAAAGTTAACCTGGAGCCTAAAAATATGTGTGGCATTTGCAGAGAGCCTGTAAGCCTGCCAAGGTACCCCTTTTGTGATATAAATCAAGGCAATACTGTAATGGTTGTACATCTTGGACCTATGGCAGTTACAGACAAAATCCATACCAAAGAAATGTGGTGCTTACTGGAAGATCAGATTATAGCAGTCATACCTGCAGTCCCTTTGTGAATCATTCATGTTTTTGCTCCTTCTGCTGTCATATCACCTGTCATACCTGACTGGGGAAGGTTCTTGGGTCTAGAACAGTCTTTTCTGAAATATTTGCTTGACAAATGCACCTTTCAGAGCATAGCCAGGATTACCGCTGGAGCCCCTGAAATATTAACTACCCAGGTCATTACATAATTGATACCTGTCCTCTGTATCAATATCCTACTATTAATGGTATATAATTACTTAGTATATAATAATAGGGTCTATTAGAATTTTGTATCTATCTACAGTAATAGCGTCTATCAGTAATAGTATCTAATAATATCTATAGTAATAGTATCTATTACTATTGCTGGTAGTTAGATTCTGCTTGTCTCCACATTCAGATCAGTACAAGCTACCACTGTTCATACCAGCAAACCTAATGTGGGCTTCAACCTAACTTGTGTTACAGTAGCATAAGATGATAAAGACTGAAATCAGGGGGGTTTTTTACCAGCCCAGTTAGGTATAGTGCTTTTCACAATAAAGCTGTTCCACAGATTTTCAGGCTTTTCTTCTAGAAAGGAGAACCCAAATTTTTTATAACCTAGGACTAGAATTTACTCATGAGGACGTGATAAATATCATATTAGAGCTATAGCTGTACATCTATATTTAATCTTATATTTGCAAAGTATTTAAAGAACAACACTTCTTTTTTTTAAAGTAGCCGTACAACCGTGGTGATGCAAACCTTTTTCTGCAATGCCTGGTAGTGATCTCTTAGCAACTAAGCCACATCAGGCTAGTTTTGGTATTCTTATTCTTGTTGAATGATAATAATCCTACTGAAATTTTATCTAGACCGTGGAATGAGGTTAAAATAAGAAAGATTACATTGGAATGTGGCCTAAAATAAAGTAATAATCACACTTTATACCCTGTTAAATGACAAGCTGCCCATTACCTTAATTATGTGCTATTTAGTTCCAATGCAATATGTTCAAATACAATCCTGAAACTCAGACAACTCCAGAATTATGTGTGTTAAAAACTGAAAAATTTGTTTACAGCTGCATAAGAGTTACTGAATTCAGGTTAAGCCAATATAAAACTTAACTCTTCATATCTTTGTGTTTTATTAGTTGTGAGAGTTGGAGACAAGTGACTCATACCTTTGCTACTTTTTAAAGGATGTTGGCATTTTCAGTATGTATTTAAAGCTTTAAATTTAAAAATATACCTATTTAAAAATAAATCTCCTGCCTTTCCCTTAAATTGAAGTTTCTGACTGAGTTTCAAACTTGTGAGGAAAAGCTGAGAAAGAATCTTCATTATGGACCCTTCCAGAATTCAATTGACTCAGGTCTCAAAGGTATCATCACAAAGAGTGTTATAATAGAGAAAAAAAAATCTGGATGACACGAACTACCCCAGAATGCTGCTGAATCACACTCCTCTGGGCAGCTCTTTCCTGTGCATCAGGACTGAGAAAATGCCATCCCCATTAACACGGGATGGTGGAACTGAGGTAATATATTTTATGAGACATTTGAAAAATTAGAAGTAACTCAGTTCTTCCCTTACCTTGAGATGTGACTAATATCCAGCCTGCAATTGATTTGCACACAAATCTAGCAATTTCATCAGGTTTGTCTTCCCAGAAACTTAATTTAGAGGTTTTCTATTAATACCAGATACTTCACCATAGGCTTTTCTTCTTGGCTCCCTGCCACCCTTCAGTTCACAGACACCCATTCCAGCTGCCACTAGCCAGAGGAAGAAACCAACAGGCATAAATAAATATTTGCTATCCTTGGCAAAACCTTTGAAGAAGGCTCTCACTCTGACTGGAAATATATTTCCCAAGAAGTAAATAAGATTCAGGGTGAAAAATACAGTGTATGAATGCATCATCTAATTATCCTTCCTTTGGGAATTTTGGCCACAGCTTCTCATATTTTGATGGAAGTTTACCTCTTAGAAAATGTTAAATGCACTGCCAAACAAAACTGAGGTCCTGTCTTACCAGTCAGTTGGTGACAAAGCTATCAGCTAAGATAGGGTTGTGGGGTATATATTCTTAGGGATGATGCACAAATCAGAAATATGGTAACCTGGTTGCAGTCCCAGAGCAAATACAAGGAAATGTGTTGTGGAACAGTTTCCCACTTCCCACTTATCACAGAAGTGCCTAAAGTGATTCAGTTCACAGGGAAGGTGATGGCCAAAAGCACTGAATGCTCTCCAGGTGGCAAGTGAGCTGTAACAGGCACCAGAAGATGCTACTTCCAACAGACATTTGGAACAGAGGGTAGCAAAAACAGTGAATGTTTGACTCATTTTCTAATGTCACCTATCTGAAGTTTTCCAGATTCAGCCTGTGTCAGAGCCACATTAAGAGCTTAAAACTCAGCATAACCTTTGGCATAAGAAGGAACTCGGAGACTTAGGAGTCCGCTAGGTTTCTTAAACCCCTGCTTGGATTACAGCATTGTAACCAATGCACACAGGATGTAGGACAATACTGCGAAATGGCAACTTCTCTTATTCTGCAAGAAGTGCTTGTGCTGCTCAAGACAACAGGTGTGTGTTTGTATTGAACAGACCTCCCTTGTTTGGAACAGAAGAAGCAGCTCAGAGCATGCTGCCTCCTTGGCCCTCCTCCACCGCCCCTGTTCCCACCACCGTACTTCAGGCACGGCTGGAGCACTGTAAGTGTGGCTTTTACTTCTTTTACATGAGTTTTAGTGACTGACAATGAAGCATTCTCTCAAGCACCGCTTCATGGTGTCACTCAGCAAACCTGCCTGGCTGCACTGATACAGCTCTGTGAGGACAATCACTCAGCATCCCAGACTGGGGCTTGAAGCAAATATCAAATAGATCAAGGAATGAAATGAGGCTGGAATTGTTCCAGCAGTTAATTCAATTAACTTAAAATATTCTCCTTACTCTGTTTTGAAACCTTAGAGTAAGGCAATCCTGAACCAAAGGAAATGGTGATGCATTAAACCAGTAAGGGCAGAAAGGCAATTTTCCATCCTGCACTATTTTAGGGTATTCTTTATGTATATGGCCTGTTCTGCATCACATTTGCCTTACCTAGTAGGTGAAATGGAGGTCCTGAAATCATCCTGTGGTATCTATTCCCCACCATTTAATTTTGCAGAAACACATATGTGTTTGAGATGCTGTTATGCAGTTTTCACTCACTCACACTTGCCTAAACCTGCTGTGTGTGCTATATGTCCATACACATATGCTGACAAATGCAATGTGCAGGATACAATGGGAATATGATATAGCAATGTGCCCAATTACTCTTACTGCAGGTTCTGCTAACAACAACATATTCTCCATCCCAACAGAAAGAATTTTTCTACCTACTTGGTAATTCCAATCCCTTAATTTTAATATTCATTTACCATATAAAAACACTGCAATTATGGCTAGTGTTATGTAAATAATGATTAGTAAGATGTCATGCAAGAACTAGCCCTAGAAAAAGTACAGTGTAAAATCCTACATTGCCTTCTGATTGATCAGGATTGAAGTCAGGGTGCTGTTCTCTCCAGACCAAAATATACTTCCCTTCTTCTTCCTCATCACCTGCCCTGCCTGAGCCTTGATTTCCACAAAAAAGGAGATCCAAAGACAAGATCTCTTTAGGAATGTGGTGTACTCGTTCAGTAAGGATGAGACTAGGACCAGGGTCCCTGAGATTCCTGCAAAGAGCTTAGAGAGCAACCTGAGCCTAAAAGCACCCTTCACACCGTCTCCCCATCAAAACATTATATGAAAACAAGCAGATATGAGCAGGCTGGGAGCCATATGATATAAACTATGAGCAGTTTATTCTTCAGAGCATGTAGTCAGAGCTTTACTGGAAAATGGCCTTTCACTTGGAAGCTGAAGATCAGTTGTTTTAAACCAGTGTTTCTGGCTCAGTGTTCATCTGCATTTCCAGGGCAGATCACTTTTGTCACAGGACATGAATAAGGCATTTTACTCAGGAAAGCCTAATTTTGAAGCCAAAAGATCAGACCTTCATTGATGGTTTAAGGCCCTAGCTCAGATCAGCAGTGAATGAAAGCCTCGGGGTTAGTATCTTCTGGAGCGAAGTTCACGCTGCCTGTGGCCTCCCTGAGTGAAGTCTCTATAATTAGAGTAAAGATGCTATTCTTGGAGAGGAGCTCCTGCTGGCAAAGTGGGACAGAGAGGGCAGGGTCAGGTCTAAGAATAGGCCAGGGTCCCACGCTGGCTCAGAGGGGCAGCCCGGCTGTGATGTGCCTTGGTGAGAGGAGGAGGAGGAAGAGGGGGAGGAAGCATGGGGCAGGAGGCTATGCTGAAGTGCTAATGTTCAAGCATCCATGAAGATAACCTTGTGACAAACCTTATGCTTCACCCAAAGGAAGCAAATAAACTCTTTTGAGGCTGTAGTGTGTGCTGGCTGGATTTTTATGCATTTCTCCAACAGGCTATGTGTGGCTGAATGTTCACTCATATGTTTGCTGTTTCATAGAAGCTGGATATGGAAGAGTTGTGTCATGAGCTCCAGATAATACAGGCTTCCTCTCTGCCTGAATCACACTGTTCTGCAGGGCCTCCTGGCCCCCAGGTTAGTGATGCATGTGTGATGAAACCACATCGTTCTCTCACTAGCTCCAAAGTCCTTACAAAGCTGTGAAACGTGAAAATGCTTCTTAGCACTCAATAAGCATGCCAAGTTCTGGCTTAATTTGGTTTTGATATGACCTTGCATAAATCATGCAGGCTTTTTACCCTGTGTTCTCATCCCTGCCTTACACACTCCAGTCTGTTTCAAGTTCACCCTTCATTTTTGTGGAGTTTTGCAGTGGGTAGCACCAAAAATCCAAAATGATGAGGTGCCATCACTTCCTTCAGAGGATCTTTGTCAGTTCTTTCTTTGCTTTAGACTCTGTTCTCCATTTTTGTGAGGACAAGAGCCTGTGGAGTGGATGCAGAAGAGATACAATGGGCTGGAATGTTAGTGGAGTACATCCCTGAGAAGGCAAACATCTACAGTAAAATCAGGGAGAAGGAGGGGCTTAGCAGGGCGGTGGGGTGGGATTCAGGAGGTGCAGGGTCTCCTAGATTGACCTGCAACGTCTCTGCCTCTGACTTGCTGGATAGCCTTGGACCAGTCTTTTTGACCTCACGCCTCATTTTCTACAATTTATTCCTTCAGAAATCTTCAGAGGAAGGTCAGAAAGCTTAGAATCACAGAACAGTTTAAGTTGGAAGGGACCTTTAAAGGTATTGTCGAGGGCGTCACATATTTGCCTTTCCATTCGAGTTGCCCCCAAAGAAAATGGATAGTTTTCATGGAGAGGTATTTGCAGTTCCCCCTGGGGCACAGGCAGTCCCAATCTATGTGCTGTGCCTGCTGCTTTGGGACAGTAATCTTCCTCAAGGCCCCTGGGTGCCAGTTTATTGCCATACAGCCCATGGCACACATGGCTCAGGGCCTGTGCTGAGCAAAGCTGTCACTGAGGCTTTGGCAGCCTGAGGAAGTAACAAGCACCCAAACACTATTTTGAAAATATGGATAGCACATCAAAGTAAAGGTTCAATTATGGGGCAAAAAGCTGAGATTTAATTATTTATAAGTATACCTTCAGAAGGTAATTGCAGTATCTAGGACTTGCAAGGTGAAATCCACGAAAACTTCTTTTTATAGAATCATAGAACGGTTTGGGTTGGAAGAGACCTTAGAGATCATCTAGTTCCAGCTCCCCATGAACTTTGTCTTTATTGTTCTTCCATTTTGTCTTTGCTGAGATGCAGGATGAGGAAGATTCATTTTCTTCATGAGAGTGGAAAAATGTGGTCAGAAGTGATGGGAAGTGTTTGCCTAGTTCTGTCTTGAAGAAGGTCGTCTCTGCATTATGAAACAGCCTTGCAGTGTGATTGGCCATAGTCCAGAGTTGCTGTACATGTGAAAAAAGCACTTGTTATTTCAGTCTTTGCTAGACTGTCTTTAAAAAAAAATCCTTTTAATACTCTCTCTGATTTAAGTTGCAAGAAAGTAATGTTAATTATATTGTTTTACAAAGTCCATTGCTATAAATAGTATTAGTCTTGCAACCAAATAAGCTATGATCCCTCCAAGAACATTTTTAAATAGAGCAGGCTGGCAGGTTTTATCATAACAGCAGAGAGTAGGATGGGTATAGCATGGCTTTGGAATTTTTAATTACAAATTACAGGACTGTGCCTTGTACAGGGGCAATGTTAGAGCCAGCGGTCTTCTGGGAAATACTTCTGTGACAATGGCCACATGCAAAGAAATACTACCACTACAAAGAGATGTTTAGTAATTACTTTTGAATTCTTCTGTAGCTTGCATGGCTTTCAGAGGAGTTGCAAAGCTCCTGCTGTTGACTCATAGCTGAATTTTAATAAATTTCCCTAAGAAGGAGAATTAGATTTGTAGTGGTATAACTTAGAGTGTAATTCCTATGTATCCTAAGGTAAAACAAAATAAATTCCTACGTATATGTATCCTAAGGTAAAACAAAATAAATAAGATAAATTTTGGCTCTGACTCTAATAAGGTGCATTGATTTTTTAGCACTGAAAACCTAAAACAACTCTACTGACTAAAGTAGTTGGAGTAATTTGTGTTTAAGGGCACATTTTGCTCCTATTCATGTACAATTTGATCACATTTTGGACAGTATAAGACGGGCAGGATCCAACCTGGAGTGGGTGATTTTTGCAGTGAATCTAATGCTTCTCTGATGCAGGCTCTTGGGATTATTTTTCCTTAGTCATTCAAAAATAAAAGGTGATCTGTGAACCACAGCATTCTAGAAACAAAACTGGTTTTCTGGCAGGTTTTTTCTGACATGGTGTTCAAGGTCTCCCTGAATTAAGAAGTCTCCTGAAAGAAGAATCAGCCCTGTTTGACAGAGAAATATCTTCAGAATTCCGAAGTGGTGGCAATCTTCCATGTCCATCCCACTCTGCAGTGCCCATCCCACATGTCTTATGCTACTTTCCTTGCCACTCCTTTTGTCTGACCCCTTTTGCCAGCTTATGTGGTGTCTCCATGTCCTGGTTGCTAATTCTTCAGGACTCTGATAACTCTTCATCTTTCATTTGCCCCAGGCTTGTTTTTCTTGCAGATTCTCTTCATTTATAAGATTCCTCTGCCCTTCCCATGCCAGTCCAACTCTCCATTCTGCTGTTCAGCAGTGGCACAGACCTGGTGTTTGGAGGCCACATTCAAACACAACACCCAACACCTCAAACCTATGGGTTCACTGGTCCCAGGACACAGATACAGGATCAAGGGCTGACAGAAGACAAGTTCCTCACTAATGCAGTTTAATAATGGTGTTCATTTTTCTCCCTAGGGTCCACAAGGAATTCCTGGTATAATGGGACCAAAAGGGGAGAAAGTAAGTGTCTGTTGTTATGGCATTTGAGGTGTTTTTGAGGAGCAAAGAAGCATGGGAGAGTGTTCACTTTTTTCTTTGCCTGTTCAGTGAGTGGTGAGCCTTACGAATGGAAGGTTTTGCTTAAATTTGAATGTAAAGCTATGGATTGGTTTGAAGCTATAATTTAAAACTTAGTCGTCCAGTGTTCATTTTCAGTCTTGAAATATTTTTTATGGCTTCTCATGGCCATGACCTCTGTTTAGTGTATGCTTTGAGAAAGCACCTCAGGTGCAAAAGTCAGCAATATTACTGACCCAAAGGCCTTTGAGCTCCCTGTCCCTCTGGGAGAAGGTGAGCAGCAGAGCTCTCCCATGCAGTGTGGATTGCATGGGACAGCTCAGGTATTAAACCTGGCCTATGTGTTATGTTTTCAGATGTGCAAAGATTTGCTCCATAATGATGCCTGAAGAGCCTTATACCTGAAGCTGAGCACACAATTTTTTGTTCTGTTATACAAGGCCTTGACTGTAAATTTAGGGCTGAGAACACAGGAAAGCCCGAGGGGCTCTGATACAGTAATTTGTCTCATTCTACCTCTGTGAGCAAAGTCTTGAGCACAAAGATATTCACAGTGTTTTGTGTATTGGTATTTGTTTATTTGTTTGTTTGGGGAGGGGTTTGTGGATTTGCTTGTTTGTTTTTCATTTCATAGAAATGCATTGATACATTGACTTAAGAGGCACTGTGCTTCATGTGGTGCCTACAAGACTGACACATTCCTTTCTCTGGCAGGGGGAGATTGGCAGGCCTGGAAGAAAGGTATGGACAAAGGTGCTGTCTCAGAAATTAATCTAATACTTAATATCAGCTGCCAGACAGGAGTGCAGACAACAGTTCAATAAAAATTAACTAATGTTGAAGTCTAGTTCAGCTAATGTTAACATTTGTGCTTCTCTCACTGGTACCCAGAGTGGATGGTAGGGAGCTCTGGGTGCAGGGCTGGAGAGCTGCCCCAGCGGGTTTGAATTTGACAAATTCCCTGAGTAAAAGCACAGAGACAAGCCAAAGAGTGGGACATTACCTGAAGTGTCTGTGTGGACAGAGGAAGCAGATTATGGGAGCTATCATAAAAGGTGTATCAAAAAAAAGCCCAAAGCAAAATCAAACTTTTTACTCCTCCAAATTCTAAACAAGGCTCAGTCAGATAGCCCTGAAAGAGGAATAACCATTAATGATTACCCTTCCAGAGCTCTGGCACCAATGCAATATGCTGACTACAATCCTATGCTTGGTGACACATGAGCCGTGATATATTGTCAAAAATATGTGCCCCTACATGTGATGAAACAGAATATGTTATCTCAGTCACTAAGTACATCCATTTAATGTAATTAACTTTAAAGAAGACAGAAATGCAGGATGAAATCAGAGATATGTAGGGGGTGGTCACTAACTAGGAAAAGAAGTACCCTTCTAATAATACACCAAGGATTTTGACACCTTTCTAATAATATACCAAGGATTTTGACACTAGCTACCAACCAGCAACTCAAATGAATATAAAACACATAAACAGAAGAGGTAATTTTCTTTAATCTATTTTCAAATGCCCTACAGTAAACAAAAATATTATTAATATGAATTCGAGGGTTCAAAACAGTAATGCCTTCAAGAGAGTAACCCACCAATCCACCAACAAAAAAGTGCTGAGCTTTAAACATAGTACATCAACACTTACTCTTCTGACAAAAACAATTAGGTTCTGAAAGGGAAGTCTCTCAGGTTGGAAATAAAACTGTACAACTCTTGTTAGAAGCTGTCTGGCCAGTGAGAGTTCACTCTTGGCCCTGAATGTCACGATGACATTTCTGAGATTATACTGTCAAGCAGTGGAATAGCATTAATCTGCAGCATTTTAGGAGATATTCAAAGAGTGATTCACAGGCAGCAATTAAGAGATAAATAACTGTATGTACATATGTAGTTATTGCTAGTCATATAGTAGTTAATAAAGAGGAATTATAGCTAGCAATATAGGAATGTTCACAATAAAGACAATAGTAATAGGAATAGTTAGTTGAAGATTTGGTTCTGCTTTCAACATAAATTGGATTTGTATGGATACAAGTACATGTAGGTATTTTTATCCCCTGTCTGCAGTAGTGACCTGTGTAGGAATGGTGTTTTATGAAACATTGTAATCAATGTTTTCCGTTCAAGGGTAGACCAGGTCCCCCGGGCGTCCCTGGGATGCCAGGACCAGTAGGATGGCCTGGACCTGTGGGACCCAAGGTAAGACTAAAATTGACGTGGAACAAACTGTTCAACATCACAGTCTGAACAGACGAGTTGTCTTGGGAAATCTCTGAACAGCTACTTGCTGGAGGCTGGGAAGCTGTAGCAGTGCAAGGACACTTTGTGCCTGTCCCCTTTCTTACACTGCTTTGCAAAGGCCTGCCCCATCTAGGGTTAGGTAACTCTGCCTTCAACCCAGCCCCTGTAGCACTTCTTATGTGGATTAAACATGTCAAAGGGAAATGGAAAATTAATACAACCAGGACTCACTGATAGCCACTGGTGTCTCACAGTCTCACGAATCAGTGTGTTGAAACTGATTGCCATCATTATGTATGACTGTCCTTTATGAGGATCCCTTTGCCTGAAGATGTACTGTGAGCTCGTGTGATCAGAGGGAACGTACCAGGCTGGTATCAGGGGAAAGAGATAATAAACCATGAGAATAGCTGATCACATCTTTGGAGTTCATTCCCATTTGAACAAACATTAGTTCCTGTTACTTTTATTAACCAACAGCAGAAGAAATGGCAGGATGTGCTTTGCTACTGCAGAATGGCTGCTTCACCTGAGTTTCTTATTAAAAAAGCTTCAGGAGAGTCTTTTAGTGAGTACTGGCTTACGCAAAAGGTGTAGCACCTCTTCATAGGAGCTGTGGTTTATGGAGCTCCTACTGGGACTTTTGAGACAACTTGCTTTTCTTCAATCCAGGATGCATTAGGCTAAAGGGCTGTACACAATGGCCAGTTCGAAGTTACTTTTTCTGATCTTTGACTCTTCATTTGCTCTATGAAGGTTGATGCCCCCACCTCAGAGGATATGATGCTGTAGCACTTGATACTGCAAGAATAGTAGTGGGTGACTTGTGAATTCAAGCCACATCTGGAAAGCAGACTTTCAAGACTTTCACAGCCATGTTAGATGAAGAATATTGTATTATAGTGTGTGGGAATGTAGGCAAGCAGCAAGAGAGTATGTACTTAACAGAAATCAATGTTCACTTTGAACTGTGAGATGGGAAATTGTTCCCTCCACAAACACATTGTGTGCTATAATTTCCCACAGCAGGAGCAGTGAGGGCAGAGGAAAGATTCAATCAACTTCTTCCTTCACAGTCTTAGTGAAGGAAGAGAGCAAAGCAGACAGAAAACTCATACACTCGGTCTTTTCCTTGTATAGGCATTAGTTTTATTTATGTAGTCTTCCTAATTTTGATTAATCTCTTTTGTCTATTACTAAGCTTTTTCATCGCATTCCTAGAAGCTTCCCTCCTATTCAGTAGTAATTATTTTCCCAATACTTTAACTGCAAGCCCTACTTGCAACTTGATTATGATTCTCCTGCTTTTATTGTCTCTTCTGAAATTGGTCTCCTCTGTTCTTTAGGTAGGTTCACAGTTATATTTCTTCTGGTCTTTATAAATTTCATTTTCCTGCCTGTCAGTGAAGTCTCCAGTTGAATATAGTGCAGAAGATTTCTGGTCACTTGAGCTGGTTGTGTCTCTCTCTCTTTTCTCCCCACCTCTGCTCTTCTCAAATTTCTAATTCTCATCTTCACCACAGATGTTTGCTACATCCCCATCTTGCAGTAAATCTCCAGTAATCTGCTGTTTGGGTTTTTTAACTCATATCCACCTCTGTGGATATTTGCTATTTCTTCAGCTGGGTCTTGTTGTCTTCTCTTACTTTGACACAGCCTTATTCAGTCCCTATTTTTCCTCCTTCGTTCCTTCAAGTTTTGTCTGAACTTCTGCAAGGGCAGCAGCCAAGAGGAAAATCCTCTCCATTGCTCAGACAGTGAAAGCCAAAGGAGAGTAGAATGAGCCAAATGAATTGTGCTGGTAGCACTGCTGCATGTCTGGGGGTCTACTCTGTATTTCACGCGAGATATAATTAGCTGACAGCAGCCAGAGAAGTGGTTGTAAAGCTTTTTCATGATTTACTGGCTCCAAATGACTGCTCAGGACATGGTGCCTCAGAACTACAATAAAAGCAGTCGCTATGCCTCCACAAGCCATAAGGCATGCAGCAAAATGCTTTTCTTTTCCGCAGCTCAGTGGAGGTGATGCTGGGTAGAGAATTTCTTGCAGAAAAGGATTCACTGCTGATGGTGGATTGCTTGCATGTCCTTTAATAACATCTGGGAAAACTGAAGCAAAATTTGCCCACACAAGAAAATGCAAATAGAGGAGTAAGATAACATGTGAGGGCTCAGGCAGAATACAATTGCAATATAGACCCCTGTCCACAATGTTACACCAAGGTCAGGCTTAACTATTTGACGTAAAACCTGAACCACTGAACTGTCAGACATTCAGATATGACCTCATCAGAGAGCCACATGCAATAACTCTCTTTATTGACCCCTTTAGGGTGAAAAGGGAGAGTTGGGTGTGATGGGATTGCCAGGTACAAGAGGACCAATGGGCTCAAAGGTTTGTTAACCAAACACTGCATTTTCAGACATTGGTTTCTAATGCTCTGCTGACAGCTGCTTCCCTCACAAATTTTCTGGAAAGCGTTTATCAAGATATATCTTTTCTAATACAGCTAAAAAATATGTTCTACGTCAAGCAAGGTTGTGTTGTCTGGTTGGCCTTGGCTGTGTTTTTGGCTTTTCATAAAAATGCTTTGGTATAAATTATTGTAATTTATTTTAAAAGCAAAGTCAGATATAATTGTATCCCGCTAGAAAAATGGAGTTCTTAAGCATATCTGCAGCATTAAATCTGCAATGCCTTCCACCTGCCTCATAAGACTGTGGAGATCATTTTGGGCCCCTACTAGAACAACGCATATGTACAGACAGTTCAAATAAATTATGTAACCAGTTTACTCAAATGAAGGATTGGAAAGAAGAACTGAACACCTTTGTTTATTCTATGTTTCTTTATGAGAAACTTAGTTTTATATTAATGATCACACCAGATTATTTAACTACAACTTAAGTGTGTTCCATGGGGGACAAAACAACAAACAAACAAAACAGAAGAGGAAGATTATTGTTTAAATTATTTTAGATTATTAATTGTGGCATCTAATGCTTTATTTACTCTCAGTTACGTTTTATTTCACTTGTTTCAATTTCAAAGCATTATCAAAGTTGCTGGCTTTACCTGGCTTTTTCCTAATGGCTTTTGGGCTGAGTTGTCTTGCCTTTAATTCATATTTCACAGTTCAGTTTCAGTGCAATTTTAGGAGCTGTAAATATTCATTTGCATTTACACGTTGATGCAATTAATTATTTGTGCTTCGTTCTTTTTCTTCACTTCAAAGTTTGAAAGTCCGGCTTCTTGGGTGATCTTGAAAGTGAGAAGCATTAAAATATCTATCATTCCCTTTAGGGTTTTCCTGGAACTAGAGGAGAAAAGGTCAGTGTGACGATAGAATAATGTATCATTTAACATTTGGAAGGACGTTTTAAAAAAATGTGGCTGTAGAAACAAGGTTGAATTTTGATGAAGTCTAAAAGTCCCACTGAGAAATGAAAACACGTATTGAGAAGGAGCACAGTCTTGTGGCTTTGGCTGGGGGGCTGAAGAAGTGAGTTTTATACCCTGTATCCTTGTGAACAAGTTGCTGCAGTGACACTCACTACAGGTTCCCCATCTGCAGCATGGGTAAAATAATCCTTAATTGTTGGTCTGGTTTAGTTAGGTGATACACACATCGGCACTGAGACAGTCTGTACTCTAGGATCTTACAGTGGGACCTGAACCAGGGAGAGAAGCCAACTGGGGGAAAAAAATCAAATTTGAAAGTATTATGTCCAGGAAAGCATGTATTTAAAGTATCTGGGGAGAATGAGTCCCTTTTCGTACAGTCCTTAGCATCAATTCTGTTGTGATATCAATAATGAACCTTATATCTCACTCTGAAGGTATTACCGTATTCTGTTGACTTCCATAACGCATTGTGTTGGAGAAATATTTTTTGCTTCTTCATGAAATGGTAGTAATTAGGCTGTTTTTCCCCTGTCATCTCTCTTCAGGGATCCAGAGGTGACAGAGGCGACAAAGGAGTCAAAGGAGACCCGGTAATTTTCTTTTCCAGATGGCTGTCAATGTGTATCTGAGGATCAATGTACTTCTGACAGGGAAAACCAGGAGGGGCATGGAGGAAAGGAGCCTGAAAGCATCTTCCAGAGAGGGCAAGAGTAGTGAGGGAAAGCAGTGATGCCATGTGATGTGAGGGGGGTGGGTCAGGTCCCTGTCCGTGTGCCCCCAGCCCAGTGCACAGGGGGATTGATGAGTCACAGGAGGATTGCCCTGGAGGTCACCTCAGCCTCTCCCGGGCTCTGCCGTCCAGAACCACGGCAGCTTCCCAGAATGCTTTCAGCTGGTGATATGATAATACTGGGAGGGGAAGATGGGGAGAAATTCGTGGCTTGGGGGTTCATGTAACTAAGAAAGGAAAAGTAAACTGCTTGTGATGCAAATGGAGAAATGTCATTCCCAGAGGCAGGCTTTGGTAGTTGTCCAGGCAGTAGAGTTGTCTGTAAACAAGAGAACAATTGGCATGATTTTGCCCAAGAAACAGAAGCTGGCAGCAGAGGATCAGACAGTAATGCCACCATAAAAGGAATTTCATAGTAAAATTTTGCTTATAAATCTCGACCTACTGCATTACCTGCAATGCTGAGTCAGTGCAGGGGTTTTTAACTGATATCGACACAGGGCACTTGTTTTCTTCCTTCCAAGGAAGGTGCTGCTTTGGTAAAGATCACTACACATTTTCTGATTGTTTTTCTCCTTTGACTTTGTAGGGAGAAATAGGTTTCCCTGGAATGCTGGGACAAAAAGTAAGTGGGCATGATGTGTTGGGGAGTTGTGTTAAATCCTGAGTCATGGTCAATGAGTGGATTCAGGGACCTCCAGGAAGGAGTACTACACTGAAGGTCTTGCTCGACTCAATGACCAACACTGCCTGTACTTGATCAAATTCTTTAGGTTTTTTAGCTTAGGAGAAAACTCTCAGATTTAGCTCTTTGTTGTTTTTTCTATTTTTTTCCCAGATTGTTTGTTTAGTTAAAATTTTCCTCCCATTTAACATATCCAAACTCTTGTTTATAAATTCACAACTGCCCTAATTGCTTGGGTTTTACTCACTTGAAACTAATAAATATTTCCTTCTTGATACTCTGAAGCAAAACGGCACTGCTGTAAATAGTAGTGATAAAGCTGACCAGTTTTTATGCCATTGTTATTCTGTACTTGAAAAACAATCAAAATTTGGGTGCTGGCTTATGGTAGACATAAAGGTGGATAACTTTATGACATAATCAAATAATATCTCCAAAATTAGGAGAGGAAATAATAGTTGCTTCTGGAGAGATTAGAATATGAGTGAATTCACCTTCCTTTCCCTAAGTATTTTTATCACACATGCATCTTAACAGCAAAGCAAGATGTTGTAAGGGGTCAGAGGGTTCCCCAGCCTTGACCTCTCCAAGTCTCTAAGCGTGTTTCTGGTGTCATTTGGCCTCTTCCTTAGGAAAGGATTTTTCAGGGGTATGTGGGTAAATTGCATGAACTTTTTAAACTTTACGCTTGTTTTAAAATATTTTATAATTATTTTGGATTTCTAAGAATGAAATGGTGCCGGCATTATCTAGAGGAATCACAGGAATGAAAGCAATGTGCATCTGTGTCTTGTGTGAGGCAGGTATAACCATGTACTTACCTCCTGCTTCCTTCCCTCTGCAACCACCAAGGGAGAGATGGGCCCCAAGGGACAGTCTGGAGTACCAGGACACAGAGGACCTATAGGAAGACCTGGAAAACGAGGCAAACAAGTAGGACCGTGGTGTCTCTCTTCCTGTGACTCATGGCATCTGTGTGATGGTGTGGTCTAAGCTCTCCTACCGTGCACTGTATTGCACAGGGAGTGGACAGAAACCCTGGAACTCCTCACAGGCATGCACAGGAGTTAAAGCCTCAGTTGTAGGGCTGGAGTCTTGCCTGCAGCATTCAGCTCCCTGCCCACACAGCATGGGAAAAGTTTGCATTTATCCTGGGTTGGTAATGAACTCATTTAATACAATTTGAGCAGACCTTGAAGGCTTCCTTTGAAACCTAGGCACCACAGATCTACAGTCCCAGCCCTACCTGACGGCTGGAGAGCTCAAAATTATGCTAGCAGACCTCTATTTTCAGACTTCCAGATGAATTGTAAAGACTAGGAATTGCGTGTAAATTGGATACTGGCTCCACCAACACAGCATTTCAGTGGTAGGGACCTAGCTGAAAGTCGTTTATTTGCAGTCTTGTCGTGCCCAGCATGGCAAGGAGAGGCACATCTCTGGTTCACTGTTGCTCTGATGAGAACAGATAATATCTGAAGTGATACAGTAGCCAGTGTGGGGAAAAAAGGAAGAGTTGGGTGTTCGGGAGGAAATAAAACATCTCCAAGTAAGGATGGTATGAGCAATGTAAGTCTCCTAGATGACCCACAAGAAATATTTTTTTGTCCTAGATTTGTCAGGTTTTAAAACCTGTTGTGTGATCTTTGCTTGTTTTGAGGGGTTAGCGTTGTTGTTGTTGTTGTTGTTGTTGTTGTTGTTGTTGTAGTAAAACCTGCTCATCTGTCCTGCTTATGTGTTGTGGAATATCTTTCCACAGTATAGGCAAGAGAAGATGCAGTGCCTGCAGATCAGCTTGAACACTATGCACTCCTTATTTGACCTTAGACATTTTGTCACCTTACACAGTGGCTTAATGAAAAGTGGTGACATAAGCATGTCATAATTTAAGGCAACAACCAGTGTGATTTAAAGACCTAATCTTGCCCTAGATTGGCATTTCCAGTCCCAAGGCTCAGTACACAAACCCCTTTCTGGTGGCCTGAAAGCAATCTTAGCATTGATTCAGCATGAAAAAGAGGTTTCCCTCTCTCTGATTGATGAATTAGCTATTTCCTTTCTTCTTTTCTAATCCTTTGAAAAAACTGGGGAGTGGCATTTTAAGGCTCCCTGGGTCTGGCTGCCACCTTTAAGTGCTGTAGTTGTCTGGCTGTTCAGCTGAGAGGATAGTTTCCACCAGCATGGGGCCATTTCCTGTCTCTTGATCCAGCTGACATGCCTAGATAAAAGCAGCTAAATTAAGCAGGTGTCACTTCCACTTCCATTTCGAGATACATCTTGATTAGCTCACTGAGTTCTTCAACTCTCCCTGCCTCTGGGGCAGGCTCTTCCCGAAAGGAGGCCAGGAGCTGGGAGTCACAAGTCACAGCCTCATGGCTGCTGAGATATAACACCCTAAGCTTTATTACTTGGGAACTGACCCCAAGCAAACCCAAGTTTAGGGTTTCAGTCTTGAGAAGGAGGAATGACTTAGGGCTTTAAATAATGCTACTTTAAAAGAAAGGACTTGAATATAGATACTGTCAATGGAAAAAGATTCTGCAAATGCCGAAAAAAAAACCGAAGCAAAACCAATGAATATCAACCTTCGCTATTATTATTTAATCCACCAGTGCTAAGCAGGAGAGCATTAAGCAATCATTCCTCCAAAGAACGGAACTAACAAAACAGCTTGTTTTCTCTCAGTACACGTACGACTGGCACTGCCTTGCCTCTGTCACAATTGCTGTTGTGTGGGGGAAAGAGATTTCCCATAGTCTTCTTTGGGGCTTCACAATCCTGGTCTGCTAGTTCAGTGTTGCATAATGTAAGAAGTTGTCAGAGATCAGCATCACTGACATTCACATAAATCCTGAAATATTTTTATGGCTCAGAGCTTACCTAACAGGATTAAACAATGCAAATATTCAATTAGTTCTTTATAGGCCACGGCAAAATCAGCCTGACTCTGCTGAAAGGGTGCAAGTGACATGCAAACGTATCCATGGGATGGATATAACATATTATATAAGATATTATATATATTATATTATATTATATTATATATTATATAACAACAATTATTTCAGCATATATTACTATATATGCTTTCCTACTCTTAAATTAGGCATGCAACCATTCATCGTATGCCTCTGAATGCACATTAACCTAGAATTACACCATCTTCAAAGAAATAATCTCCTTTGTCATTAAAAGAAAGCTTACATAGTGCAAATAATTTTTTATTATGCTAAAAATGTTATTATGCTGTTACATAAAAATCAAGTCAGATATTTAAACTTTAAGCTATGTAATATACTTCTGAAATATAAAGCTGAGAAATCCAAGCCTTGGAGAGTATACGAGCAGGAAGGTAAATATAGTTATTTTTAATTAGTGTCACCATATTAAATTCAGGAGCAAAAAATGAGAGGGTGCCAAAGAGTTCTAGGTCGAAACTTCCAAATGCCTAAGGGTATGGTTGCACAAACAAGATCCCAAGAGACAAATTAGGGCTGATTTTACAGAATATTAGCTATTGTATGGTAATTGTGTGTAATCCCCTCTCCCACAGGTAATTTTGCAGCATTGACTGCTTGTTTGGCTGCCAGAGGGACACCATTTCTCATCATGGTGTTGCTAAACACTAACCTGCACTTTTAAGGCCAAGCCCTGTCTTGGCTTGGGATGATTTGTTATCATAGCTATACCCATGGTGAAACTCAAGGAGATACAGGAATCCAGGCACTTAAAGCACATCTAATATACTGTGAGCTTCAAAGTCATTAGTGTTCTTCTGAAAGGCTGTACCCTAAGACTGGGAAATGTCACTGTGGAAGCCCTTCACAACTCCTCAGAGATTTTCCCCTTTCTTTCTGAGCTGCACTCACTCCTGGAGAGTTACAGGGGTTAAAAAGGCAAATGACTGAAGTCAGAGCAGGGTGACTCCTGACCCCTCACAGGGCAGATCCCTGTGACCGTTCCCATTTGGGATCAGAAGCCCTGCCTGGGCACACCTCTCTGTCCCCAGGTAGGAGAGGAGAGCCCCTCTGCAGCGGTGTCCATGAAGCTCATGCTTCTTCTGGCAAGTGTCTTGTCTTTCTTAAAGGGGAAGCCAGTGCTGGCTGGAAGGGGTTGTTTGTTACTACTTCAGCCAAGAGATGGATGTCACTTCTCTTCTAGGGACTCAAGGGAGACATTGGACCGGCGGGTGTCATGGGCCCACCTGGCAGGCCTGGTCCTGTTGGCCAGCCAGGCCCCCCTGGACCCTCAGGATTAGGTAAGCAGAAGATGAGGTGACCTCCCCAAGAGTGTCCCTGCTCCCCAGCCCCCCTAAACCCATCAGGAGCACACAGGCCCCTCTGCACAAAGGGCTGCTCTGCCTCTCCAGTGACGGCAAGGAGAGGATTTCTCCTGAAGACAGGTCATGACATCCTCAGTCCACTATAAGGACTCTATACCTTACTTTAAAGCCTACTTTACAGCTTCTGATGTTTCAGATAAAACCGAAAGTAAAGCCTATTTGGTTCCTGAAGGATTTTTGTAGATGGAGACAATGAAAAACTATCTGACAGGCTTGGAGAAACTAGGTAATCTCTGTCATCAAAGGTCTGCTTCTCCAGATATCCTGGCTTACAGTGAAAAACTGTGATTTCTAATCAGCCAGGACATGCTCACCCTGTGCAGCTCTGCAAGAGAAAAGCAGATGAGATTCAAGTTACAGTGGCATTAAGGAAAGAAGGGAAGAGAATGGAAAGGGATAGGAGTTGCGGGGAAAAAAGAGCAGTGGAGAAAAATTCTCTATATAATTATGTGCTTGAGATCTATGCTCACTGCAATTGTGTGTGGTGTAGAGATCATGAGAAAAACCTTGTAGCAACTGATAATTGTACAGCTTCAGAGCTGTGCATGCACAGGAACCCTGGTCAGCTTGTGGGTCCAAACGTGGACATGAAGGACAACACATGACCCACAACACACAGTGACAGTGAACCCTCAGGTAGGGTTTCTCACCCTGCATATTTGTAAAGAAAAGCAAAACTTTACTATTGCTTCAAATGTACAACAGCTGTCTGTACTGCAGCCAGTCTGTTCAATGTCTCCTTCCATTTTGCTTTTCCTTCCTTTGCTTGCATTAGTGGACAGGAGGTCTCTTCCTGTGGTAGTGTGGAAATGGAACATCTGTGAAGCTGGGCACAGCTTCAGAGTCTTCATATATCTCATGTCTCCCATTAAGAAGCATCTTTGCTTGAGTAAATTAGCTGGAAGCTTTCAGAAGGCAGAATTTTCACCGTGCTGATGGGAAGGCAGCCAGGACCTTGAGATTACTTTTTCAAGGCTTTATTCCATCCACAGAAAGTTTATGTGTCAGGTTGTTAATCTTTTTCTTCTGGAGTATAAATTCTGATCCTAAAATGCATTTCTGTTATGATGCCACTGCTTGCAGTATGAACATATTGGCTCATATTCTAAATCTGCAGAGTAGTGCATCCTTGTCAAAGTTTGAAAGTCCAAAAGCAGTAATTTTTTTAATGTTTAATTAAAACATTAATAAAACTCCTATATTTTTAGTTGGGTTTTTACTGTAGAGAAACCTGTGAAACAGCATTGCTCAAGCGGTTGTACAAAGGCACAAGTCCAATGCATTGTGGATGTATACAGAGACTGACTCTATAAAACTTGGTGCATAGGAGCTGTAGAGTGATCCGTGTCTTCATCCTGCCCTGAATATCTGTAGCTTCAAAGAGGCTGACATTTATTCTAAGCAAATGGCCTCTCTCTTCCTCAGTAAAGCTGGTAGAAAAATTCAAAGGGGGTCTGAAATAATATGACTGTGGTAAAAAACTGGCATCTTTCTCCTGAAGTACTGGAATTAGTGGATGTGGTAATGCCTCCTTCCAGTTCCCAATGGATTTGGTGGGAGATGTGCCTATCTGAAAACTTGGGTAAATGCATATATCCACCTGACATGTATTTTTTCCACCAAAGCTGTGTTTGTGTGTGTTATGTAGTAACTGCATAACAAGGCAAGCTGCTACTCTGCTTCCTAGGGCAATTTGCAATAGGACCAAAGGGAGAACGAGGACTTCCAGGGCCTCCAGGGAGATGTCTGTGCAGAACCCCACAACATATGAGTAACCCATCCTATGAGGAATCTGTGTTTGGACACAGCTACCCAAAAGTTCCTGCGGTAAGCAGGTTTTCTGGGAGGGGATGTGAGCAGTTCTTAAGTGCTTTTATTACGGGGTGTTGTACTCACTAATATTTTTAATTTAATAGGAAGATATATGGGCAGCGTGTGATTTCTAGTAGCCAAAACCTCTGAAATCCAGCTGGCGCAAAAGAGTTCACTCTCATAACTTGTTGTGTTATTGATGTGCTGAAATGGAGCTGTTTCAAAGCATCAGTAATGTAGCACATGTTTAGAAATGTTTTTCAAGCCTAAGGATGCTTTCTTTCATCTACTACTGTACATATATAATCTGTTCTTTTTATTTCATGAAATCAGAATACATTTCAGATTGGTCAGTAAAGTAAACATCTCTTTCTTGTTCATTTGGGGCTTTCTTAAGACAGTGATTTCAGAATTGAATATTGGGATCAAGCATTTCATATATACAATAGAACTTTCTCCCAAAGCACAGACCCTCAGCCTTGAACCAAACAGGAGTTTCCACAAACCGTGAGAACCAGGTGTCTGTCTGGGCTCTGTCTGCAGACATACACTTTATATAGCTAATTTCCATCTCTAGCCTTGAAAGCATTTTTATGAGCAAATTGGACAAAATACCTTAAAGGGCAAAGGCATTGGTGAAATGTGATTTAGCAATTTTTCATCACTGATTTCTTTGGCTTTGTAACTACTGTTTATGTACTTTTCCTCCTGCTGGGCCCTGCCTTATTATTCTGTGCATTGCAGCACTCAGTCAGCAGAGAAGATGCTCCCCTGCTACTGTGTGCCAGCATAGCCCAGCCAGTCCACTCGCAAGGGGAAATGGTGAGGTGTCTGGTTGTCTCTGAATCTCAATAAGCAGCAATTAGCTTTGTTAAAGCCCCATCTGTCACGTTGTCAGAGAGCTGTTACAGGGTGTGGAAGGGACACACTCACACCATTGAACTGGGTCATTGAGCTCAGTCTTGCAGGAGTGTGTTGCAAGTCTTGACAGCTGTGTCAGCTGCTCACTCACCCCTGGCTGTGTTGCATTAAAAAATCCTCCTATTGTTCTGAAAACATAATGGTGAGAGATGAATGTGCTGAAATAAAGGTGCATATCACACCACACTGCATGCAAAAAAACCATAATGTACTTTGCAGCTTAGAGAACTCATAGGAAAAGCTTTAAGGCATGCAGTAGAATGTATGGGTCTTACTACCCTCCTTCTCCGTCAGTCACAGTTGCATATCAGATCTTAATATATAGTAATGAGAGTGTAAGTATCTAAAATACCATACACTATCACTATGAGCCCCCAAGTGCCATTTTGTTGCCAGGAATGTGGGATGGCAAAAAGGCAAGGCTTAGCTCTGGAAATGAGGTACTTCCAGAGCAGCAATCCCTGTTTTCCTGCCTGCCTCATTTGTTTTACTCCCTCGAGTGTAAAGAGCAGGAGCTTAAACATCACTACTGTTTATTCTGTTCAGATCCCCATGTAGCAGCTTTGAAGCCTGTCTTGGAGCACTTGAAAGCTGTTGTCAGGGTTC
Organism: Picathartes gymnocephalus; assembly: GCA_013390045.1. Taxonomy (NCBI): domain Eukaryota; kingdom Metazoa; phylum Chordata; class Aves; order Passeriformes; family Picathartidae; genus Picathartes; species Picathartes gymnocephalus. Next base: position 94,978 of record WEKY01040350.1, on the reverse strand, counting down.
TATATCTACACATGGAAAAGATCCAGAGATGGTGCTCTGTGCCCTGGCCCTGTGGTTTGCCAAAGCAGCACATCCTCAGTGCCATCACCCACACACCCAACAGCTCCTCCAGTGCCAGCACCACCAGAGAAGGGCAGAGGCTGGGAAACAAAGTGCTGGTTTTCTGTCACTGGCTTAGATTCATTCCATTTTTTAAATCTTGTGCAATTTTAAAGGATGGCATCTGTAATAGTTTGAGACAGAACAGTTCTGCTATTGATTTCAAGGGAAATTGGAGCTCTGGGGCTGGGCCATGAGCTCCTGAATACAATTACAGAATCAGTTCTGTGCTGGCTTTCTATTTCTTTGCTTTCTTTCATTCAAGCTCAAGGCATTTTTAATCAGTGCTTCTTTAATGAAATTGTCCTTTGTCCAGGTTATGGGAATATTCTGCTATGTAAAAATTTCAGGGTAACTTGTTTTTAAAAGAGCCAATTCTGTTTATGCTGGTGAGAATCAGACTCAGCCCTAAATCCGTTTTGCTAAGAAGCACTCCATTTGTTTTTTCATAATTTAAAAATGGCTTGAATCTTGCAAAAATTAAATTGATTAAGCTGCTGAAGAAAGAGATTATTTCCTAATGCCTCTTACATCCAATTTCAGTGACTGGGACATTGAAAAAAGTGGGTAAGAGAGCAGCTTGTCCTAATTTTTCCATTTTGAACTAATTATTTTTCTAAGTCTAATTGAAGACTTGGCTTTAGACCATAGTATATGCATATAAAGAAACATGTATTTTAGTGCCAATTAAGTCTAAAGAAAGCACAGAGTGGTAAAAGTTAAGTGTATGTGAGCCATGCCTTATTTATTTTGTAGCCTCAAATGTGCCTAAAATGTTATAGTCAATCCACAAAATGCACTTATGCCTATTTGGATTTTGCAATTGTTTCAGCAGCAAACCATTTGAGCATCAGAAAGTTCTTCTCAGCAGTGACTGTGCACCAGTATTTTTACAATTTTTACCTGTGGATGTGCGTTTCAAAATAGGGGCCACTGGAGCCATAGTTAGGTGCCCAGGAAACACCATTCTTTCCATGGGTATAGGTTCTCACCTCCTCTCTATCTGAAGACAACTGAACTATTTTTCTGTGTATTATTTACCTATTTGAAGATACATATGCCAAACTAGATTCTGTGACAATCCAAAAAACTTCTTGAGAAGGTTACCAATCACCTCTTTTTCTGTGCCCCAGATTTTTGTGGTGAATAATCAAGAAGAATTGGACCGGTTAAACACCGAAAATGCGTTAGCTTTTAGAAGAGATCAGAGATCTTTGTATTTCAAGGATACCTTTGGATGGCTCCCAGTCCAGGTGAAAATATGACTGTGGTCTCAGAAAACCCGTGAGTGTATGTTTCATTTTGAAATACAGAACATACTTCTGTACTTAAGGTGTCATACAGAATCAATTAAGGCAAATGGTGGAAAAGCCTATTTTTGAACACTGCCACAACTGTACATAATTCTGCGAATTTTGTTCACAGGAGTCTTAATTACTGAGGAATTAACTCAGCAATGTTGCAGGTTTTGCTAACCTCCCTGTGAACCAGGTTTCACTGGTGAAAAAACTGGAGCAGACTTCAGGGAATTACAGTAGTAAAGAGAGTGTTTATTTAATACAAAAATAAGGCAAAACTCACCGGGGTACAAAGTTGCAGAACAAAAACCCTGCAAACCAAACTCATGTATTTCCTTATTGCTTCAAGGAGCTAAGATGAGTCCTGCTGAAATCAGCAGCAGGATCCTTCTTGTGTCTACAGGACTTTGGATCAGATACTATGCAAACCCTCTGACCAGCAAATAACAAGACATAAAAACCTGCTTGTGGGATCTGCCCCCCAGAGCCCTTCACCTCTCCTTGCCATCCAGGCTGGGGCTGGTCTGGTTGAGTAACCACTGTGTGTTTGCCTGGTCAGCTCAGCCCTTTCTATCCCGTGGATTACCGCTTCGAGGACGGGGGTACCTGTGGAGACGGCATCGTGCAGGATGGGGAGGAGTGCGACGACGGCAATGCAGTTGTGACTGATGACTGTATCAGTAAGTTACAGCGCGGCAGAAATGGCTTCTTTCTACTGGGGAAGATGCATTAGTTGTAGCACGGGGCACACTGCTGTCTAAATCACACAAGGGGAGCTTGTGTGGTTTGTGGATCAAGGGCAGGCACGGGGAAAGGGAGGCACACTGGCCACGGGGTGAAAACTGAGGCCTTCATGCATGTGGATGGCACACACCAGCACAGGACAGAGGTGACAACAGCACGTCTCTGCATCCTTGCTGAGTCAGAGCCAAACCACTGCAGTTCAAGGGCCACATCCAGCCGCTGGTTTACACGCACACCTTTCCTGGGGGCTGCCAGCTCTCTGTCTAAAGGCTCTAACACACCTTTGCAGTGCAGCACAGCCCTTGGGATAGACACTGAAACTGGCTGTTTCTTATGGTAAAATAGATCCTGAGTCCAGAAACACCACTTTGGATTTTGTTATTCACTTGCATAGGGAAAGTGTTGATCCACTACGTTCACTATCAGGTTTATACAAAATTTAATTCCTGTCTACTCCATCTTCCTTCCATTTTGCTGATTGTGGATAGCAAAGAGCATCAAGCAAATGTGGCAATCTTTACTTCTCCCTCTCAATTACTTTTACAGCTTGAGTCTTTCCCCAGAGCACAGCACTACACCATCTCCACATGATAGGTTTGGTGCTCTGTTGTTCCTAGCAAGGGGATGCTTCTTCACATTTCAGAACTGTATCACCCAACACTGAAAGATGCAATTTTTCATTTTTATATCCCTCCATTTTTTAGCCTGACTTCGGAAATGGGGTGTATGCAGCCATGCCCTAGGCAAGTTTCTCCATCCACCTGTCCATCACCACCCTTCCCCTTATAACTTAGGAATCCCAGTCAACTTCTCAATGACTATAGGAAAGAGATTTCAAAGGAAATTCAGTGTCAGCATGTCTAGGGAGACATATAAATAAAAGCCCCTCTAAGCTTGCCTGACTGCAGAGCACTCCAGAGAGACAGCAGGATCTCTCCTGTTTCCAGACATGTGAAAATGATTAAATTAGAATTTGCAGTCAACCGTGGGGAACAACCATGAGGGAAAATAGCGTTCATTAGTTCTAGTGCCTGCAAAATTGTACACTGTATATCTGAGGGCACATCATGTTCCCTGTGCTATGCACTGGGCAAAGCGTCAATGGAGGCCTTGCAATACACATATTTCTGACACTGATGTGACCCAAGGAGTCATCACTGAGTTACTTGGAAATGAGCACACTGTCATTATTCTTCTTCTGTGACCGAACCAAAAGGAAAAGGCTAACCAAATGTTAAACTGGTTTTAATGTAAAAAAGACTTGTTGGTCTTAGAAGCATCAATTTCTGACAAACACATCCTCGGTGCAATTAATTAATTAATCATTTCTATTTGTAAATAACCCACTTTAGCCTCTTACAAACTCCCTATTCCTGAGTGTCTGTTTAATCCTCTGCTTAACACCAATGGATTCTCTCAGAAGATGTCAAAGGGATTGAAATGAATTTGGTCATATTAGAAAGTCATTCTCAATATGCTGAAGATATCAAAATCAAAGTCCAGTTGCTAAAATGGCAAACAAACCCACAGATTACTGTAGCCTACATGTCAGCCACCATGAAAAAATGTAACAAGTTCTACTCACGCTCAAATCAGTAGGAATCAGCAGTGGGAAAAACATGGTTTTGGCAACCTTTTTTTTTATATATAGACAGGCTGCATAATTCTGTTCATATGTGGAAACTCACAGCAGACAAACATAGATATTGCATAGAATTGGGTAAAGGTCTAAGTTGGGAATTTCAAACCACTTAATGACCTAAGAGTATTTTTTTGAGACTGTGACCTCCCCAAACTATCTATGTTAACTGTATTTGATGTTTCCTTTAACTTGTTTTAATGGTAATTATCTATGGCAATAATAATTTTTTGAATAAATGCTATTGTAATTATTTTTAGTGCTTATCCATTCTTTCCCTTGGTCATTGAAATTACGCTTCGTAGTAAAGAGTACTGCTCCTCCTAAGACAGTCCTTACAGAATGTCTTCCCCAAAATATATTGTTTTATATTTAACTCTTAAAAATCTAGTTCTACTTACTTTACCTATTTCTTTTACATATGAAGTGCCTGGAAGATATTTCTTACTTTATTTTTCACTAGGGTGCCGCCGTGCTTACTGCGGAGATGGCTACAAGCATGAGGGGGTTGAAGACTGTGATGGGATGGATTTTGGATATTTGACATGTAGAACATACCTTCCTGGGTATGTAGGAGAGGGTCTTCACTTTGCTTTGGTGGGATTTTGGTTGGTTTTTCTATGGGGGTGGGGGGGTTGTGTGTGGTTTTTTTCTTCTTTTTTCTCTTTGCCAACTTTAAAAGAGAGGAGTCTCACCCACTTAAACCTTGTTCCACTGGTACCACTGCAAGTAGCAGGGAAGAAAGAGTCTATCAAATTATTTCTGTGTATCATTGCCTTTAAGGGCTAAATCTCATTTCTCAGTAAGAAGTACATGCCTCTTACTGTACAAAACAACGGAAGGTCACACAGACCTATGTTTGCCCATTTCTGCCAAGATTCCCTCATCTGGTCACACTAATGTCCAGCCATAACATCGGAAGAGTAGGCAAGACAATGATAAGGTGATCACACTGAAGGAAAAAAGTCACAACAACCAAAGCACGGGCTCGTACCGACCTCCTGCTGCCCTTCCCGTTAATGGGTACTCTAGGGGTGTATTCTCTTCTGAATCAAGCAGTCATCTGTTAGCTTTTCCAAGGCACAGGAAATTCATTCACCAGCAGATGCAAAGCCATGCATCTGCCTAGAAACGTCCTTCATTTAAAACATCTGCTTATCGTTGATTTGCCTTCCCTGCCTTTGTTGAGGCAGCTCCCTCTGGTCAGCGTTTTGCCTCCAACAGCAGCACCTCTATTTAGCTGTCAGGTATTGTTACTGGCTAACAGGAAACATTTAATTTGCAAATTAAATTATGCACAGAGCCCTCATCATTCAGGGAACAATAATGTGCTAATTGACAGGAGTAAGAAACCACAGGATGTCTTTGTAAATCTAGTGCTGTGCTAATCCTCCTACTGTAATTGTTGGAGCACTTCTGGTATAAGAGTTTACTAAAATCCAGACCAGTAAACCTGACAAAACTGAAACATTTTACAGAGACCTCATCTTCAGACACTGTGGAGCTGTTTTCTACTGTGGAAACTATTCCCTTCTAAGAGTGAAATCTGGTGCCCAAGATAGTACCACAAAAGCTTGAGGAAAAATTTATAAATTTCACTTTGAGTATATATTCAAGTCGTGAAGAGCAGCTGAGATCTTTTATTTTTGTGTGTAGTCTGGAAATTATCTGCCAAACTAAAGAAAAAGCTGTGAATCATGAGAAAGTGGGCTGAGTATGTGAGCATGGCACTCACATGGGAGTTTTACCCCAAAGTAACCTTTCCTCCAAGAGCTCTGCTGCAACTGATTTTCCCTTTTTTTTCTCGTTCCAGCCCACAGATCCCTCCTCCTGTTTCACACACCTTCTTTTCAGATTTTATGTTGGTCTGAGAATGTGGGTTATCCAAGGACATAGTTTTAAAGCTTGTTAATCCACAGCTTGGTGCTGTGGATGGGTTATTCACTTAGACATGCCAGAAATAAAAACTCATTTAAGTTCTTATTAACAACTCTGGTCAGGTCTTCAGCAGGTAGAGTCACTGCAGCTCAGTTTAAGTCAAAAGACAAAATCTCTGGTTTTCCTTATTTTGAAAGGACTCTTCAATTCGCTTTGATTTTAATTATTTCAAATGTGGGAATGTGTCACTCGCATTATTTCAAGTGCATGAAAAATAAGTAAAGGACAGGCACAGTCATGCCAACTGAAGCTATTGGGAGTAATTGGAAAAACACTTAACTCAGAGTCTCAGATATTTCATTCCACAGCTCCTGTGGGTGAGTGCCAGGGCCTTTTGCATCCACCCCCATGAAACACTCTACTCCTGATGTCAATAGGGATTTTATTTTTTTAAATTGACATTACTGGGAGCTAAGTCTTCACTCATAGTTTCTCCTGGACTCCTGTTTTGCTGACAGAGGAGAACACAGTCAAGAACTGATGAAATTTGCCCTCCTATTTTGTTTCCCATATGTTGCTGCATATGCATTTTCTGAGGTTCTTCACTCCAACGGAGAGTTACATACAGAAACCCTGTGAGTGAACTATACCATGCTTTGAAACTAAGATACTCTCTTTTATTCTAGGTCTTATGGAAAATTGCGATGCACTTCTTACTGTTACATTGACTCCACACAGTGTCGATACTTCACATGAAGGGAGCGGAAGTGGGTAGAATCCCACGTGTAGCGGGTGCCAGGTGCTACACTATCACCTATCCAAGGAGGACTGGGACAAAAAAAACACCCCACCCACCTCTGTGAAAACAAAGACACGTCATGCTGCTGATGGCCATTTTGAGATATTTTTTTTTTAATATAAATCAGTCAGATAGGGAAAAATAGGACCACTGCATCCTGTCTTAATAGAGAAATAAATGTCAGTGTGTGCCAGTGAGACTTCCATGTGGCTGTGGATAGCAACTTGCTCTTTGTCAGAAAAGCAACATTAAACTACTGGAAGCTGAGTTTCATTAACCAGGAATACCGTGTAACAATTACCTCGACTTAGCACTGTTTAACCCAAATATAATCTCTTCAGGGGTTTTGTCTTCAACGCTTCTCTGCATAAACACAAAGCATATCTTGGAACACGTGTTTAGAGGGACTTTCTTTTATAATGTGAACGTTGGGAACTTAGCAAGTGTTGTATCCACAAGAGATGACTTCAGCAACTGTAAGGTTACCAATGCTCCTTCACTGGTTAAAGGAGTTAAAGTTCTTTCAGAACCAGCAAATCAGCCAAATAAGCTGGGTGATGTCACCTTCAGGCCAAGGCATTGTCTGTGTGTGTCTGTGCACTACAACCAGTCACAGGAGGCCTGCAAAACACACCACAAAGGACAAACTGGACAAATAAACTGTGAAAAAGCCAAGAAGTTCTCTCCCAGGAGAAAATTAGACAAAGAGGGAAGATAAAGAAGGAACACATTTCTGTATTTTTCTCCTCTGTGCTGAGCTGGCTGGGCTCTGCCTGACCCCAAGGGGCTGGGACAGCACCCGTTCTCTGCTTGAAACCATGGCCATGTACACATGGTCTTCCCTCTGGTGTCCACACTGGAAGGTCTTTACCTTTGCAACCCCTTGTCCACGTGACCATTATCATTCATTTCCCAGTTATCCCCTGTGTTCCCTCCCAGTCTGCCACCTGCTGTTTCCACCACCGTGTACCCCAATGTGTGTGCTCACTTTTGTATCGCCGTAAATCAGACCGTGGAGTAGCGTGCTCATGGATGCTTAGTCATACTATGCAATGTATACGTGGGTTTTGTTTTTTGGGAAGGTTGCTCAACTATATCAGCTCTGATTGGAGTCAAGGTAATTATATATTTATTTATTAGCGAGTATTAAAGAGAAATTTCACACGGAAAGCATATTAAATGTTATGTGACAAAGAGTCTATAACAGAAAATGAAAGCAAGAATGTGGAGAATTCAGGACTAAAAGCCTTAAAACTAGGCATTATTTTCATACAAGCCACTCTCTTACTGCTTTGTGGTAAATGTTTCACAGGACTGTGTGAAATGTGTGAGTTATCTGTGCCAGTGACAGCACTGCAACAGCTGCACTGACACTGGCACTTCTGTAGAGGTTAAATAAAGGTGGATGTTGTGTTATAATGATAATGTAATCAAGAAACACATGCAACTTATACCACCTGCCTAGAAGACTTTAACTATGCATGTATAAAGTGATATTGGAAATCACTAATTAACAACAAAAAAAGAAAGAAAATTCGTGTACTCTTCATGACTATCTTACCTGGGCTATTTATGTTGCTATGAAGCCAAGGCACCAGCATTTGTAGCCCAGTTCAACAGTTTGGTGGGGGTTTTTTTCTGGTTGGTTGGTTGGTTGGTTGATTTGTTTGTTTGTTTGTTTGTTTGTTTGTTTGTTTTTTAACTGAGGTCTTAATAAAAGGTCTGGGAACCACTGGGACAAGAAAATTGCCACAAACTCTGGAAATCTGGGCACTAGCACTTTTTAATTTCCTGTGCTTGTGCAAGCGGTGGGTTCCAGCAGCATGACATCATGAGGAGCAGGTGTTGGGTTGTTGGGAGGCTCTCGAGGACAGACAGACTCCCAGCAGCACATCCTGCTGGCCATCCCTCCGGGTGAACCTCTGGCAGCATCTGCTGGTGTTACCATCCTGGGCTTGGAGACACTTCATCTGAACTACTCATCTTCTCCAAGGAGTTCATCTCAACCCCCCAAAAGGCTGGAGTATCTGAGAAGCTTGGTAATTCCAGAGGCCTTTCACCTTCAGTTTTCAGTTGAATCGTTTTTCATTAAAAGCTCCTACCTCCAAAAGACATTGAAATAACAAAGCTATGTGCATGGATCATAGAATATGTAAACAGATGTGATCATCCAGGTAAAACTACTGTGCTGCAAATGTTCAGAAAGGGGCCTATCTGTCTGGTCAGTCTGAGAACACTTGCAAAGCATAGATTTTAAATGGACAAAACAGTGTAAAATATAAGAAAACAAAAACAAAGTTTCATACTGCTGTTGCTGTCTTGTTCCCCTCAGACAATAAAGCATGAGAAAGACACCTGGGAAGGAGAAAGTACATATGATTTAAAATGCTGCAAAAGAAATCCTTTGCCCTCATTTCTGATACACCTGATTTATCATTAGTTGGGTATTCTTCAGCTGGGTGGTGCCTGGTCTACTGTAAATTGTCCTCCCTCCTCTGAGTTTGGGAAGTTAACACATTGTGCCAAGACTGTTTCAAAAGTTAATTGGAATATTTCAGTTCATTGGACTTCTGTAGCAGCAAATGCTTGTGGGAGAGTTCTCTAATGAGTAGTACGCAACTCTAGGCAGGTACAAAGCAGTATGCCATGCACCGTATTAATGTATACAAAAAAATCTGGCTTGCACTTAATGTATGATTAAATATATGTAATTACCTACTGCGTATATTAGCAGCTCATGTCAATAAATCATGCTACCTTAGTTCCCCTACATCCTTGCTTTCCTTTATTTAATTTTTGGTTTAACAGCACAGTTGTTAAATATAATTATCTAGTTTAAGATGATGGGGAGGGAAAAAACACCTCTTTTCTCATGGCTGCTGCCTCTCCCTGCCTGCCGTGGGATCTAGTTCTGCGTGGGCACAGTGAGGTTCGCACAGCCTGGGAGTGTGACTGTGCATTCCTGCTCCTGGGCTTGCCACTGCCTCATCCCCAAACTGACCCCTGCAACGAGCCATGGGCAGAACAGCTTCACTTCCATTGACTCCTGATTGGAATCTGTAATGTACTTATTAATAAGGCTTTGGTCTGTGGTTGGGGGATTATCTCCTGCTGCTACCTTATAATGTATTTGCTGGCTGCTTTGTAACTCTGTATCAGAGGTTGAGGTGATGGTTGTGAACCAGAAAGCAACAGCCTCGAGTGCTGATGGAGAATGGGAATGGTGCTGTTGGCACCTGGGATTTGGGCAGTCCCAGAAACTGGCACCCAGGCTTCCAGAAGAGGGTCCTGCATTGCAGTAGCAACCTGCAGGCCTGCAGGCTTTTGTGCCTAACAGGGCATTCCAGAGAAGAGCAGTGCTGCCTGTCCCCAGGGGAAAATGAAGCATATTGACAGAGAATGAGTGAGTCTATTTTCTGCCTGTCCTTATAAAAACTCAGCTTCTGTGACACTCACCTCTCTGGCACCCCAATGCCTACATAATTTCTCTCATCCCTTCAAATCATTCAAAATCACAGCTGTCAAGGCTGTCCTTGCCCATAAATCTGGCTGTGCACCTCATCTCCTCTCTTTCTTCCTTCTTATTTCCTCTAAAGACACCAAAGTTCATATCTCTTGTAGCCTCCTGAAAACTTTGCAACGTCCTTGCTGCTCTGCTGGGTTTCTTCAGATTCTCTTTCAGTCTCTCACACCATCCCTTTTCTAACATCTTCTGCTTGTGACAGCCCTGCCATATATCACAGCAAAGCCCCTTGGTCACGGTTCTTACCTTCTAAAAATCATAGGATGCATTTCCCACTTCAGGCCCACTCATTTGTACAAGGAGAGAGGGGATTGGTGGTTATCCTTAAACTATGAGTCCCCAAGAACAGTCACTGTCCTTGAGCACCAGCTGTTTATGAGGAATATCAGTGGTAAGTCCCCAATTAGCTGTTTTCAGGGACAGTTCAATACATCTGGTTGCCACATACAATCAGGAGATGTATTTTTAAAAGATGACCAAAATAAACCCAAGAGAAGGAAATCAGTGCTGTGCTGTACTTCTTTGATGATATTTAAGTCTAACATGAACAATGCTGCAAAGAGATCTTTAAAGAGCTGTTGGAAAAATCACGTTTTAATTCACAAAGTGTGAGGCAAAGACAGCACTTTCTACAAGACTTTCAAGTTCTTTCTCTGATAGCTTTTGCCTAAGGAGATGGATATGGCAAAGCAAGGGTCTCTTCCCTGGAAACTATTTCCCTTGCAAGGAAAGCACAGAATAATGGGCTATTGAACTCTGCTGCAGGAAGCATAAGATACTGGCAAAAGGACAGACAACTGATGAATGTAAAATTTGGATCAGGAATTTGGATCAGAGTAACTGATGCTTGTTAATCCAGTAAGAGACCATACAACTTGTAGACCATTAGAGCACTGCCAGGCCTTAACCAGAGAGAAAAAAGGAACAAAGCCTAAGCAAATGAGCCATTTGTGTCTTTAATGAACATAGTCAGTGAAAACCCCCCACAATATTAATATATCCAGTTACATGCCCAGCAATGTGCTCTATGCAGAAAGCTGGTGTCACTCCAGGGCTGAAAAGGCCAGAGCAAAGCCTGGGCACATGCTTTCATTGCATCAGTAATTACTGGGGCATTTAGGAGGATGGCCCTGAACCAGCCCAGCCAGGGAAGGCTGCATTTGAAAGGATGGCCAGGCCAAATTATATTAGAGGACCATACTCCTGATGGAAATTACATTAGTGGCTACTTCCCTCCCTCCATCCACGACAAAATCTTGGCACTTAAAAGGCACTGAGTTATAGTCCTGGCCTTTTACAGCTTTTAATTCACTCTGACAGTTTCCCCGAGAACCTGAGGGAGGGTCCAGTCTGGATGCATAATCTTCTCCAGTGACAGAAAAGAGGGTTTAAACAGACATATTTTGTTGCAGCTTTCCCACACACTACTGAGCAAGTAGCCCTCCTGCATGGGGTGCTGCTCAGGATTTTCTTTGGAAAGCAGTGGGAAGGAGAATGATGGAGCTGAACCCATCAAAGCCACTGATAGCGAAGCCAAGGGATGCAGCAGGGATTGCATGGAGCAGGAGCCACTCTGGCCAGTGTGGCTGGGGTGGGAAGGGACCTCATGCTGCCACATGTGCACCAGAGCATCTCATGCTCTTCAGGAAAAGATGTCTGCAGTGCTGTCCCCAGGGCTAATGCTGCTGGTGGTATCTCCTGCAGGACACAGGGAAGGACAAAGCACTCCCTGAGCTGTTTTGCAGGTGCAGCTGGGAGCCTGCCTGGCTGGTGTGTGATAACACAAATACAGAGGTTTGACTGAGCAGGAATCTGAGTTAATGGCACAATAAATCAGCCAGGAGGAAGAGGAGGTAACATTAACCTCCTCACACAGCAGCATGTTTAGTATATTTAGAAACCTGGCAACTGATGACCCTCTTTTAGCCAGTCTAAAGTGTCAACATTTAATAAGTGAACAAACTGACATCAGCATTAAATTCAAGCCCATGGTAAGATGTCTTTGACCCTTGTGTCAGGTGTGGAGGAAGCTTTCAGAATTCATCTTGAAGAAGAGTCAGAGCCCTGTCAGGGTTCATAGCATCCTCTGTAGGTAAACAGGGGGGTAAATGTTGATAGTTATTCACTGTCACCCTCGCAGGAGAAAGAGACACCCAGTGGAATTTCCCACTGAACCACCACGGAGTGCTGACTTACAATGTGGAAATGCAGGCATGTAACAGTTACTTTCCTTTGCCCTCCTAACCAGAATATCCTCAATTTGGTGGAGCAAGGAGAGAACCACTGGAGAACCCCATCTGTTCCCCAAATCTTTCTTGGGATCCCAGAAACTCTTTAGCGACTAATTTTGTTTGGAAGAGAAGAGCTACCGTTGCTCTCCACCCTCCTCATTTCAATTAGCCACGTACTCCCCCATTAAACTCATCATGCATGAGCTGGGAGAGGCTGTGCTGAGCCAGTCAGACATTTGGGGCAGGTTGTGTTTGGTGCTTCCCATGCCTTCCTCTCAGAGGTTATTTGATGAACAAATGGGAATATAGAGGAGCCTGGCAACTCTGATGCTTCACAGCTATGTAATTTTTTTTTACACATTTCTGCTGGGTTTGACATTTTACCTATCTGCCACTGCTGCCCTGAGGACAGGATGTGCCAAGAAAGAGAACACTGAGGACTGCTCAGATTTTGAGTTGTTAGCAGATTTAAAGGGGAGGATGACTGATGAGAGGTGAGAAACAGAATAGTTCAGGCAACTGCACTGTCCAGAAGTGGCTGGTTGAAATGTGTGTATTATGGGCCAAGATCCACAGGGAGACTGGTTGTGAAATACAATAAAATTCTGCTGGGTTTAAACTGTGATGCCCCAGTGCATTCAGACAAACCACCATAAACCACATGGTGGCTGCAGTGACAAGTCACTGTTTTGCAGTTATTTGAGCAGAGGTTGGTTGTCAAACCCAGCAGCAGCCCCAGAGCAGAAGTGTGGGACCAGTGGGGAAAAGCTGCTAATCTCACTTGGTGGGCGCAGTGAAGGGCAGAGAGGCTTGCTCTGTGCCAGGACTTTTTGAGCAAGACAATATCTGGTGTGAAAGGCTGCAGGATTACAGCTTCTAAATAAAGCTCCGAGAGCTGTACCTGTTGCTGCATGGGGCCAGCAAGCTCTGCCTCATGCTGTTTGAAACCGAGCTGTTATGCTAACCCAAAAATGTCAAATATTTGTCCTCTGCTTCACATTACCACATTATCTGATGAGCAACTACGTCCTGTAGGTTTGCCAGGGAGTAACCATGTGGCAGGCAGGATTAAACTACCTCGATGGGCCTATAGAACAAACACCTTGACATCAGAGAGTTTGTAGTGGGTATTGGCAAGGAAGAAGTGAGGCCTAAGGATATGCAAATAATGTGTTTATTCCTCCTGCATTCAGCAGTCAATATCTGTCAGGCCATTTGTAAGGGGAATCCTCTGCTCTCTCCACCAGTACTGCCCCTGTATTCTGCTGCCCTGATGATGGTGCGGCTCCAGCTGCAGAGAGAGCTCAAGCTTCCTGCCAAACCCCCCAAAAAGGCAGTGAGGGAGTTTCTGCTTCACTGTGAGGGTGATGCTGGGTGGCTCTGGTTTCTTTCTTTGCTTGCAACACTCATATCCATGTTTCCTGGCAGGGTGGACTGATTGGTGAGCACAGCTGTATGTGAAGACTGACGACTTCTTAATTTATGCTGTAACCACGGCAGATGAATTGCATCAGGATTGGGAGTGGAAGGAATTCCCCTGCACCCTCAGCATCTGTGGCTCAACTGAAGGTTATCACTGAGGATGTGGGACACATGCCCGTCAGCTGGGATTTACCAATGAGGTTATATATGTCTTATTTATTTAGGGATATAAACCAAGGCAGCTTTCCAGACCCTGCCTTGGTTTCACCAAACTTTGAAGCCCATGAGAAAAGTTCTTTAAGGCAAGACTCACTCAGCAGATTACTTTTTTGTCTCCTTCTATTTTTATAAAAAGGTGATAAATAGCTGGTTTTGAAAAGTTCTGTTGGTGTAGGAATATTCTGCTTTTATGTGTTCTTAGGCATCTCCATCAATAGAGCAGAAGGCAGAGCTCCGTTTGAGATGGTGAGTAGACAAAAAAAATATGAATGAATGTCGACAGGTAAATCCTCTCCCTGGACAGATAACAGCTACATACTCACAGGCTGTGAAGATTGCCTGATGATATAGGGTTAAGAAAAGCTAAATTAATATTTAATTACTTTATCCAAAGCGGAAGAGCTTGGACAGGAGGGAGTCCTATTTCAGAAGGAGTGTAGTCTGGATACATGAACTCTCCACATAAGACTGATAAAGTAAACAAAGTGCTCTGTAAAGAAACTTCTGGTCTGGCTGACAAGAAGCATGTCCAAGTGCTTTGAAACAGTCCAGGATTTCCCCCAGATCCTGCCCAGGGACTGGTTTGAGCCCCAGGGGAGAGCAGCCTTCTCAAGGAGACTGATGAAGTGTGAGGTGGGGATAAGTAACAGTGACTATTTATACACTGAGAGTGCACTGTAGATTGAAGGTGAGAGAATATAGATCCTTACAAGACTGTGGGGAAGGAAACGGAATTTAGCAAGCTGGACTGAAGAAAATAAATAGTGGAATGTGCTGGCATGATCCACTGAGTGACTGGGACATTCAGTACACCCCGACAAGAGGAGAAGCATGTGCAAGAAGGTTCCTGTGCCCGGCTGGCACATCTGCTGAGGCAGAACTGTCAGTGCCTCACACCACGGCCAGGGGCACAGAAGGAAGCTGTGTGGGACAGCAGGCTTCTTGCTCCTGATGAGAAGGTGTTTGGCAAGAAAGCCTCTCCCAGCTGCCCCAGGGCTCGGAAGGGCGCAGGTTTCAGACAGCCCGAGCACCCTGCTGCACCCAGCCATGTCCTACTCGTGGGGCAGAGCTGCTCGGTTGGTTTGGAAAGCTGGCTGCTGCTCCCTGTGTGCTCCGTGGAGCGCTGGGCTCTGCCAGTGCCGAGTGCCTGAGGCCACAGCCCGATGTCACATTTGGGAGGGAGCAAGGTGGGCGAGGGCTGGCAGCACAGCAGAGCCTGCACTGCCCCGTTCCTCCTGCTTGCAGGAAGAGGCTGGGTACCAGCTGCTAAGCAAGAAAGCAAGTGGAAAATTATGCCTATAGGAAACTATGTGAGGCACGTCTGGTCTCTGAAGACTACAGATGAGCTGGCGATACCAACACTGGAAACAGATGCTAAACTGATTGGAAATTATTTTGGCAGAAAGCCACAGCTGGAGTGGGAGCCCTGGTACAAACAAATTGATGCAAAATGTGTTTTGAAGTCTCAGATCTGTTTGATTTTGGGAAACCAGTGAGGTGTTCTCTCTTTGGCACTGCTGTAGGACTTTGCACAGGCTACACATCAGTGCATCTTGCAGAAAGCAGTGAGGTACAGGCAGAGAAAGCAGCAAAATGCTGCTTGTTAGCACCAGCAGCACTGGGGAAGCAGCATCTTAGTGAAGCTCCTTGGCTGACAGCTCTGGAAGGATAGAAGTATCACCAATTTCAGCTCCTCCTGCTGCAGGCAGAACTCCTGCACTCATGGTGACACCTCCCTACAGCCGTGGGTAAACAGTGAAAGACCCTGGAGAAATTTTACCAGACCTTGCAAGCCAGGACACCAGCCAGGAAATACAGGGTGGTAAAATGTGAAGGTTAGGGGAATGGAAAAATACAACTAAAGATGTAAAAGCCTTTTTCCCTAATCCCCAAAGTTGGGGGCTGAGCCTGCAATGCCATCAGTGCAGCTTCTCTGAGAACCATCCCCTCACAGGGGCAGGGCAGGAAAGCTGAAAGTTTTCTAAGACTGATTTTTTTTTTTTTTTTAATGGCAACACACAAGAAACAAATCTAAAGCCTGTGTTAGACACAGGAGGAGTGGAATAAATATCTGCTCATTAAGAAATATATTTGGGTCAATGTATTGAAATAATAGTAAAAAACACATGGTGACATCTTGGACAAAAGCTTTCAGATGGACAGAGAGACACTTAGCTTGGTTGCACGAGTGTCTGGGAGTGGCTGGTGTACTGCAGCATCTCCTGCAATTCCCTTTCTCAGTCCTAGCACTTGTGCTTGATTCTTATTCTACCAGTTCTCAAACGATAAAACTTTTCTCCTCATGGCTACAACTAAGGGAACAATTTTGCATAAATGTATTAAACTGATATTTAAAACCTGTATTCCAGGTTTTGCTGTAGTGCTGCATTATGGTCCCATACTGTGAATTTCAATAGTTTTTTATTTCCTAGAGGTCAGCAAAGCTGCATGCCAGCCCCACACTGCCTGCAGAGTAGCAGAGTTTCCAGCTGGGCTAAAAAGAAACCAGCCCACTGAAGGTTTCACTCTGCCTCGTTGCATTGGTCATAGCTTTGATGCACTGTTTTTCCCCTCTTAAAATCAGAAAACACAGTTTTTATCCATACAGAAGAACCCTAAGGAAAAAAAAATATGTAAGGATATTTTGGTTATTACAGAATCTAATGTGTCCTCTTTGACCTTCCCATTTTAACAGCAGCACCTCTGTGCTCCTATGAACCCTACATGTTCACTATATCATTTTTAATTTTGAACCACGGATCTAGATTCCCTCCAGGGACAGGAATTTAGCAGCCGCTATCACATCCCCGACCTTTACTAACAAACATGGCATACTGTCAAAGCTGCGGTTCTTTCTGCAGTTCGTCTGGGATCCTGTAATGGCAACAGATTTACTTTTTTTAATCAGCAAAGTTACAGTGAGGAGACACTTGCCTGGGAGGTATCTTTTTTGTGCACAGGTCTGTGCAGTGCTGCTGGTTTGTGTTCGGCTGTTCAGGAGAACAATGCATTTTGCAGAGGGAACTGACTAATCACGCTCAGTCCTCACTGAAGCAAATACAACTCCTGGCCTTTGCAAGGATGATGCTCTGGGGACAACTGCAACTAAAAGGGTGCAGTCTCCTGTATCCCATGGGACACAGCAGCTCTGGCTGAGCAGTGCTGCTACAACAGGATACGTGTACCCCCATCCTCCCCCTGCTACAGGGCTGGTTAGAAACAGGCAAGGGCTCTTCTGCAGCTGAGAAAATGCCTCTGCCATGGCCCAGATCTCTGCCTGATTGTTGCCATTTAACAGAGGGACTTGCCCTTGCTGGAGAGACATCACTGGGTATCACAGATCTGCTGTCAGGTCCACGCTGTCTTCAGATGGAAAGAGAGAAGGAAAAGGGAAAGAGATATGTTACACTCACATTAAGGAGCAGCAGTCCTTACCTGCATCTCAAGATGACCACATGGGAGTTTCTGAAGTCTTTGGACAATCTCTGTGGAAGAGATTCAAGTCCAAGGACAAATAATTACATGTAATTTGAAAATACAAATTCCTGTCACACTGCCTAGCTGAGTTTTGTAACTACAATCTTTACATATTTACACTGGCCAAGGACCCACAACCATGTGCCAGACACAGCTTTTATTCTTGCAGCCTGGACAGGCTTCATGTGTGTTAACATTCTTCATACAAAGATACATACAGGCAGTTTCTGTGAACCAGAAACATACTGGTTTCGACTGTTCACACAGTACCCATAAACAGATGCAGTCCTGAAGAGCCCTATATTGTAATAAAAGAAACAAAATCCATGCAAGGAGAAAACGAGATTTTAAAACATGCTTATTTAAAATAAGTTTATTATAATGAAATAATATAAAAGTCTGTCAAAAGTCTTAACAATGCTCCAAAAGAAGAGACAGATGTTGCATGATTTGAGAGATGATGCAGAGTGGAAACTTCAGAGTATTTCAGACTGAACTGCTTATGACAGCACAATTTGTGCAAAGCTTACACAGAGAGGTGATTTGAGGGGCACGAACAAGCCCTTAGAATTCAGTAAATTTAAAGGGTGAGGCAATATACCTTCTCTTCATCTTTAAATGTATTTCCGTACGTATATATTTTAGTATGCAAAGTAAAGCTTACATTAAGCTTAGCTTGACACTGATAAAAATGTATGCCCAAAACTGGCTTGAAAAATAGAAAATAGGAAAGGAAACCATAAAAGCAAGCTGCCTTGGTTTTCAGCTTAATTATTGTATTCTGGAATGCAATTTACTCATTGAGTTTCAAGTAGACATAAATCTCAAACTTTCAAGATGGCTTTAAATAAAGGAATCAACAACTTTTGGACCCCTTGAATACTGAAATGCAAAAGAAAGTTAACACAGAGTGTTAAGCAGAAATCAGGAAACAAAACCAAGGAAGTTTCATATTTTAAAAAATCCAGCTTTAGCACATCTGAAATACGTGGGGGAGAAATCTTACACCTAGAAAGGGATATTAAAAATGATGATCTAAGACTGCATTTTGGAGAACCGCATGCCAGTGGGATGGTGCACATGTGTGTAAGTGAAGCATACACCTATGTCATAACTTCAAAGCAAGTCCTTAAATCCTTGTGTCAACTGTGAGCAGGATCAGCTATGGCCTGGGTTTCATCAGAGCCAGTAAGTGCACTATGACACTTCTCCTGCACGAGGGAAGTTTTATATTGCTTGGAGCATGCTGAAGTTTGCAGGGTTTATTCACCAAGGGGCTACAGAAGGTAGCAACGAGCATGAATTTAGTTATTCCCACCCCGCTTTTTTTTTTTTTTTTTTATTATCTGCACTATGCAGGCAAGAAAATTAAGTAAATTAAAACAACAAAACCAAAAAACCTCGTGATTTCATTCCTATGAAGCAGAACACCCAAGTCTGAAATGTCCCAATTTACATTGCCTGCCAAAGAATTCATGTCTGATTTTCCAAGTTTATATTTGCATGCCTTACAGAACATCCTGCTTTGCTCTGACAGCAACAGCTCTGACAGCAAAGCAGATGACAATGGATAGAAAGGAAGGATCAGGTGGGGAAAAAGGTAAAGACAGCCAGGTAGGAACATGCTAATGATCTTTCCTAGTGTCTGAAAGGCAGTTTAAGCTTCCCTAAAGGTTTTCGCAAAAGCTGAAGTGACAATGAAAAGAAAGGGTTAGAAGGTCCAGCATATGGACATACTTAACACTTTTTTCTATAATAGCCCACATCTCTTTGCCAAAGCAGGCTGCAAACAATTGGGGCAGATTTTGGGCATACTTTTTACATGTCCAGCCAACCAAGCAACACTTTTCAAACTATGGAAGATTTTAAAAACAAACAGCTGTAACTTAAATCCTGATGATACTTCACAAAAAGCTCCTAAGTGAAGGTACATGGCCCTTAACTTTAAATGTATATGTTAAAGGGAGATCCACAGCACAGCAGTGTCAAGATGGGATGTTTCAATGACTCCTTATATTTACGCTAAAGCACTTGAGTATGTAGTTCATATTCTACAATTGTAATGTCACAGAAATTCAATATGGAACTGAGTATGGTGTCTTAAAGTAGCAGAGGGGGCTCCAGAATATAGCTTGTTTAAAAAACATAACTACAAAATAAATAAAATAAATAAGTGTCAGATTGCCAAGCAGAACTCGACTGAAATTGAGAGCTCTGCTCTAATATCAATGACATTATATAACAAAGATGTGTTCATGATCTCTATTCAAATATGCTGACTGCAATTACTCAGTACTAGATAGCACTTCTATCAGATTGCTTTGGGATTTGCCATGTCTCAGCAAGGATACATGCTGGACAGACAGTGTCTGTGTCATATGATGTATCAGAGTTCTGCACTCAGCTATACCAACTTCACAAAAAGCAGCCTTACTCCCCCCCAGGGTAAGGCTGTGATTACTCTTATTTCACCTTGAATAAGTAAAATCCCTGAGAATATGCAACTGTTAAACATTGAAGGAAACAGCCAAAAGCATTTCTAAAGGAAAAGGATGCAAAACTTCAGACTAGAGCAATTTAAGAAACCAAAGCAGTTAATGTAAAGTATACAGAGCCAGGGTGCTGTTATCTGAGAGTCATGTGGATCTCTATCAGTGTGCAGGTCAGTTTATAAATGTCAGCCATTAAGAAAACACAACAAAGAAAACAACCTTAGCTAATCAACAAACCAAACAAATGAAACAGAAAAGACCGACCTTCTCTCCAATTCTAAATTTGAAGGCCAAAAGTTAGTTGCTTGTTCTCTACAATTATTCTAATGAAACGCCATTCTCTTTGCTTGCCAAACTGACATCACAGAAAAAGACAGTGAGTTGTCTATCAGTGTATCTGCTTCCACTTGGTCGTCTGGTCTGCTGCATCCTGAGAGGTGTAACTTGGGAATTCAGCTCTGCAACATGCTGCATGGGTTTGTTTCTCAGTGCTGGTTTGACTGCAAAGATAGCATTCAGAAGTCTTAGAAGTGCTCAATGCCCTGCAAGAGCAGTGCATGGTGAAGTGCAAGTTTTGAAGGCAAGGAGACCTTGCTCAATTCTTTCTCTGCAAGGCCCCTGTTTAACAACGAGCACAGAGGGGTCTCCTGAAGCCACAGTCTCCTAAAAACCTTCTCAAGCACCAATTCCAGAGTTCAGAAAAAACAACTTTACACAGAAGAGCAAGATGAGAAAGCCTACTCTGAGGGAGGATGCCATGCTGATTAGAGAATATATAATGTGGAACACTCTCCCTGCTTGATGGACAACAGAAGAATCGTAGAAGTTAGTAGGAACTAGTGGCCCAGTGAAGCTGTTCTTTGCCTACAAAATAAAACCTTCGGACTTTTTGAAACAAATGTTGCACCTAATGCACACATAACAAACTAGTGGTTCTCCTGCCAGTTAAAAAACAAACAAAAACAAAACAGAAACACCAAAAATACCTCCAAATACTCTAAGCTGAATATGCTTTCCTGATACTGGAAAAACTTAAGGGCAAAAAGGAATTCAATTTTTGTCATGGTCTGACAATTAATGTCTAGAGAAGAGGGATCTCTTCCTGGTTTTCCCATAAGATAGCTGATATTTTGTGGAAATGTGGTCTCCATTATATTTCCAGAGCATTCAGCTAAAAACTGTTACAGTGAAGATTCCCATAGAACAGCTGAAAACCTTAAGGAAACCACACAGGGTAGAAAGTTGGTTGTTCTCCTACAGTGGTGGTTTCTTTGGATTCATGCTTAGAAGCAGCAGAGAACTGAATCCCAAAGGCTCTCAGCTTCATTTTTAGCACTGCAAGTATTGAAATAATTGAAAAGAGCTTTGGTCAAAAGTTTTGACTTTGTACTCACACACATACTACTTAATTTAAGAAAATCCAAAAACTGAAATCTGATTCTTTCTGATCCCTCTTGAGTACCTAGGAACTACAGACAGCTAAAACTCATAAAAGATAACAGAGCAATTAGTCACACTATTTAAGTAGTCTCTTGGGAATCTGGAGAGCTCCCAGCTGACTGAAAGCTGGCAAGCATGGTCCTGATTTTCAAGACGGGGAAGGAGGGCTCTGGAAATTACAGGCCTGTCAGTATCACTTCAGTGCCTAGTAAAATCATGGAAAGGATTCTTCTGGGAGGTATTGAAAAACACCTGAAAGACAATACAGTCACTGGTCACAGCCAGCAAGGCTTCATCAGGGGGAAGTCCTGCTTGTTGAAACTGATTTCCTCCTATGACAGGGTAACCCACTTAGTTGATCTAGGAAAGCCAGCTGATGTAATCTTTTAGGACTCCAGCAAAACTTCCGACATTGTCTCTCACAGTATCCTTCTGGACAAGATGTCCAGCACACAGCTCACCAACCATGTTACATGATCAGTGAACAGCTGGCTCATGGGCTGGGCACAAAGGGTTGTAGTGACTCAGGTGACATCAGGCTGGTGTCCTGTCACTAGTGGAGTTACACATGGCTCCATCCTCAGGCCTGTGCTCTTCAACATCTTCACAAATTATTTGGACGCAGGACTGGAAGGGATGCTAAGTAATCTTGCCAACAACACCAAATTGGGAGGAGCTAAACTGGGATTCCCTTGAGGGCAGGGAGGCCCTGCAAAGAGACCTGACAAATTAGAGATGGGCAATCACCAACTGGATGAAGTTTAGCAAGGGCAAGTGCCAGATTCTGCACCCGGGAGAGGGCAATCCTGGTTGTGTGCAGAGACAGGAATGAGATGCTGGAGAGCAGCACTGTAGAGAGCCCAGGGCATCCTCATCAGCGGCAAATCTGAGTCAGCAGTGCCCTGGCAGCCGGGAGGGCCACCTGTGTCCTGGGGGCCATCAGGCACAGCATCACCAGCTGGGCAAGGGAGGGGATTGTCCTGCTCTGCACTGCACCTCGAGTCCTGTGTGCAGTTTTGGGTGCCACAACATAAAAAAGACATTAAACCATAAGACAGTGTCCAAAGGAGGGCCACGAGGATGATGAAAGGTTTGGAGGGGAAGCCTTATGAGGAGGTCACTTGGTCTGTTCAGCCTGGAAGAGGCTGAGGGGAGACCTCACTGTGGTCTTCAACATCCTCACGAGGGAAAGCAGAGGAGCAGACACTGATCTCTTCACTCTCATGACCAGTGACAGGACTTGAAGAACTGGCATGAAGCTGAGTCAGGGGAGGTTTAGGCTGGATATCAGGAAAAGGTTCTTCACCCAGAGGGTTGTCGGGCACTGGAACAGGCTCCCCAGGGAAACAGTCACAGCACCAAACCCATCTGAGTTCAAGTAGCTTTTAGACAATGCTCTCAGGCACATGGTGGGATTCTTGGGGTATGCTGTGCAGAGCCAGGAGTTGGGCTTGATGATCCTGATCCCTTGAGTCTCTTCCAACACAGCATATTCTACGATTCTATGAAATGTCTAATTGGAGTCCTGGTATCTCCCTTTATACAGTAAATTTGATAGTGGCCTTTTCTTCAAGTATCATATGCTTTTGTTAAAGCTCACAATGCTAGGCTCTTTAGAAAGGATCAAGTATCAGTGTGCAGTGGCTCCTGTCACAGAGCAATGCAGGGCAGCAGGTCTGCAGTACATTCATTTTACTGACAACACTGGTTTTAGCCTAGCAAAAGCCAGCGCTACTTCTGTGAGTATGGCAACACTGCCTTCTGTATTTATGAAAACTTACTAATTCTAAGTATCTCATGAGCACAGTCTTCTCCCTCCTGCACATGAGTTAAACTCAGCTCTTTGTACAAAGCCATCTGAAGCCCTAGGCCAACACAGAGAGACCTGCTTATGCCTTGAATGGGAGTCAGTAATTCACTTCTGGTTGGCCATCAACACAACTAGAAATTTTGTTCCTAATCATATGACTAGCTAAAAGGAGTTCTTCATTATTTTTAATAGCAGCAATGCTAAGGAACACGTTCTTCTCTGTATCAGCAAAATGGGAAAAAGGGGAAATCCTTCTTAATTTTTAGTCACTTCTAAATAGTTTCATAATTCAAGATTTGTAATTGGTCCCATGTTTATTAGCTCCAACACAAATTCTAGCTTCCCCTATACTTTACTCATTTCATGTCCACTTTCATCAAGTTTCTGCCCATAATAAAACCTTAATAAGCTCAGTCTGTGCCAACAAATTTGTGGTACACTAGCAGGAGCTGGCAGGAAAGCCATAGCACATACTGAGAGCTGGTCAGGGAACACAACATCACACTTCAAAGGCTAGACCTTGGGGCCACTCAGACCACCAGCCACAAACACGTGTGGTGAAGAGCTCTGTAATATTTGGATTAAAATGTTTATTTAATTTAATAAATACTTATGTCATGCAAATATATTATTTGCATTAAAGAGCTCCAACCCAAATTGAGGGACAAACCCACCGCATTATAAGCTGGTGTTTAGCTGTCCTTCTCTTCTGCTACCAGGAGAGCAGTAACTCTCACTATCCTACACGATGGCAGGGAATGGGCACAGAGAATGGGAGAGTCAGAGCCAGCAGCATCTGCCTGCATGCTGTGTTGATGACCCAACAGGTCTGCTGCATGAGCAGGTTTCTCCTCAGGTATGGCAGCAAAGGCCAAATTCTGCTCTGTTACTTTTATCAGGTGAAGAGGAGGTGCACAGGCAGAAGAGAAACAGTCAAAAACATTCATCACGGACATAGTTATGACCCAAAGAGAAGACAGTACTTCCGCATTTAAATGCAACACAAGCGTAAAAAAAAAGATAAAAATCACATATACCCTTCCCCCTAAACACTCAACACCCTTCCCACCTGAAAAGATACAATGAACAGAAACAATGTCCCAAAAGGGAAGAAATCGTTGTTAACAGACACAGTCCCTGAATTTTTAACATGTGGTCTTGCTGTAGTCATACCACCTCATCCGACTCCAAACCATGTACTTCATAGAGAGTGTCCAAGATATTTAGCTGCTTTTCCATGGCTGGTAAGTAAATGTTGAGGTCCCTCTGCATTCCTTTGTAAAATGTTTCTTCCTGAGGATCGCACTCATCTACAGACAGAGCTGCCACAAAATCTTCATATGTTGGAGCTGCCCTTAAGGCTAACTGGGAGAGGAAATGAAGCTTTTAGATTTGCAAAACAGAATGGGAAAAGAAACACAACTAAAGCAAAGAAAAACTTCTACGACTTCCCTCTTTGCACTTAGACTGTATAGCTTAAATTTAATCACGTGTACATGCATATGTTTGGAATTTTAACTAGAAGGGAGGCAAACTTTTTTAGCTTTATTTGTTACTATTTTTGTTTAATACATCTTCAGAGATGCTTGACTTTTAGAAAGTGTCCGTGTATCGTATTTTGTATAAATAAATTGAATACCTCAGAAATCAATTAAATATAAACCCCAAATAAAGTACAGTTCATTAGGAGAGCTCCCAACCCAGTGTTACACACCATCACCAAATTCTCAACATGCTCTTCAGAAAGCTCTCTCCAACAATTCTGCTTCTCTCAGTCAAAGTCATGATTGCCTGGGTGAGGTTTTCCTTTTCCCTTTTGTACTTTCAGTGACAATTTTCCAGTGACAGACACAAGGGGGCGCTGCCAGACTGGACAAAAAATTTCCTCTAGCCAATGTATTCTGTTTCAACTCCCCACACGCACTGTGCTAAACCTGCCTGAACGCTCATCATATTCAAAGAGAGATCAATCTTCAAAAAAGCAACCTCAAATCCTCTTTTCTTCATTTAATAGTCTTGCAAGACTGTGCTCAAAAGCACATAATTAAAAATTGTACATGCAAGTGCAATCTGCCTGTTACATCTCCAGAAAGCAGGCTCTACCCTTAAAGTCCAGTACTAAGCATAGTGAAAACCACAACCCTCACTTTGAAAATAAGGTCTGGCAAGGAATCTATTCATTTTAATGCTTAGAATTTTAACATAGTTTATTAATTACACACAAGATCACACGAACAAGACCCCCGGCTCTATCAGCAGCCAAGATAAATACTTACTGCAAAGACCCCGCGGACAACCCAACCATGGTGCTGCCGTAATGTCTTTCCATAAGCATTGTCTTGAAGGAAAAAAAATATAATTCAAGAGACAGATGTATGGCAGTTTTAGGTTTGCATCACAAAGAGAACTCAGAGCTTAGAAATTACTTTTCAAGGGTATATTCTTGCCACTCAACATAAATAATGGCTGTTTCTGAGTACTGAAGTTGGAGTGAAGGAGATGACAGATTTGGGATTTCTGCACTGGGGTCTCAGCTCTGCTGTCAAATCTTCAACTCATCCACAGCAAGTAAGTGTTCTAACAGACAGGAAGGCTAATGTAAAGTCTTAAGAAAATACTGTATGGAGTGAAACTCCAACAGTAAACCAAAGCTGCAGTGATGGTACAGATACAGATGAGCCTTTCAGGGGAATAAAGGGAATGAAAAAGTATAAAAAAAACCCAGCAGCATGACTCTGCTGCAGACACAGAGCAATTCAAGGAGCGCTGAAGCCTTCAGACTCAGAAGGTCAAATAAGTGTCTTGACTTTTCCATGGTGTTTAACACTCATATCTGATAGCAGTGTATTTACAGCCTCACTTCCAAGAGCTGCTACTTACTTCAGCGTGGTAGTTCTTTTTACTAATCCTATAAGGCAACTGCTTCACTGTGGAAAAGAAGCTAAAATAAAAAGCTTTAAGAAAAGCTGTTTTGAAGTTGGTTTAAAAGATTATTATAACATTAGGCTGCATGCATATAGAGAGGGTCTTGCTCAGGAAAAACCAAGTCAAATCTAAGGGAGTTTTATATTTTGTTTTGTACTTGCTGTGGCCAGTAGCCTGATAAAGAAAGTGTCAGAAATTGTGTACTTGGAAAAAATCCTTCTTCTGTGTTACAAACTCCCTTCTAATGGATGCAGGCAATTCACAGCCCTATTGGCAAAGAGGTGATTTCAAAGAATGATAGCCAATCACACAAGGAATTAGAAAACTAACAAAACAGCAATTACACATTTGGGAGTGCTCCCACTGCAAACCAGTACAGTAATTTGAATGAGTCAATGCACTTGTTCCCCTAAGATATGATTGTGTCCTCTGCCAAAAGTATGCTGATTAAAGGAACCTTTATTTGCTAATAAATCAACATTTACCAGTTATCTAGTAACCCTTCTCAAGGCAGCCATTTTAAAAAACTGTAGTTTTCAAAAATGTTGTCTTAGAGACCACTTGCTTCACCAGTCACTGAAGAAAAGAAGACACAGGTTCTAAACAAGGAGGAAAGTAGTCAAGTATGTAAATTCAGAAGCACATGAAGAATGAAGCAATTGGCACTTACTCAGAGCTGTTTGGATATTCTTTTCCCCGTTCTTCACTTCCGTCAAAAACCCTTTCAAGAACTTTAAACCTCTGCCAGGATGAGCCCATGAAATAAAAAGAAACCATGTTTATAAGAAAGTAACCGGAAGTATAACAAAGCCCCCAAAGTTGCAATACAACTCCGAAGTGCAATAAAACTCAGAATTAAGAAGCCAATTTCAATCTGAACAAAATTGCAGCCACCTCCTCCAGCCTCTCTCCCAGTAAAAGGGAAAAACACTTTGCTAAACACTTCTGCTGCTGCAGCTTGAAATAATCTGCTCGATGCCCTAGCTGAGTTGGATCAGCCAGTCCTTCATTGTAACTTCACTTTTATGGGAAAAAAAGTTTGCCTGCAATGTTTATTTCAGACCTTCTGACAAAGTTGCAGTGATACAACCTCAGACAGCACATTGATCTTGAAGCTGGCCAGTCTGGATTGATGGAACCTGTAGAAAGTGACCAGTCTGCTCCATGTACACAAGCCTGAATTGGTCAAAGGCCCCTCACTGCACCAGCAGTTCACAGCACAGGCAGATACAAGGCCATTACCTTTTCAGCCACAGCAGAGCCTCTGTAGCAGAGTTTCTAACTTGTGCTACACCTGCGTTCACTTCATGGAGCACGATCTTCTGAAGGGTATCAAACTCTTCTTTGTTGGTTATAAATTTCTGGTTTATTTTCTGGAAAGAATATAATAGGCAAAGCTTTAGGCTTTTAAGACCAAACAGGGGCCTGTCCTATAAATACCACCCATTTACTAGGACTCTTCCCTGCTAAGAGATACTACAGATTGCCAAGGATGTCACACACTTTCCATGGCATGGCTGCTCTGACACACTGGGCACACTGCCACAGGGCACGTCCCAGACACACCTGGCTAACACAAACAAAGTAAAGCATCTCAGTCAAAAATGTACAGGCGACCTACCATTTCTGTCCAACAAAATGCTTGAGGTTCACATGACATCTTCCCCACTGGTGGAAAGGAGTTAACGCAAACTGCTCTTCAAGCAAAGTCCCATTTGCCCAGAGCTTCAACTACAATCAAAATTACCTTTGGACCACTGCAGACTCTCAATTACACTTAGCTGTGCTCAGCATGCCTGTGGTTTCAATTTATTCCCAAGCTGCTATACACAACTCCTCACACAACCAAGAGAGACAATATATAAGGGGCAGACAAATAGAATTTTCTTCCACATTAAAGGAGTAGCTGTCTATCACTTGACAATAAATATTCTATGTTTTAGTTTTTTAAATAGCATTCTTTTCTCTTGCTATTTTCAGTCTTCCAGTGGCTACCTTCTATAAGATAAGCAACCAAGCAAAGCTGATTGCATACAATATTCCTTAGCATACACTCAGAAGGTGTGTTTTGCTTTTATTATTTTTTTCTTAAAAAAAATGCTATGAAAAGTCTCACCAATAATACGTTTTGTCTCATAACCAGTATTTCAATGGCTCTTGAAGGTTCTTCAGAAGGTACTTGAAGCCTACATGGTCTGCCCTAGTCTGCTGAGAAACTGCTTCTTAAAGCATTAACTTCCTCCTACTTGGCTGAGCAAAGGGTTTTGTTTTTTGTTTTCGGTTTTTTTTTTACAGCTTAAAGTCAACATTGCTAACATCCCATCATGACTTATAACCTACACAGCTCAGAATCAGTCATATTCATTAGGTGTAACAGATGTTTTACTTGGCAGTCAATCAAGTATTTTATAAGTTTGCACACAACTGGATTTATTAAACACAGCATGTACTGTCAGAACAGAACTAGGGGCATTTCAGTGCTGTAATCTAACAGATGGTAACATTATCAAATATTAAATAACCTTCTAGTATTGACTCCTACCACAAAGATTCTTGAGCATTAGTGTCTAAAGTAGGTATTTTGTTTAAAAAACAACAATCAGTACTAGAGATAAGTTGTTACCTTGATGTTGCCTACAAAATCCATTTTAACTGGAGCAAAAACAGTTGGACCCAGCTTGTCTAGGGAAAAAAAAAAGGCCATATTTTAAAATGGTGTCCTTTTCCAGTTATCATATTTTAGTAAAAATTAACTTCATTTACTCATTTAACAATCCTTCTAAATGGCAGGAGAATACTAAATGAATGACAAACTGATGTTTTCCTCTGGTGTAGAACCAATCCATCCCAGGTGCTACAAGTGTTAAAATACTCTGACCTACAGCTCAGAAGTCTTCAAAAGGCTGCATGCTCACAGGGACACCACATCCACTAGACAGAGGGGTTAAGCTGGTGGGGGGGGCTGTGCTGGAGATCAGAGTCTTTGGAAAAATCCAATAGAGAACACAGCTGATGGTGTGCTGTCAGCTGTACTAGACTGTAAGGCTGCTCTTTCGACAGGGGAGAAATTGCTGTTCCATACAGACACCTAGACTGCCAAACAGCTTATATGTGGTTCCCATCTAAATGAGAGTGGATCCCCTTTAAAGCAAAGGGGTAAGAAACATGTTCTGGCACCAGTCAAATTGATTCTGTTGATACTGGTTCTACTCTATCACTTTAGTGAAGAAACAAATTTTTCAACCCAACTGCTCCACCTTTGCTTGCTGCTAGCACCAGTCAGGAGTCAGAAGAAAAGAAGCTGCTTACCCAGAACGGGGACAATTGCATAACACGACTCCAGGAACTCCTCTGTTGGTATGCCCTCCTCCTCCCGAAGCTCAATATCACTAAACCTGGGGTCCAGGACAAGCAGAAAATATTGTTACCTTAACAACTCTTTTCAAGTAACTTCTAAAAGCAAAATTAGATTTCCTGTCCAAGTCATTTGCATAGAGGTAAAATTTATAGATATGAAACCACCAACGTGGCTTTTGTTTCACTATGTTAAAGTAACTGACTGCAGAGAACACACATTAGGCGGTGTGCAAGCAAGGCCTGCAATTACAAACAAGATAAAACCTCCCACTTCACTCTGTAGAGCTAATTTTACAAAAGATATCTTCTTCCAATTACTGTGCTGTAGGCCGTCTTGTTAAATAATCTCAGTAAATACAGCTTTAAGACAGAAAAGTCTTAAAAATAAGTCAATTAAAGGCTTAACATTAACTTTCAATAATCCTTTTAACTGAAATCTGTACTACCTATTGCTCATGACACTGAAGAAGGTAGGAGAATCATTTTCATTTCTTTCTTCCTCACACGGAGTCAACCCACTTAAAGAATTTGTTTCTGACTGCAGCAACTTGTGGGCACCACAGCTTTCTACAGCTTGCAGCTTGTCCTCTCCATCGTTTTTAATGCCTAACATTTATAGGAAACAAAACAAAACCAAAAAAAAAGAACAAACAGTTACATACACATTGTTATTCTTTTTCATCAAGATGCCTTTCTATCTGAAGGAAGGCACTTGGGTATTAGGATCACGCAAGTTTAAAAGCATCCCTGCCAGCACCACTGCTCTCACTGAAGGTTTGGTAGGTGCTCAGACCACATTTCAATCAGTCACCCCTCATTTCTTTTAATCACAGACCAAGCACCAGGCTGCAGTACAGGTGAGCCCACACAACCTCAGTAAGGACAGGCTTGTGAGAAAGAAGAGCACTGAAGAAGCAATTTGGAAGAAGTCTGCAGCAGGGAGCAGAATCATATCCTTGAAAGGAAGATTACTTCTCACATGGTTGTAACCTTCCCAGTATTGTTAAAGTGACACAGTCCATTTTCAAAAGCAAAAGAATAATAGCGACGTGTCTGCTCCTTCTGATAGGTAAGCAAACTGGCTGCTTAGATGGACACTTGTATGGTATCAAAGGCTGTATGTTCTCTCTGATTTCTATGAGTATCTTCAAAGTTTCTCAGAAAAAGATCCAGGTACCTCTTCTCCACTGTGGTCTATTTTATTTCTTCTTTGGAGCCAAGTACATCTGTGTCACATACAGCACAAGGAAAACAAAGGAAAGACAAAATCTTTCATATACATCCCATACATAGTAAGATGTTCTGACCTCATGGAGAACTTCAGAGAACAAGTCAAGAAGCAAAAATGATTCACAGCATCTGCATCATACAAGCCATAGCTACAGTACATCTTGCTGCCAGACTGTCAAACTAGCATCCAAGATTTCCCAGGGAACCTGTCTTTCCACGAAAGGAATACTTTCAAGTGTCAGTGAGGATTAGAGAGAGACCTGAAGCAGAACTGAGCTTCTGGCTGAAGGGATCAAGCTGCAAGGAACTCTCTCCCTTCAAGTGACAACTGAAAGCAGGCTTGCAGCAGTCCCTATTGCAGAACCACTGAACAAACCTGGTGCTGGGTAAAAAAAGAACCCCTCATACCCAGACCAGCCATTCTCCTCAAGACAGAATAAAATATAATACTGGCTTCAGACATTGCTGATGTTCACAGGCAAAGTGTCTCTGCCAAGGAATGAGAGAGGTTTGAGTGATACCACTGATTTGTCCTTTACCAAGCCATGTAGGCTGGGGAATAGAGAAAGAGCCCGAGTCTGCAGTGACTCCGCAGGAGTGCTATGCAAAAACCCTGGGCCCTCTGAAATTTCAAACTCAAACACTGTAAGCCCTAAGTGACACAGAGAAATTTGCTATGGGACATAAATGCTCAAGCACTTTTAAAGACTGACTGCCCTTAATAAAGCAGAAAGGGAAGGAAAAGTATCTTTTTAAAGTATCTCTTTATAAGAGACAGGGCAGAGCTCTTGGGGTCAGAGGGAGCACCCAGATACAGCCATCAGGAAGATAAAGCCCATGGGCTGGCTGTGTCAGCCCACCCTCTATGGATGACCCCGCACATCCTAACTCCACGCCACAGCAAAACACTGAAGCTCAAGTGTGTGTACCCCCAAAGGGTAGCCTTTTCTCTTTTGTGCACAGGAACCACAGTAGCTAAATGACACCAACAACTTGACTTTAATTAGTTTGATGTCCTTTCTTTAGTGCTGTTTTATTGAGATATGCTAAATGGTGATATGTGTGTGTTCTTCTGCAAGGACTTGCCACACTACATAGTACCAACCACAAAAATAGGAAAAACTCCAAAGAGAACCCATAAGGGCAAAATCACTATCATCACTAACTTGAGCTTAAAAACTTCTGCCGACTCTCTGACTGCATATTTATGTTTTGGAATAACAGCCAGGTAGAGAAAGCCACTGTTCAAGGATGGTACAGTCCATTCAACAGGATGTGCAAAAATCATGTTACATGAATAGTTATCCAAATTAAGTTCAGCAGCCCTTAACAATATAACCACATTAGAGGGAATTTTATACTGAATTAGTTCAAAAGTATTTCACTGAAGTCACACGCAAATCTAAGTTTCATGCTATTGCTAAGGTAAGGGAAGAAATACGATTCTCCTAGGATACTCTTAGTTGTAGAAAAAGGGTTAATTTTCTGTAAATATTTGTCAGAACAATCAAGAGTGACTAAAAGTTCAAGCCCCCTCACACAGGCACACAAAGCTTCCACGGCTCCTTCTGACACTGCAGCCCTACATACTAGCAGGAAAAAACGTGCCTGCCCACAGCGCATGGAGTGCCCAAGCTCTGGCAGGCTGTTTTGTTATGCACGTCAGTCTGCACCCAGAGGGCCTCAACTTGTCCGAGAAAGAGTTTTTGATTTCTTTCTCCATTCAGTCCCAAGTCAGCCATCAACAAAGGCAGAAGGATCTACGCTGAGAAAACTTTCAAGTGGCAGGTATCAGACTAAAAGACTCATATTCCCTCTCCTGGGAGTCAGGGATCCATCAGCAGTCTCACAAGCAGCCTACACCTTCCTTTATTTACACCTATAGAATAATCATCCTGGACAAAAGACTGAGCATATACTTACCTGCCAAATCCTTTGCTACATGATCTTCACCATAAACATCACCAGTCCCCTCATTTGTTTCCAAGTTTAAACATTCCATGCTTTTAATAACCATTTGCTCTTGATGGTTAATTTCTGCTTTTACACACCCATTTTCACAGAGGTTCAATTCCACCTGCCTGAAGAAAGGGAAAGAATAATAGTGCATAAAGCATTGCTTGGGAAGCTTCTTCCTGTGAACACACAAATAACGAGAAAAAAAGCTGACAGAAGCTATAGGCTGTCACAGGCTGCTCTGAGCAAAAGAACTTGTCTGAAGTAATAACAAGAATGAGGCGGCTTTTTGCAGCAAAGAGGATTAAAGACTCAACCTCAGCTTGCAGAGTTCAAGTATATTTACAGCAATCTTTATTAAAAAGGTACATAATGAAAAAAAAAACTATTACAGAAAAGAAAATTGCAGGCAAGTATTGTAACTTCTACAATATCCCCTCATTAGTACTTTAAAATATATAACCTTGCCACCTATTCCAAGAATCAGTCTGCTCACCATCAATGATTTTTATGAGCTTATGGAGTGGAACCTAAAATGCAGGAAGGAGCACTGAAGCGGGAGAAGTTGGCTGGCGACTAAGCAGTAAGACACCAAGTAGACTGCAGAGAAAAATGAAAGGGACAGGGCTGATACAGAACAGACATGAAGTGGGGTGAGCCACATCCCTTCTGTTTTACCTGCTTCCAAGTAGGCAGCTCAGAGAAATACAATTCTGCCTGCATCCAGTAAGAGCATAGTAACAATACGGAAAGAACAGATACCACCAAACACAGATTAGAAAGAGACTGACAGTAAAGTCTTCTGTTATACCTTTCTGTTGAGGTGTGACTGGGCAAGACAGAGTGCTTTACCTGAAAGATATAGAGGGGGGAGAATATTGTTTAAAGAAAGAAGACTGTAGCATGCTTCTCAAACTTCACATTTTATTAAACACAAGGTTGGAGCCAGCAAAAAAACCCTCACTAATTCTCTCACCTGCAGGCAGTATACAGACAAATGTGAAAATGGTACTACATTATTGCACCATTACAATATGGAGNGACTGTAGCATGCTTCTCAAACTTCACATTTTATTAAACACAAGGTTGGAGCCAGCAAAAAAACCCTCACTAATTCTCTCACCTGCAGGCAGTATACAGACAAATGTGAAAATGGTACTACATTATTGCACCATTACAGTAGGGAGAAGAGGAAGGAAAAGAGGAAGGAAAAGAGGAAGGAAAAGAGGAAGGAAAAGAGGAAGGAAAAGAGGAAGGAAAAGAGGAAGGAAAAGAGGAAGGAAAAGAGGAAGGAAAAGAGGAAGGAAAAGAGGAAGGAAAAGAGGAAGGAAAAGAGGAAGGAAAAGAGGAAGGAAAAGAGGAAAAAGAAAATTTCTTTCAGAAGTTAGTTAGCAAATGTCAAGTGAGACACCACACAGCATATGGAAAAGAAACAAAGAAGTGAGCTTCCCTTGCAATGTTTTCTTTAGTTAGTAAAAAAATCTTGAAAAAAACAGAAGAAACATGAGGTAGATAGCTAGATCTCAGGTATGGTGAAGCAATCCCATTTCTCAGACGCAGTCATGCATCTGCCTTCCTACATAGACCTTGACTTCCCGTTTGCCAGAGATGCTCCAGTTTTGCATATGTAGTTATGGATCCAGGATTCAACAAAGTGCCCTTCTCATTAGAAAGCTAAATTCATCAGCTCCCACTGGCATATTAGCACATATCCAATACTGCTAGAGCTTAGCACAGTAGTCATTGCTGTGAGCTCCCACAGTGGACAAACTTGCTGTAGAGCCAAGGTATTTTGAAACATCACTGAATGCACATTCTGTGAAACACCACTGTGTAACTTTCAGGCCCTGAAAGTTAATGTTTAATAACTTTCACCTGTCATTAAAGGTTAAGAGATTGGTCACTGCTTATTAAAAAATGGTCCTACCTCACTTGCAAACCACAAGAAACAGCAGAGTATGTCCAGTGTAGGACCAGTAGCTATGATATGGGTAAAAAGAGTTCCCTACTTCTACAAATGCTACTTTCGACAAAAGGACCCACTACCATCCCTGCTGGGACTGAGAGAAGATGATACTGGTCATTACCTTGCTTGTTCTGAGAACTGCTAAATTTGGGGATCCAGGTGGGGTCTGATGCAATAACTCAGAAGTGAAGGCAGTATTTGCAATCTGCATACATTCTTCAAGAGTCTTCAGAAAAGTGTCACAGGTTGATTTCAACAGAGCTCCCATATCAATCTCACTCTGAGGGAAGAAATCAATTGGAAGAAATGGACTCACCACAAAAGATCAATTTGGAGGAACTAATGTCTGCAATGCCCACAGCTGCTACAGTTGTGATTTCTGGTTAACATGAATTAAAATTCAATGTGCCAGCTGCTCAGAGAACTAGCATCAGATATTACTGTGGCTATGTCCCCTTGCAGTATTACCACTCTTGTCAGCCTCTCAGTACCAGAAGCTTAGTATGCTTGTATTTTGAAATCAATGCCTCTTAGTTACTTATCTTATTGATGTTCTGTGTATGAAATACTAAGCCTGGATGCACTCAACAATGACATTCCAGGAAACACGACTGACAGGAGAAATGAAAAGTAAACAAATCAAATAGATGCAGAATGATCTGTAGATAATCATTTCAAAAACCCCATGAACAAAAAATTATTGCAAATGACAAAAACACAGAATGAAGTATCACATTGCCACAATGCTCTTCATCTCTGCAAAGTGAATTATTGAGGCTGAAATGCTTTTAGCAATAAATCTTTGCAGTTAAATGCCAGTAAGATCAGGGAAAGTGTTCCCCCAGATATATGAAATACGAGCAGGAGAAATCCCACATTACAGGTCAATACCTGTGAGCTGCAAGTTATAACAGTGCCTTTTAGTCATTTGTACACCACATCATGCTTCTGCACTGTCTTTTAATTCACCCTAAACACCTTATCAGGTATCTTTACAGAGATGGTTTGGACACACAAATGATTAACCTTTAGGTGTTTTGGCTGGTTGTTCTACACCTGAGGACCCATCTTTCCAGTGGGAGGCATCCTGGAACTCCACACCAGCTTCTCTAGCAAGGGAAGTGCATCCCTCTTCATACATTTCTCTCTCAAAGCAAGGGGCAGATCACTGTCTTTAGGAGATCCCTCTTAAATGAGGCTTCTTTGGTCAGGAAGATTTGCAAGGTTTGAAACTTTAACTTAAGTGAGGCTAACCAAGCACTTCTTTCTATCAGTTTTGCTCTTTTTTTGTGGTCTGCATCACCTCTTTACCTTTTAAGGGTTTTGGATGTGCTGAGCCAAATAACTCAGAGGCTGAAAAATGGGCACTTTTTACAAGTTATCTTTTTATAAAACATCTTTTGCTTTTTTTGATCCATTATAAACACATGATCACCTACAGAGGTGTTACCATCATAGATATCAGATCTCATCTCACTACTTGCTATTCCAACAATGGGCAAGTTATTTGCAACAATGCAGTAATACTCCATTTAAACAAGAACTGTTGTGTGAGCAGTTTACTTCCCTCAGGGGAGGTTGCAACATTAAGTAGAGCTGTACCTCTGGTTCTGACACACCAGAAATGCTGGCTTCCTTTGTTTTATGCACTTGCTGAACAAGGAGGTTACAGTACAGTCTAAGTTCAGACATTTTAGTTTTCAAGGCTTCTGTGTTTTCGGTGAACTCTAAAAATGAAAAAAAAGAAAAGTTAAATTTACTGTATCCAATGCAAGGCAAGTACACAATATTTGGTCTTATCAGACCTTTTAAATAGGATGAAACCCCTACATATAATACTCTTTGTTTTCACAAAGTAGTTTAAGGTGCAAGCAATAGCACTGTTTAGATAAGGTGGTAGGTAGAAAACACTGGACATAAAAGATTAATTCTGTCCAACAGAAAGGGAGTAATTTAATATAGATATCCTTGAATCATGGAATGGATGAGGTTGGAAGACACTTTGGAGACCAGTTCGTCCTACTCCCCTGTTCAAAGAGAGGCAGAGCAAATTACTCAGGTCTAGTCAGGTTTTGAACAATGCCAAGGATGGAGACTATACAACCTCTTCTGTGCAGCCTTTCAGTGCTCCCTCATCTTCACAACATAAACATTTTTGCTTATGTTTCAATTGAGTTGTTTGTATGAAAATTCATGCATATCTTCTCTTGTTCATTCACTGAGAAGACTCTGGCTTCATCTTTTTTATGCTCTCTCACTAGGTATTTCCTTTAATCATCTTAGCAGCCCTTTGCTGGACTCACTCCAGTATGTCCATATGTTTCTTGTACTGAGAAACAGAGAGTGCAGAATTGAGAAGCCTAATCCAGATAAGATTAACGGTCATTCTGAGATTTTTCAGAAGTAATGTTTTTGATACTAGAGTCCCTGAATTATAAAAGAAATTGTCTGTTAATAAGACTAACGTGGTTTAGTTATGCAAATACATCAGTTGCTTTTCACTCTGTGCTACTGTATGTCACTTTACAGATATAACTTTGTTCTGCTTCTAGGCACCGCTCATTCACCTGGTGAAGGACTCTACCATAGTATCTTCTGCTCAGTTCTGACTCAGTTTGAACCAGTAGATGCAAAGCCTAGTGATGACATACATAAGGCTAAGAGGAAAAGCAAATCCTCATCTCAGGGAAAGGAAGTGCTCGCCACCCCCTGCATTTGCTCAGGACATTAATAATTTGCTGTTTTCCCATCTTCTGTATAGTCATTGTGCTGAGGTTATACAAAGCATAAGGCCTCACAATGTTCTGTGACTAATGCCACACTTGCATGCAAGAAGGGTTTTCACTGGGGGGAAAGTGAGATTGCTGGTGAAAGCAAAGTGGTAAGTGAATTAATTTGCACAGACTGATCACAATCAGATTTAAGTTTCTGAATAACAGATTTGGAACCCAATGCCAACCTTTTCTTAAAGTGCATCCTCAAAGTGCAGAAGACAGCCCAGTTAGAACATGGAAGGAAAGTGGAGGAGCTCCAAAACTGAAGAGACACTGGTGTGAGAGGCTGGGTCATCATATTTAGACATCTGTACAAGGTGGGGGTCTTACATTCTTGTACAGTCTGCATCACAGTGACCCCTAGCCAGGATCTACTCACTCATTGTACTTACAGAACTCATTAGCACACGGTTTTCAAATGATTTATATATAGTATATTTTCAGAAAAAAACAAAGTTTTCAAATCCCTGCCCTGAGAATTGATACCTGAGATTTCTAGTGAATGTTCCCACATGTCTTAGCTTTTAGCAGCACCAAAGACCTGAAGCACAGGCTGGGCACTGAAGTTGTGTGTACATGCACTAGGGAAAGGATGGGGAAATACAAAGCAAACAGTATGTGCCAGTAAAAAGGTGTTCTTGCCTTTTTCCTTCTGTGTCCTGCTGTCAGTCAGACAGGCTTTGGCAGTTCCTAGTGCAACCAGCCACTTTTGCCTTTCAACTGCATTTCTTGCCTTCAGATAGAAGTACTGCTCCCCTGGGATAATCAGGTCCATTCGAGTGTTATCTGCAGGATGAACTGAAAGCAGCATAGATTTCAGACCAGTCCCTTGGCCCTTCTCAGCCCAACCAAACATTCCAACAAATGTGTCAGGAGGTAGGTCAAACAGTAAACAAAGAGGAGGAATCTATTGTGTCAACTTCCCCCACTGCCATTTTATGACTTCTCTTCTGAGTTAGGGAATGGACAGGACACACACGTACAGCTATGAAAGACAGTTTTGTGATCAGTATAATCTGAGAGTCTTTATGGAAAGGGCATCCTCTTCCAGCAAGCCTCTCTTTCAAGTTTCCAGC
Organism: Picathartes gymnocephalus; assembly: GCA_013390045.1. Taxonomy (NCBI): domain Eukaryota; kingdom Metazoa; phylum Chordata; class Aves; order Passeriformes; family Picathartidae; genus Picathartes; species Picathartes gymnocephalus. The sequence goes on along the minus strand of WEKY01040350.1, from coordinate 56,623 downwards.
CCTTAACTGAACCTGAAAGATGTGACAATGTGACTGAGCAGACCTAGTACTGAAGTTTATTATTCATGTTTCTAGCTTCAGCTTTGTGCTTATGAGGAGTCATTTGAAGCTGTGTGATGTTCCGCCACAGCTCGTGAAAAACAGCGACCCATCTGCAGGTAGAATATTTGTGATATTAGAGGCTTGAAGTTCCCTCAACATTTTCAAAATACTATGGTATAAAAACTGGCATATACATCACGTTACGGCAAATACATACCAAAGAAATCAAGCTGCCAAATAGCTCCTGTCACCTGAAATCTCATCTTGAATGCAACATTATTGGACAAACTTTTTGCAGCTGAGTGCTACTGTATCTTAGTTACCTTGAATTTCACAAACAGCCATTTGGATGCTTCCCTTACAACCCTTCCAGGCATCTTCCTGAGAATCATAATAGGACAGGATGCCACCACAGAGAAGGAACCACCGAGGCTGCCAGCCTGAAAAACAAAACCGCATTTCTCAGTTACGCCTCTCCCTGCAATTCCACCACCTCTCTCACTTGGGACTTGCAGCAAATACGGCCCCAAAGACTCTCAGTCCCCCTGAAAAATTAAACCCTTTGAAGCAGTAAGATTTGTGGACAGACTTGGATGTTGTACACCATAACCCCTGCTTGCTGGCACCTACATGTCCGTTCTGCACACAGCTGGACCACAGCAGTGTGTGTCTTGAGATGCCATATGTCATTTTCAGTAGTTTGCTAACATAGCATCACCGACTCACTCTTTCTTCCAAAACCACCTTCTCAGTTCACCACCCCTCAATTCCTTCCATCACTCCTCAACCCACCTCTTCACTCTTCCCAAATGCCACCCCTGCTGTCTTGCCTTTCAAGTCTTCCTCCCTTGAAGGAAGGGCTAGCCAGGTTATCTTGAAAAACAACATGTAAGAATCTCTTAAAAATCAACATAAGGAGAGAACAGAGGCGGATCTGTTGATTTCTGAGCATTCTGAACACCATCTTTCACTGAAGCAGTTTTCAACAGCTCTTGAAACTCCTTGTGCTGCCCACCTAAAACATAGTCTTGAATTACTGACCTGCACTTCTGGATACCTTCCCAGAGAAGAACCAAAACACCACGCTAGACCCACACCAGTAGTTCTTTTGCCCACCCTGCTTCCCAACTTTAGAAGCAAACTACCCTTTTTCTTCTACTTTTGGAAACACTATAGCAGTGTGAAAAAATAAAACCAAACACGATCTGACAGCTGCCATTTATGTCTAATTAAAAACTACAAGCTCATTAACTTAAGAAGAAATGAGGCAGCAACGTCACTGGAGGAAAGCAGCTTTCATTACTGAGCTGCAACAAGCTTCCCTGGCCAGGTCCAATGGCTTGAGATTCTGACATTCCTACATTGGGCCAGCAAACCATCTCTGGAAAGAACACTTGGTCAAGACTGTGTGGGCCACATGTCTCCCAGATATTTTGGCAGAGGGGCCTCACTTCTCCTGTCCCCTGCACCAGGGCTCTGCCAACCAGCACTGCGCTGCAGGAGCCCACGCTGGGCTCGGACTGATAGCACGTTGAAGAAACAACAGCTCCTTTCCAGCTAGAAACTGGTTCCTTAGACTACTGCTGAACCAAACACAACACAGTTTAAGATTAGAAAGGCCTAAAACCTCAGGGTAACAGGAGGAGTATGGTCTGGCTTGCCCCCCCTCTTTTTTTTTTTTAAAGCAAAGCCACTGCATTCAGTCCAACACAGCTTATAGATTGCTGAACCCTGTGTGATGGCTGGAAAACAAATTAAACATAAATATTATTTCATTCCCTTCCAGATCTCTTCCATCATTTCCTAGAAGAATATAAAAATATCAAAAATCCAAAGTACTGTCAACACTGCTTTATATGAAGGGAAAAAAAATCACAAGAATGAGAATTAAAAATAAAAAGAAATCAGCAAGACTGGTTTTTATTTGTCTTGCCTCCAAAATAAAGAAACTATCCTAAAAGTCACTATTGATATGTGGGAACTCACAAAAAAAGGAAGTGATTGTTCAGCAGAGAGAAGCACTTAATTGCTTCAGACACTCAGTGGCACAGAACCAATTCTTTAAATAATGCACAGCGCCACAGTCAATACAAGCCTCTAATTCAGTCTGGAGCTTCTGCTGCTGCGCATGAATCATTTCAGCCATGCTCCTACAGCTTACAATTGCAGCTGATGCTCAACCAAATTGCATCCCATCCATCAAAGGCTGTGCAATCAATTAGCCAACATACAAATCACTCTGCCTCTACCACTTTGGAGGCTGTTTAAAAATATGTTATGAGTCAATATATTTCGTTGAGATTTTTATTTGGTTGGTTTTTTTGGTTCTGGGTCTTGGAGTTTTCTTGTGGGGAACAGAGCAACTATCTGTATTCCTTTGCAGAAGCCAAGTCTTCTTTAATTATTAGATATGTATTAAAAAGACCTCGATAGACAATTTTTACCTAGGAAAATATATATTTTCAGAACAGAATTGTTATACTAATAAAAACACATTTTTGCAAAAGGAAAGCAATTAAAAAAAAAAGCAAGGTTCTGTCAGAAGATGCACTAACCACCTGGTACTCACTGACACTGAGTCAGCAGTCATGGGAAGGTTATCCTAAACAACCAGCTAAAAATAGCATATGGATGACAAATCATGGGCACTGCACAGGGATACAGTCTTCAATTACAGGAGCTTCACTTTTGCAGACAAATGAAGAACAGAGACAAAAAAAAACCCAAAACAAAAACCAAAGCAGCAAAAAGATACTTAGGCACGTCCAAGAACACAAGTCTTGGGTTTATTCAGTGTTATTTTCCTCCCATAAATTGTCATAGGAATATTGCAATTTTTGGAACTGAGCATTCAGACTTCACCTGATATGGAAGGGTAGAGCTGAACCTTTTAAGGTCTTACTGGCTGTCAGCATTAACACAACTTTGAAGAAGAATTTACCTTTATACTGGTGGTGCACAGGCAGGAAAAAATACAGCTTGTACTTCCAGCATCTCATTCTAGAGGCACAGTACCATTAACAGTAAAAATTGACCTTGGTGGGAAAGATGTGTACAGAAAATCCCCGATAAAACACAATGCACAATAAAAAATGATTAGTAGCTTAAGGTCTCAGCCATAGAAGAGAGTGGAAGATATTCCAGATGACTTAACAGGCACTGGTTAAAGTACATACTGCACTCCTGTCTGAAACTTACAGCTAGTGCCTGCAGTATCAGGAAGATCTGATAGTGTCCACTACAAAAACAGATACAAAAACTAGCAGTCTGTGCCTGCTAAGGATTCACTATTTATCTAGAAGTTTCCACAGAAAGAAAGATCTGCCTACTTCCACCATTACACTTCAGGAAATCTGGATGTAGCTATCACTGAGCAAACTTGACATTTCTTGATAACACAGTTGAAATTTGGACATAATTCAAACCTTAATGTTATACAACCCAGACTCCAGACAGCACTCCTTCCAAAGTGCCAAGCCTGAAGGAAAAAAAAAAACCAAAAACACTTGAAGATGTGTAGATCATGTCAGACATCCACAAAGCCAAGCCATCTGGGAGAACTGCACACTCAAGAAGTCACACTGATGACCTGGAAAACAAGCTGCAATTAAGAGATGTCAGTTTCAGCTGCATTTCTAAAATGCATAAAGGCCAGACACCCAGGTTTTTATTATTGCTTGTTTTCCATGAGAATTATGTAACACTTTAGGCTTATTCATTCCTTGAGCTTCAGAGTAAGTTGTTGTAAAACTTTTGCAATAGGTAGTTCTTGGACTTCTTAGACCCTAATCCAGATAGGAGGTAATTATGAACTTCCCATGTTACAACATCTGTTTAATACGAGAAGTTAAAGCCTCCATCACCTCCCTACTGCTTATAACGAGCGCAAGATCCAAGACTTAGTTGCAGGTGGCAGAGCAGGACAGATCCCTGTTTCATCTGTGCAGGGTCACGAAAAAGTCTGAGTAGGTGCCCTCAACTGCCTTTAACACAATGTCTTTCTCCCAAACGATTTTTCTCACAGGGGTTCCATAAAGTCCACTTTTGTTTCAATCACAACTGTTAGGGCAATGTTAGCAGCATTGAAAAAGCATCCTGTCATCACAGGGCAACTGGGTTAGTTTGCAAACGATTTTATGGCAGTGATCAGACAAGGCACAGAGAGCACAATGTACCAGCAGTCAGGCATTTTTGAAGTAGACACACTGAAAGGATGAAGGGCAGAGAGGGGATTGGGGTGGAGGCAGAAGTTCAATAATACAGGCCACTGCTCGGACACACTAATTCTAGTCATGCAAAGCTCCTGGGAATTTTCCTCCCCTGTTTATACTTCCCACCCCCAGCAAACAAGCTGCTCCTCTCTCTGACCCCTGGGGTGGTTATCAGGCCAGACTAAGTCAACACGCTGAATTTATGTAAGCATATACAGATACCATACGATGGTATCTCTTCACCATCAGTCTACCACACCTTTGGTTCCTGTCCTACCCAGCCATTCCCCGCGATCACTTACTCACTTCAGTGCAGAGGGACCGAATGCAGAGGCACCAGTACTGCAGCATACCTGGCAGGGAATGCTGCAGCATGGAGGCTCTGCAGCACGGCTCTAACGCTTACAGACAAGAGGGGGCACCCCGATTTCCATTCCTGCAGCCTCATCAAACTTTTCTACTCTGAGCACATTACTCAATTCCAAAAAGACTGGACAAAAGCAAGATTGCTACATGAAGAAAGAGAGGGAAAGGGAAGAAAATAATGAGAAAGAAGGTCAAATCACACAAAGACAACTAAGCAAAATCCAAAGAGAATTAACTACTCAGTCCCTGAAGTAGCCTGCATGAAAAGTCTCATCCAGCCAGAACTGGCTGAGACTCAGGCATTCATCTAAACCAACACCTGGTCTCTGAGAGCAGCTACAGCCAGTAACAGAAGGCAGACCATTGCCCTGAAGGCAACAGAAACCTCAGCTGTCTAGGTCCGCATCCACAAAAGGCAGACTTCTAATTTTGTACAATCAGAACTTGGACTACACCCAGAGGCTAAAATGAAGGGGAAAATTATAAAAGGCTTTTTAGAACCAAATCTTTATCTAAGTGTGAAGTTTTCGATTAATTCCTTCATGTCTGGAAACAGAGGAGCTTATTTCCAGAACTTGATATCAGCTGGAAGGATCTGTCTCTCTCATCCTAAAAGGTCAGATTTCTTAAACTCGCTTAAACAAGTCTTAAACAAAGACTCACTCTAAGCAATTTCATGTGCATCCAGATCCAAGAACTAATACTTTTTCACATTTTCTTGAGCTCCAGCCCCAAGTTTATTAAGGAATTCTGAATCATTAGAGACAAGAGTAATTTAAAGTTTTACGTGAAAGCTGAAATGTACTGCTTGGTGCTGGCTCTTGGTAACTTGGGATAAACTGACAAGAATCCAAAGTACAACAATAAACTGAGAGGAGATGATTACACATAGGTAGACAGGGAGAGCTAACTAAAGTATGTGGCATGATGCAGCGTCACTGACGACGGCATGTATCATGCCTTGAGGAAAATGAATTACTGAGGGTTAGAATTACTCAGCACAAATAAGGAAGTGAATATTTAAATATCAGGAAAAGCTTTGTTTTGTAAAGGAAAGTGATCAAAGCCATTTCATGGAGCATGTAACCAATACCAGGCAAGCCAGTGGAAGCAGTCATAATTTTTCTTCTAATGATGAAGCTGCCTTTGAACCCTGAAGCCAAGAGCTGATCCATATCATCTCTTCCAGAGTTAGCAGCAATCCTGCCTGTGGCCAGCAATCCCAGGTAGGGTGTGTGCCTACACTGAAGATCTGAACTGAACTGAACTTCAGCAGAAAGAAAAAAATCAACTTGAAAGTGCCAAGCTCTCACACATACCACTCAAGGGAGGTATTGCCCAACTCCATGCTCTGTTTCCAAGCAATAGCTTACTCACTCTATAAACCTGATGAGAAAAAAAGATCATAGATGCCTTTTACAAGGCAAGCTCTAAAGACTAAATCAATTTGTTATATCAATAAGAAGGTATGCTCAACGAAGAGCACGTACTGCAGGTTGAGTTCAGTCAGAGAGTCCCACGGGAGGCAGTTTCCAAGCAGCAACGAGCAGCCTTCAGGTGCGGCTCAGCTCCACTCTCTCCTTTCTCCATCCTGCAAGCAGCATTCCGCAGCTGGAGATCAGTCACGCTACGACACTGCAGCCAGGATCCGGCTTTGATGCTGCCCACACCAGAATGGTTTGTGCTCAGCCAGGACTGCAGGCAGGGACAGCACAACAGACTGAGGAGCTATGGTGACACTTTTATCATTCCAACTGCTTACTACAGTAAGTGGTACCGAAACAATAGTTACACGCCCATCCCCAGCCCCCACAACTACCAACAAACAAAGCCAACATCAGATAGAGACATTTGGCAAAGGATGAAATCTAGGAATTTTTTAAGATCATGTTACATGCTTTGACTGTAAGCTCAGCTGAGGCCAACTTACATGCCTGCATGATTTAAGTCACCCTGCTCTGGATTTTGAGGATTAATAATTTGAAGTTTGCTGATGCATTATGTATTTGCCCAAGAGAGAAAGTGCTGTCTCATTTTATATGATGATAATTCTGCTTGCAAAGTTCCCTACTCCCTGAAGGTTTTAACCAATTTAGTGGGGGAAGCATAGACAAGAGCAATGAAAGGACACACACTGCAAACACAAGATCTCAGTGGATTTTCATAGGCTAGAACTGTGTGCATGTATATCTGATGCTAAGCTGGCACATTTCACTTGAACTTAAACAAAAGGAACACACTGAGAAATCACAATCTCGTGGCCACTGCATTAGGGGACAGAAAAACTCTAAGCATATCAGTTTTCTAAACTCAGAGATTCCCAAGGTAGCACTGGAAACCCTACATATGGAAACCACAATGTGAGTGTGGGATCAACACCAGAGGAAAAACCCTATCTCCAAGCAGAAACCAGGTAATACTGATTTGATTTATCCTAATCTATATAAAGCAAACGAATGCACTTACTACAAACAAGATAACTTGTCTAAGCAGTAAGGCAAACTAATCTGTCTTTCAATTGGTGGCAATCATGCTGTGCTTTCTTTGCCCTTTGGCCGCAGAAAGCCAACTCATTTCCTATTTCTGAAACGTTCTTGCTGTCAATAACTATGTAACTTGCAACACAGATCTACCTCCCGCCCCAAGAGCTGGGAGGAAATGGCTTGATGTGGACTTGACCTCTCATGACGGCAATAACATAAGACATTACAAAATCAAAATTCCCAGAAAAGACTCAATTACCAACAAACTCCCATCAGCTCCTCACAGCAAGAAGGAAAAGCAGTTCTTTTCTACAGTTTTACGCTTGTTCTTTGCTGAATGTCCTGTCTCTTCTCTGACTGTGAGGGGTCCTCCTCATTCAGAGGTGCATCAGCACCGTGTTATTAGCACAGGCACACACCAATCCACAGAGATGACACACAATTTCCCTGCTTTTTGTGTGCATCGTTTACACTATACAGCACCTGACTCATCAACCTTGAGCAACAGAAAAAGCATATTGGGGGCAGAATACTTGCAGAAATACTGTTCTGGATGACCTGTTGAACCTTCTAGTTCCCTTAATCCCTGAAAGAAGGCTTTCCTGTCTCTCACTCTCCAGCTCTTTGTTATTGCTACAACGAACACCACATTCCAGAATGATTTTTTTTTTCATCTCTGCATAAATTTATAACATAATGACTACAGGGCAGGACGTCTTCATTTTATGGCAAAAGAAAGCACTAGTATGCATAATTAGCTCGTGGAACAGCAAATTTATTGTTCGCAAACACACCATGGGCCTTCTACAACCTAAGAAAAGGCATAGAGTGACCCTGACCACCACACGTACTAGAAGAGTCAAGTTTCAACACAGAAATCAGAAGGATGCTTCAGTCTTCCCTCACAGATTTTTCCTCTGTTGACAGCAAAACCTCTTCTAGTTTTTAGCCACTACAAATCTTACATATGCAAGGAAGTTTCCTCCAGTCTGCATTTGCTTAGACTGAGGTTTGCAAAGCATTATCCTTCTCCATTTGGCTCATTTGATTGGAAGTGCTTATCAATGTGGCTAGCAAAAGAAAATTTAATTTTGATAAAAACAAAATACTTTTTAGTCTTCATCTTACCATCAAAACAGAAGCCCAGCTGATCCTACCACAGGCACACGCAGGCACTAAAATGTCAAATGCCAGTCAGTTATCTAAAACATGCATTGTTTCCCCCAGACACACATTCCCAGGTCTCATGGCATGAAACCAAACACAAGTGTTCCAAACAGACCCCAGCATCTCAGCAATGCAAAGAAAAACATGTAAAACTTTCAATCAACTGAACTATAGGTGTTTTCAGTATGGGGAAAGGACTAATATCACTGCCACAGTTCTGCAATTCAAACAGAAAGGGTAAGCATGGCTGCTCCTGCTGCCACTTCATAACTCAAGAGTATTCACAAATATTAACAACAACAAAAAAATCCACGTCTATTCACTAAGACCTGAGAAATTTTGATTCTCGTCTCACAACACCTATTGCCTAAAGGGGAAAAGTCACAGCAATCTTCCAGCACAGCAATAAATCCAGCCCCACGCACCACTCCTGCCCCCTCCCAACCCTACCACATGAATTCAACACTCGCTTGTGCTTCAGCTTTTTCTTTGTTTAATTTTGATTTCCTACAGTTCCCCAGCTAACCAGAGAGGTGCAACTGTTCCAGCCTCTCTGGAAAAAATTCAAGCAAGGCGGCAGCCCTGGTACATACACTGCTGAGCAACGCTCGCACCTGGCAATGTCAAGGTGGTCGTGGTTACTCTTCTCTGACCTTTAAGTTTCCAAACTGTTCCAACAAGCCACAGACAGAGAGGTTTGCACCTGGCAAGACCCCACCCACAACCCCAAATCACACACCTCTGCCTCACCTGACTCGAAGGCGTCCAGCAGTGCACATCCCGTAGGAATACGGGTGGCACTGGATCGTCCCCACCACCTTTAACCTCTGCTGAGCAAAATCTGGCAACACACGGCTGTTTCCAATCTGCCATCTGCCATGAAAATCAAGCCTTCGGTGGCTCGGGAACACCCGGAAAATTAAAATTTGGGCCTAGAGCTAGCAGGACAGCCCCTCTTCTCCTCCTTTTTTTTNNGGCGCCCCCTCTTTCCCCCCTTTTTTTTTTTTTTTTTTTTTTTGCGTGCCCTTTCATCCGAATCCCCCAAATGGGGCTGAACGGCTATACCTTTTCCTCCCAGCTCTGGGAATGCCCCAAATCCCCGACTCGCCTCAATGAAAGTTCCACGGGGGTGTGTGGAGAACAGGGAAGTTCACTGTTCCAGCTGTGACCCAGAGCATCCAAACTACCTCAAACCCCAACACACGACTCCGGGGAGGGCGAGGGGCGCCCGGGACGGGCGATAAATGGGGGATAAACGCCGGGGATTGACAATAAGGCAGCGCCGGGGCTGGTGCCCTGCGCGGCGAGGTCAGAGGGCAGCGCTGACCCGCACCCAGCAAACAGAGTGAATATATATACATGTATGTACTTGTACAATACATATATGAGGAGATGACGGCGCCCGTCCCGCGGAGGCTGAGCACTGGCAGGAACTCACCGCTCAGGTAGTTGGTCCACTTGTACAGCACCCCCTCCATGCCGGCCGGCCCCCGGCCCCATGCAGCGCGGCCGGCCCCCG
>WEKY01040350.1:27721-46253 GCA_013390045.1 Picathartes gymnocephalus | reverse complement strand
CCAAGTGGGGGGACATGATGCTGGTCCACTACGAGGGCTTCCTGGAGAGGGACGGCTCCATGTTTCACTCGACGTAAGTGAGCGGCATGTCTATATATATATAGGTGTGTATGTATGTATCTATATTATATGTATAGGAAAGCCACAGTTATATAGATATATATTTATATATAAACATATATAATATAGGATCATAGAATGGCTTGAGCTGGAAGTGACGTTAAAGATAACCTTGATCCTTCCCCTAGACCAAGTTGCTCAGACCCCCATGCAGCCTGGCCTTGAACACCTCCAGGAACGAGTTGTCAGCAGCTTCCCTGGGCAGCCTGTTCCAGTGTCTCACCCCCCCTCACAGTAAAGAATTTCTTTCTAATATCTAATCGGACCCTACTCTTAGTTTATAGCCATCATCCCTTGTCCTGTCGCTACATGGCCTTTTAAATTGTCTCTCTCCATCTTTCCTGTAGACTCTGCAGGAAAAGAGAAGGCTTTGAGGTGACCTAATTGACGCTTTCCAATACCTCAAGAAAGATGGAGAGAGACTTTTTGCAAGGGCACGTAGTGACAGAACAAGGGGGAATGGCTTCAGACTTAGAGAGAGTAGGTTTATATTAGTTTATTAGAAAAATTCTTTACTGTGAGGAGGGTGAGACACTGGAACAGGCTGCCCAGGGAAGTTGGTGACAACCTGTTCCTGAAGGTGTTCAAGGCCAGGCTGCATGGGGGTCTGAGCAACTTGGTCTAGTTGAAGGTGTCCCTGCGCATGGCACAGCGGACACTGGAACTGGATGATCTTTAAGGTCCCTTCCAATCCAAACTATTCTGTGATTCTGTGATTTAGGTGCAGGTTTTGGTGTATGATCTCAGTGGTTTAATAGGTCTTGTGCTATGCATAAATTTCTGTTTGGTTTGTAAAGCAAAGTATTAGTTAAAAAAAAAAGAAGGTTATATGTGTCCTTCCACTACCGGCAGCACAATCACAGCTTTTCATTATTCTTTACCTGCCCCCGACCAGGCAAGTCAACATACCACAGCCACAGAAATGCAAATAGGAGGAAGAGCCAAAAATTCGAGGGAGTCTGCTAAGAGCCTGCTAAGAGACTTGCTAATGCTGGATGTCCTGTAAAACATCAACGAAGTGTTAATAGTGGGAGACAGCAAAATACTCAAGTCTCTGTAGGCTGCCTGAAGGCTACTTTTGTATATTTAAAAAAAAAGACAGTTTTGCATGTTTATGCTCTTGCAGACGACTCAACTAAAATCTCACTAATTTTCTCTTGTAGTTAATCTGCCTCTCTTAAAGGACTTCTAGTGACACACTAAAGTTTTTGCTGCTGACTAATTTCTGTAAGTGTTCTGTTTTCTTCTTAAACACCTTTCCTGCATGACTAGTAAATAGAGCTTTTAAATTCCTTGTCTGTTAGTAGAGTGAAAGTAGTCCGGGTTGCACCACCTGGTTAAATCAGAAACGGGTCTTGTCTCACTAATCTAAAGTTGAATGTTTTGCATGCATTTGTTTCTGGTTTTTTTCTAGACTGTTAAGTAGTTGTTTCGGTTATTTTTGTTTTCCTAATGGCTTCTTTTGAAAAAGATGAGGCTGATTCTTCTAAGCATGTTAAAATATATATTGCTGTCATGACCATGCTGGTCTGTGATTTGCAATTTACCGAAGTTTGTAGATGGCCTTGATTGTAGATTTTTAAGAAAAATGCCTTTCTAGTCTGATCAGTTTCCAAGTGGAAGTAGGTGATTATGGAGGTGAAGGTGGGGATCTGGATTGGTTGGTGTTGTCATAAACACACCAGGTAAATGTTTTATTTCTTTCCACTTCTCAAGGAACCTTATCGTGCAAAGTGTAAGTTTTAAAGACTTTAACAGTGTAGGTCTTTCATTTAAGACATGTCAAGGTGCCGAGTAGTGCTGTGTTTTTAACTATGTATGTACATTATGAGCATATTCCATCTGCCTTTTGTGGAACTTGATGTTTAAATACAAAGTGGTTTACTCCTTTGTTTTCCAGTCACAAGCATAACAATGGTCAACCTATGTGGTTTACACTTGGCATAAAGGAAGCTCTCAAAGGCTGGGACAGAGGGTTGAAGGACATGTGTGTGGGAGAGAAGCGGAAGCTAACTATTCCACCAGCCCTTGCTTATGGAAAAGAAGGGAAAGGTAAAACATGTGAAGCCCTTCCCTTGCTCTAGTTGTTTCTAATCTCTGTATTTTACTGTTATTCTTGGCCTATGGGCCGAGAAGCTCATCAAAATCAAATCAAGCTTTCCAGGTTGATTCCGTTAAAGAAGAAAAATTGAGAGACTTGGGTCCTCTTTCTCAGATATTTTTTTCCTGCAGTAATATCCATTAAGTGGCTATGTGGTGAATGGAGGAAAAAAAACCCAGAAACTGATAGTAGCTGCTGTGCTGTATGTTCTGAGTGTCTTTTCTGTTAGTGCTGTGCTCAATGGTGCCCTGCTTTTTCTTTTTCTTTTTTTTTTTTTTAGTTTGTTTTTTTTCCTCTCTTTTGCAGTCAAGTGGAGGTGGTTGCTTAGATAACAGTTGGCTTTTTGGCTGCTGGATCAGTTTTTGTGGTAATATTTCATGAATGTGCATGCACAAGCCTCATTCTTGCTTTCAGGTTTCTTTTAGAACCCTAAGAAACTCCCTGTAGTGCTGCCCAACCAGTTCTTAGATGATACAGTGAAAAGTCGCTGTTTATTTCTCCATATAGGGACATTAATTCTTTTCCTCTTACAGCTGTTTTCAGTTTGGGCTGTGGTCCCTGTTAGCCACTGTGCTTGGGATGTGTCAGCTACTGAAAGTGCACTGACTGCTATGCAGACAGATATAAACGTCTTTTGTAGGGTTTCCTCAACCTGTCTGCTAGTGAGGGTGTTTGGGGCTTTTCCTTTCAAATATTTCCAGATTCCTTTAACAGCAGGGCCAGACTTGGAATATGCAGTTAAGCGAGTGACAGCTTGAATGGTTCTGTTTCTGCTTTAGGGGATCTGCTTTAGGTAACTTATTTTGAGCAATTATTATGAATATTTATGTCATGACAAGAGTTAAAACAAATGACCTATGGTAGTGCAAGGTTCCAAAGCAGAAAGGATAAATGTTCAGGAGCATATAGTCCATCCTGCTGATGTTCTCTCCCAGCACTATGAAACGGTTTTGGGAATGAGGACTGTTTTCATGTCTGTATCTTCTGGCAAGTACGGCTGCACACAGGCTTAAGACTGCATATTACCTCATGCTAGGTAGTAGTCATACCTACAGCATACTTCATTGAATGGACCTGTTTTACACACATTTTTCTAGAAGCTCTGGTTTAGAGTTCAAGATACAGTATTAGAAGTAATCATGTTTCTAGTAGAGAACGGGAACCTTGTGGTCATCATTTAGTTGTCTTTATGCAGGGCACAGCTGTAAATTTTTCCACAAAAAAGTATGAAATGCTGCTCATGTAGTCATCACAGGCCTAATTGTTAGATTAATGTGTAAAGCACTATAGTTGTTCCTCAAAGACTTGCAAGCCTCACCTCTGTGTTTAGTTCAAGAAAGTTAAACAGCAAAACACTGCTAACTGCTGTAAGAAATTACTTGCTTTAGGAAGACTTTGAAGTATTTGAGCATAATTATGTTGCTGTTTTCAAATGATGCCCTTGAAGACAGAATTATTTCATTTTCTTCATGCATTCCTCCAAATGCACATAATTTCACTAGCCTCCCACCTTGGTTGCTGTCTGACTCATCACTTGAGTCAGATGCCTTTTTCTGTAACACTCAAAAAATTTACCTGTGTTCCAAACCCTAAACACGGTACTATGCCCCGTGTTTCCAGAAGATTCTGCACATTTATTCATCTGAGAAATCTACAAGCCAGTTTGTTGCTGCAGCTCATGGTGTATTTAACACCATAGCTCCAAAGTAGTAGATGTGGATTATTTTTTTCCTGTCTTCTCAAGGCACAGAAATATTTTTGGGGTGCTGCCATCAGATATATTTGGTCCTGTTCAACCTCTCTCTATATACAGGAGCAAAGTGATGTGCTAAAAGGTCTTTGACAGTAGCTTCAGCCATCAGCATGAGGGCATACATATCACATCTCTGTAAAAGCCAGTGCCTGATAAACTGAAATCCTCGAGGTGTAGTGGCACAGGGGAGTGGCACTGTTAGTAAGTTACCAGTCTGTTCACCTACATGAAAAACGATGTTGTGATAATCCCTGCCTTGTGATGAGGTTTGGGTACATAGTTTCTGCTGTGTGTTTGGTGTGTTGTGCACTGAGTCCAGAGACTGCTGTGGGAGACTGATAGCATCTTCTGTCTTTCTCTGCAAAAGAGTTTTTCCCAATGGCAGAACAGCAGATACAAGGTTGGCAGTGGAGAGGAATTTGGAGACTGATGGGGTATCTGGAGGACTAAATTCTCCCTTCCTGCTGCCCTGTGCATTACTCTTGGCTGTAGCCTGTCTGACTGTACGGTCTGCTTTACTGTTTTACAGTTTATCTGGCTCTGGCCATGCAAGAAAAAAGATTCAAGAATGTCGTTTGGTAAACTTGTGGTGGTAATTACTGAATAAGAACTCACATCAACACCTCCTAGTTTCCAAGAAAAATAGTTGCATCTAAAGTTGCATGTATGCTGTAAGGGCTGCTCAGGGTCCAGGCTACAGGCTGAAATGGTTGTGGTCATCACTGTTACAGATATTTATCCTTACTAGTTCAAACTGCAGGATGCTTTGAAATGACTAGGATTACTGGAACATTGCTCTGATGCATATGGCTTGTGTATGGCATTGAATATATAGTTGGTTTTAACTTTTCTCCATTTTGGGCAGGAAAAATTCCACCTGAGAGCACATTGATTTTCAACATTGACCTTCTAGAAATTAGAAATGGACCACGGTCTCATGAGTCATTCCAAGAGATGGATCTTAATGATGACTGGAAACTATCCAAGCAAGAGGTGAGTGGGTTATCCTTCTCTTGTGAGCAAATCTAACAGGATGGGAGAGTGAAAAAGAATTCACATCTCTCCTGCACTGCTCTGAGCTTTGCATCCTAGTGAAAATTCTGGACAGAGGTTCAAAAGGAGCCATGGTAAGCGGAGGATAGGCATGTGACTTGTGTGCCACACGCTTATGGAAGACCTGGATAAAGTAAAGCATCTTAGAAATAAAACCAGACTTCAGGGCTTTTTAGATTTAATTACTGATTTATTAATAAACTAGAATTTCATCTGCTGTAGGGCAATCCTATTTCATAGCATTCACTCTGTGAAGGACATGTATTCAGCATTATTCACCATCTGTTTGCCTCTTATTTTCAATCTTCTTTCAGTGCACAAAAGTGATCCATAAACCACTAGTATAAACCACTGAGTTCTTTTTGATTTGGGTCTTTACTAGACCCAGAAGGCTAATTAATCATTTGTACTATGCATCAGACAGTGTCAGTGCGTGTATTGTCTGCATATTAGGAATGTAAGCAATAACCCTAACAAACCCCAGAGAGTGAAGTGACTAAAACAGACCTGAAACATGGCCCATCGTTCTTATATGAGTGGTATCTGTTTAATAAATTAATATGTTGGTATTGTTATTTTTGTAGCAGGCTCTGCAATTCAGAGCACTTGGGATCTCCAACCTCAAAAACTTAATAAAAACAATCTGATGTTGTTGGAAGCAGTGCTTACCATTAGTATCTAGCTTAGTGTAAGTAAGTGTTCCAGTGGTCTGTTTAAAACCTGCCTTGGGTCTTTGTCCTTCAGAATTTTGAGATGTCCAGAAATCTTTTAATGTATTTCCCATTGAAACAGCAAACCCTGAGATTGTGGACAGATTTCTGTATATATTTGGGGTGTCTCTTTACAAGTACTGGGTTGTCAGATGGCTAGAACATGGAAAAGCTGTCTGACCAATTGGTAACTAATAAGTTCTGCCCAGCTATTTCTACTTTGCCCTGTAGACATCAGAAGACAGACTGTCCTGACTCATTTTTTCAGTCAGGTGCCGTAAAGGTATGGCAACAGCTTTGCTAGTTTTACTGTCACTTCTACCACTAAAGACTCTTTACTCAAAGGGACTGCAGAATCAGTTAGACAAGTAATATTCTGGCAGTGGCATAGGAGGGGGAGGTATCTACTCTCTAATACCACCATCCTGAGCATAGCATCCCCTTGTTAGTAATCAATTCTTTCATAAGTCTGAAAATGTTCACTCTTACCTTTTGTCTAATAGGTAAAAATTTACTTGAAGAAAGAATTTGAAAAGCATGGAGCAGTGGTAAATGACACCCAGCATGATGCTTTGGTTGAAGATATATTTGATAAAGAAGATGAAGACAGTGACGGGTTTATATCTGCAAGGGAATTTACGTACAAGCATGATGAGCTGTAGAAAAGGGTGGCATAATGTTTTTTGACACAAATAGTGGTGACTTAGACTGTCTGGTTCTCCTGTCATCTTAATTCTGTGTTTTGGAATTGACACTTGCTGTTGGCAAAGAAACATTTTGTTTATATAAAAGAGAATTTCTGTTCATTATGTACAAATGTTTTTAAATGTTTTAAAGTGTGAAAATGTACCTCCTCTTATACAGCAAAGACTTGCGCATCAGTGTTTTTTAAATTTTGTATTAAATTATTTTTCAGAAACAAAACAGACTTTCCAGTAATCAAACATTATGAAAATTGAAATCCAGTTCAGTGACTTTCTGTTATTTGTGTGCCAAGATCACTCTTAGCAGCTACCTTATGTACTACTTGTAGTCTGTGGCTTAATTACTTGACCTTCCTTCTTGTGTGTCGCTGCTTAAAAAGCAGTGTGCTGACCTTGGGTTTTTTTCCTGCAGATTTTTAAAAGATGTGGTAGAAGGCATCAGCATCTCTTTGTACAGCTGAGAAACTGATAGAAAGCTGAATGAGAACAATGATTATCATGTGCTGATTTTGCCCTTATAAAGGGATGCTGATAATTGTCTGCATTTTTCGTTGAATTTTGTGAAAAAAGCAGGAGTAAAATGTCAGACTTTCACTTCTACTGCCAGCAGCATTCTAGGAAATGGCTGTAATTCAGAAAGCAGCAAGTTATGCTGCAGCGTGGAGGTGGTGTCTTTTAAATGTACAAACATATTTGTTTTGAAACTCGGACTTGGCATTCATCAGAAAAGATCATACCTTTCTCTCACAGTTTGAGGGGGATCTTGAGCAGAATGTTACAAGTCTCAGGTTTTTTCCCTTTGCAGAAGGGAGAGACAGGAGGATCAGTATGGTCTGAAGAAAAATTTCTATGGGCTTGCCTGCTTTGCAGCTGTGTGAGTTGCAGAACTTGTTTCATTGCCCCTTTGCAGCATTTTTCACAAGTAGCACACAAGCAATATGAATTTCAAATTTAAAAAGTGAGTTTTTAGAAAAATAGAGGTGTGAGGTAAGTGTTATGATGCTGTGTCTTTATAGAGGTGGAGATCATTAGGATTTCAAACACAAAATTGGAGTTTAAAGAACTGGTTTTGGAGAGGAAGAAACATTTTGCAATTATCCATGGTTTCTTAAATGAAAGGGCAAGGTATCTCAGGGACAGAATTTATTCTGACATCACTAACCTATGGGTCTATGAACACAACATTGTACTTGAAAAATATTGCCTAAAGCTATGTAAGGATGCAAAGCAAATCCACTTGTATGAAAGCGGGATTGCTGCATTGCACTAACCCTTAACTACTGCGAACTGAGACTGCATTCCGGGCTCTCAGTGCTGTAGGTGAGTTAGAGATGTTTCCCTGCCACCTAGTGTTGCAACTAAGGATTAGAAGACTGCTTCATTAAACTGAGTTCAGCTGCAGAGAGGCATTTAGAGAGGCCTATCAATAGTGATTGTTGGGAGAAAAAGGAAAGTTGTGAGAGTATGTAATGCTGGGCTGTTCTGTTTTGGTTTTCTTCCAGCATCTGACATTTTGTGGGTGATGTTCTAAGTCACAGAGAATTGTAACCATGTATTTTGTTTTCAGTAACCTTAGGTCTTTTTCCTCAGTGATGCCATCTGCTTTTCTTGAACCCCGTAATGGTTTTGCTTCTATGGCACTGAGTTTCAGTAAAATAGTGTAGGAAAATATTTCCATTCTGTTTTAGGCTCGCTGCCTGCCCTTATTCTTTTATTGTGAAGAGATAATGAATAGTCATTACCTATTTAGCTCTTCTTACTGGTCATGATTTTGCATATTGATATTTTTTTTCTCATCACTTACAAAAATCAAGCTTGCCTGACTTCAGCTTGTCCAAGGTTGGTTGCATGTTCTGTGGTGGCTGTCTTTATTTCCCCTACAGTCACTAGAGCACTGGGCACCTGGGGGCAGTTCATCAGTGTGTGTTGTTTATCTTGTATTGAGATAGATTCTATTTGATAAGGCAGCTTTCTCTGTTGACTGTGTGGGGAACTAAACAATTAGTATAGCCTAGGCCAAGGTTGGCTGATAGGATATGAAGTTGATCTTTAAGCCAGTCTTGCCTAGATGTGGGAACTGGCAGGTACCCAACCAACCGAAGGAGAAATACTGTGTGAGTGTGTGTGTGTGCTGCTGGGAAGAGAAGAACTGAGACTTGTATTGGGTCTGTAAGGGTTTTAGATCATTGTTTGCAGTATTTAGCATGTTCTCAGAACATCTAGCTGGGGAATGAAAGCATAAAAGCATGGAATAAAATTTGCCCATGTTACTGACCTAATACATTAAAAGTTAAGATTAAATAATGGGGTGTCAATATGGGACTCCAGTAAGGGCCAGTTGTTTCTTTTGTATTAAATAGGAGTTTATAGTCAGTGACTGCTGTGAAATGTACATAGGCATAACCTTCTGCTTGGATTTTTAAAGCATTTCATAAAAACAACTTTTAGTGAACATATAGTTACCTGTTAATGCCAGCAGAGTGTTAAAGCTGCAAGACCAAGATGCTTTATTTGGTATTGTGTATAGGTTTATGCCAAATGAGAATATGGTTTTTGTTCCTAGTAATTTTCTTGAGATCTGTGTTAAATTCTGAAATTGAACTGAAAATGTTTTTTTAAAAGTGCAAAATAAGCAGCAGATTTGGAAGTCACCTCAACTTCATTATAATTTCATATCATTAAAAATCCTCCTGTGAAGATGAAAGGCTTTCTTAGGTAGAAATAGCACTGCCTGTTTTAACCTCAACTGCATTTGCTTGTTAATCCACAGGGCAGACTGTTGCAGTGCCAGCAGGAGCCAGCCAACAACTTGCAGGATACCAGAAGCAGGCAGCTGCCTGTCCCCTGAAGTGGGGAGGAATACTGGAACTTCCGTGGCTCTCAGGAACAATTTGGCTGGCTTGTGTGTGAAGTGTGAGGTGTATTTCCCCTGAAGAAACAAACCCACACTGCATATCTGTAAAACATAGCACTTGAAAGAGTGGAGAGGGTTCAAACCAGAGCACTTCTCCATCTTCCAGCCTTCTTCAAAGAATCCTTGTTGGTTTGTGGTTATTTAGGAAAATATATAGTGATTTTTTTAGAACTGCAGCCTGTCATTCACAGCCAGTACCTAACAATTACAGCAAGAGTTGCTGCCTTCTGTAGGTAAAGAAGCAGCCTTCAGAGCACATTTTATTTGAAAATTCTTGATAATGCAATGACACAAGAAAGCTTTTGGCAAAGCTTCAGGAATGGTCTTTTAGTCTGAAATGTTTTTTAAAGTTTTCTTTTTTGAGATAAACTGACAAGGCAAACAGAACAAATCACTTTACTTGGACTTAAATCTTTTCAGTAGTTTATGTCACAGAATTATAGAATCATTTATGTTGGAAAAGACCCTTAACATCATCCACTCCAACTATTAACCCAGCACTGCCAAGTCCACCACTCAGTCATGTCCAAGTGCTACATCTACATTCTTGTGAATACCTGCAGGTGTTTCAGTGGTTCCTCCACGACATTCCTGGGCAACCTCTCCCAGTGCTTGACAACCATTTCCATGAAGAAATTTTTCCTAACATCCAAACTAAGCCTCCCTCGGTGCAATTTGAGGATGTTTCCCTTTGTCCTGTGCCTTGTTACTTGGGAGAGAAGGCCTACCCTCACCTCCCTACAACCTCTTGTCAGGTAGCTGTAGAATGATAAGGTTTTGCCCCTCACCCTCCTTTTCTCTAGGCTAAACACTCCCAGCTCCCTCAGCCACTCCTCATCAGACTTGTGCTCCAGACCCTCGAGCTGCTTCATTCCCTTTTCTGGACAGACTCCAGCACTTCGATGTCTTCCAATGAGAGGCCCAAAACTGAACACAGGATTTGAGCTGCAGCCTCACCAGTGCTGAGTGCAGGGGGACAATCACTGCCCTGGTCCTGCTGGCCACACTATTGCTATAGGCCTGGCTGCCGTTGGCCTGTTTGGCCACCTGGGCTCACTCCTGGCTCATGGTCAGCTGCTGTCAACCAGCACCCCCAGGTCCTTCTCTGCTGGGCAGCTTTCCAGGCTATCTGCCCCAGCCTGTGGCACTGCCTGGGCTTGATGTGATCCAGCACTTGGCCTTGTTGAACGTCATACAGTCAGGCTCAGCCCATTGACCCAGGCTGGCCAGATCCCTCTGTAGAGCATGTCCTTGTGCTTCCAGGAACATCCCAAGTACAGAGTGTATTTTGATATTATATGTTACAGAGTCATAAAATTGCAGTGTTAAGTACATATTGAACAAATTGCTACCAGAATTTCTTCTTCGTGATATCTTGAATGAAAGGGATACATAGTTGGTTTCCTGGGTACTTTGGTGTAAAAAATAGGTTGTACAGGTCAGTCCTTAAATTACCTTTGTCATACATGTTCCCTACATCCCATTGTTTATACTGTTACATACAAGGTGTTCTGTCCTTGATCCATAAATCCTAGTTTCAGATGCAGGTGAGTTGAAGCAGGATTGGGAAAGCTCATTGCTTTGGGGCATTCTGGGAAAAGACACAAAGCTAGGGAAAATGTCAGAGAGGGTGGAATTATGCAGAGTGATGTGAGAAATGCAAGAGATTTTATTTCCTAGGCATCTGCTTACTTAGAAGAAAGAGTACTGGCAGGCACTGATGTAGGGACTGCAAATAAGGCAAGTTCCTGATTTAACCTTGATTAGAAACCACTGCTTTGGACAACTCCTATATGGAGTTTAAGGCAAAATTTAAATTCACATTTCCAAGGTTTGTTAAAGAGTTTTCAGAATAGGTATGTTGAGTTTACTTCTTGAAAATACATTGGCCTCATCATAGAGTTTTTGCAAAATCCCCCAAGACACAGCCCAAAACACACTGCCCCAAACCCCTTAATTTGTCTTCAATGCTGAATTGTTTTTGGTTACAGGAAATAAATCAAACCTGCTTATATTTGTATAATCCTGGATAATTTTAGCTTCTCTTGAAAGTTAATCGTAATGCTTATATTCTGTGTCCTAGTTTTCTCCTGGTTCATAGGAAAAACAACTCTGACAAAATAAGGATCTTTCTTTAGCTGTACTGCTTCTGTTTTTCTGTTTTCATGCCTGTGCTTGATTATGTCAACAATTTCACACAAGAAGTATAATTGACAGTCTCAGTAGGAGGCTGTATAGGGACAAGAACTTGGTTATCATCTCTTCCAGCCTGGAAGGGATTCAGATGGAGACTCCTACTGCATCACATTTCTTCCTCCTGGCAATTTTTGTTCCAAAAAAAGGTTGATTTAACTAGGGGTTGTACCTGGTCAGAGACCATGTGGTATTTCTGTTGAATAATGTAAAAAAAGTAGGAAGGTTTATCTGAGAAAGTTGCTGTGATAGAGGATAGTTTGAAATGTGGCAGGTAAATAACTTTTTGCAAATTTTCTGAAGGTCATGTTCCTTGTAGGCTGGAGTTTGTCCAAAGGGATAATTTTCTTTTCTTTTCTTGTAACTGCTTTGAATCTCCATTAGGTAAACAAGGACAAACCCACTTTTAAAATATTAGGGTCTGACTGCAGAAATCCAGTGGAGCCAACTCTTCAGAGCTCCCCAAATCCCATCTGTATTTTCCTCTAAAAAATCTGAAGTTGATGCTAACTACAATTAAGAGCTGCTCTTCATTTTAGACATGATGCTTCTAATTTCTAGTTTGTGTCATGACCTGCATAAGGAGATTAAATGATGCAGGATAATTGATTCCTCATCTGGGAGTCAGACTGGAAGCATTAAATCAATCCTGTCCTCTTTCATGTTATTGCCATCAAAATTTCTTTAAAGCAGCTATGTTTCCTCTTCTGCCACTTTCCCTGAATAGTGAACTAGGTAATACCTATTTTTGTGTGCTTGGCCTGCTCTCTCTCTGAGAGTAAATAGCAGAGTTTAGCTCTGCTAAACTCTCTAATTTGCTGGGATATGTATGTCTTTAGAGAATAGGTTTTCATTCCACAAATGCCATGCAAAATGGTTTTAGTGAACCTGTGTTCCTCTCTGGGTATGGACTAATTGTAGTTGAAAGAAAATCATGACCTGCTGGATTTTACTCCTAGCAACACTTACCACAATACTTAAGAGAGACAAGACTGGTGATGTGCCTTCATTTTTACAGGAGGTGAGAATTTAACCTTTGCATCCAGTATCTCAGCCCTTATGTACCATCATGTCTTCACTGCTGTTGTCACTACCAGTGGCTACGTTAAAACCGGGGCTTCACATGTTCACGTGGACATTGTGATGTGCAGTGCATTCTGACATAATCTAACACTCCACCGCTGCAAAACAGTCTGAAAGCAAAGATTTGTATCATCAATCCTGCAGCTGACAAACGAGCACAAACTGCAGTGGGAGCACGTATGGAACAGAAGCGGCCAATGCTCCCATGCCTTTGGTACCAGACTCTGTTCCTGCCAACCTGAGCCAAGCCCAGCTCACCACAGCACCTTTTGAAACAGCCACAACCTGCACTCATGCAGTGCTGGGGCTGTGTGGGGTGGGCTCTAGGGCACCAGTTCTGCTCTGCCAGACCTTTGCTGGCTTTGGACCTTCACACTTTGTTTCCTGAGCAGGCAGCTGTCAGTGGCATGTGTCAGAGCCTCAGGACAGACTGGAGTGGCACCAGCCAGGCTCATGCTGCCACACCACTCCTTCACACTGGTAAAGCTAAAGGCAAGCTTGGAGAAAATACCAGGGCCCTTGGGCTGGCAGGGAATAGCAGAGAAGATAAGCAGGGGAATATCTCCATACCATCCAGTTTTTCTTGGCTGATATCCACAGCAAATATGAGGAAGTTTAAAAACTCCTGGTCAATTTATTATTTACATTTCTTTGTTAAAATATGTACATAAGGAATAATATGCAACTAGCATGAAATTTACAATATAGTGTGAGCTTTGTAATTTTGCCCCTCTATTAACCACTATTTTCCCGTTGTACCTTGTGGATAAGGCCATTTATGTAAACATGGACTCTTTTATGACAGAGATACTCAGTTGTGAACATTTTAGAAAACAGTTTTCCAATCCTTTTGGAAGTTCAGGAGCCAAAAGCACTTATTTTAGTTAGAAATATTTCAGTTATCAGTGATCTCTTCCCACCTTGCAGCTATCTACCCTTTCCATGAATACTGAAAACGGCTTAATCATGGAGAGAGTTTTTTGGAGTCAGAACTCCTTGAAAGCATATTACAAAAAACCAAACCAAAACTCTCCAAGTTTTAAATCTCCTTAAAAATGGAATATTGGAAAATGCTGCAGCAAAAACATCTGTAGCCCAGGAAGGATATGCCACTGCTCACAGCCCCCAGTGAATGATGTGTATGGGAGGAGAGAAAAGGTTGCTGACACATGCATAACTTTTAGGAGTACTCGGCAGACCTGTTGCTGTGGTTACTAACCAGAACCTCCCTGGAATGAGTACTATTTGCACTGCACCACATGGCTGATAAATCACACAGGGGAATTTGCTCTCCCTTGTGTTACTGTCTGATCTTTTCTCCAAGTGCTATGATTTAATTTGCAGCAATTCACACAGTCATGACACACTAATATAAGACATAAAACTGCTGCAGGTATGCAGTCACTTCAGTGAACTCCTGTATCACCTGCATAACACCAAAAATGTATTTTGTCTTATGTATTGATGTTCACATTGTTGCAATTTGATGAATAATGCTGAGAAAAAAAACCTATGCCTGAATTTTAATATAATTTTAATAACATAGTTACTGTAGCACATTTATTGCAGAGGGAAGTGAGATGTCTTTTGCAATTCATTGGCCTGCCACAAGCATTTCTCTACAGGCAGCATCAAAAATCATGAAGCATAGATGAAGATTAAACAGGTTCATTGCATAAGAAAGTAATGCTGTTGCCTCTGTATTTTCTGCTGCTTTGCTGTCATTACTGCCTTACCGTCTCAGGATGCCAGTCCACCTGCCTGGACTATTTATTATTATGAGTCTTTAGCTATTGTCAAGTGCTTTAGCCTCGTTGTTATAAGTGGTGTTCTAACACATTAAAAAAGCCAATAATGATAAATGTGGGTTGTGATACATTTTAGAGTTACAAACATAAATATCCTGTCCCAGATTTCTGTGAATTAAAATAAGGAAAATGACAAAATTTATGAAAACAAAGCAAGAGACTGATGATTTTTTGATACAACATTACTCCAGAAGTAGGCAACCTTTTTGACTGGGCAGTGGAGCAGCTTGGTTGTGTGGTTCAGTGCTGTTGTGCCTAACAGGTTTCTAGACACTGAGAGTAACTGCAGCATGCCCCGAGTCCTTGCAGCGCTCTGTCCCTGTCACACTGAGGAGTCGTGTTCTGTTATGTCACTTGTGTAATGGGGCTATGAATCACCTTCTGTGGTGCATGAGTAAGAGCTCAGCATCTAGGCCTGCCGTTGTGCCTACAGTCACATTTTATGTACAGCTGCAGGCATTTCCATAGATTAATCTTCAATGGTATAATTGGATAAAGAGGCTGCAGCCAGGATTTCTCCTATCTTTTTAATTTTGAACATTCACAGAGCTGAGCAAGTGACATCTTTATTTTACATCATAATCCAGCACCTGCCATCCTTTTTCTTTGTTACGATTGGAAGCCACCTTTAGTGTGGGAGAATTACTTCTCAGTTCTCTGGTCCAGACTACATAAAAATAGCCCAAAACACCCAAGTGCCATTGATACTTCTTGCTGTTTAGGTTCATTCTGTGACATCAGTTGAATTTACTGGCCTCCGGTGTAACTGTTATCTAGGATCTCACAGGAGTTTTCAATGTTACTAACTCTTCTGTATTTAAGAAGCACTTTTCTTCCTGTAACTCACTGTAAGAGGAATAAGTTTAGTGGGATGCCTTCATGGGTATAGGCTTAGAATTCTGCCTTAGCAATCAAGTACATTTCTTCTGAACAACCCGAGTTCTTCTGATTTTTAGGTACTCCAAATCAGTTTTCCACTGGAAAGAACACAACTAAGATAGTGGCCTGAAATGACAAAAATGAATATCAACAAAAGGTTTTCTTGGCTGTACTACCCTTCCACCAAAATCTATAATTTTAAGGCTTTTAATGTAATTTCAACACTTAGATGGTATTTTCTACCATCTACATTAAGTCAAATTCTCTCCTTCTAAACACAGTTTACTGAGAAAACTAGTCCTATCCGCTGTATGCTTGCATGGCTGCTGTCTTGAACTTGCAGAGGAAAGTATTTTGGAAATGATGAAACAAAGACTAGTGCTGCACTGTCTTGATGACTTTGGGGTACTAGTTCTGCTGAATTAGCTTTGATCTCCAGCTAAGGAGGTGTTAAAAGAAAACTAAAAACTTAAGGTGTATATTGCAGTGTCTGCCTTTTGTTCGCTTCCTTTCACATATAAAACATGGAACAAAGATTCTTTGAAATTCTCTTTTCTGAAGATGTGTCCTTCCTGCTCTCCTTCTTTGATTTTGCACCCCATTGGAAACCAATCTTTTACAGGAGAAAAAAAACATTTATAAAATCCATACATTCTGCTGTTACGTTTTTAAAGAGGAAATAGTCAATAGATAAGCATTGTGGCTTTGTCCTAATTATTTTAATTTTGTATTTTCTGTTTACGCAGCAATCTCCATTCAAAGATTTTAAAGATGCAGCTCTGAGTAAATGCTCTCCCCATTTCTTGTGTGAGGAAATTTAATTACTGTGAGGCTACAAGATTTAACCAAAGCTAAGCATCAAGCTTATGGCAGAATGACACACACCCCAGGCTCTCTCGATTCCCAGTACTGTGCTCTAACCACTCATCCTTGCTGCTTTACACAGTTCATGACAGCTTACACAGAAAGGAAGCATCAAGGATTTCTGTGGTGACAGTATGTAATCATTCTGTAGACAGTCTAATAATTCTTAGGTAGATTATACTCAGCCATAATCATCTCCAGCATAATTAGAGAAGAGACTTAGTCATCTAAGTGAGTATAATATAGGTAATATAAGTGGTGTGTTATAGGATATAATCTAAACCCTTTTCTAAATTGCACCTGCTCTTTTCATCGACTGTCTTTCCAATTCTAAGAAGCAAGCTGCCTGTGACGCAGTTCATCCTTGATGTTAACTCCAGAGCAAGGAATTTGGGTTGTTATGTTCAACTAAAATTGTTACAATTAAATTGGTGTCAAGTCCTCAGCTTTTCAGTGATTCAGATCACCTTTCAGTTATATATCTTAAGCAGGAGATACACAGTTTTTTCCTGTTGTAAAACACATTGAAATGTAATTCTGATGACAGAAAAACTGATAGCAGAGGAAAACAAAGGTCTTGCTTAAAATATATAATGGAAACCCTTAGACTATGAAGGGCTCCACGTTGCTAATAATAAGTCCTGTTTTTTAAACAAAAGCATTGAGCCTAAGTAATGACTTCTAAATTAGTCCCTATTCAGGCTACTGACATAACCCCAAAAGGTGCAGTGCCACAGTATTTCACATTCACTGAGACTGGGAACAGCAAACTATTTTCTCTCTTGGTTATATGATGAAGCTGCAACTTTTGGCCTGCATTTAAGTTTAACAGCAACAGTGTCCAAAGCTTAGCCATAATTTCTCAACACACGCAGACCTGTGTTGCTGTTTGTTGTGATGAGAGGAAATTCTTTTTGGCACATATGGTTTCAGAATTTTTCCTTCTATATTTTCTTTTAATATAGGGTCCTATATGCAGATTCCGTCAAGCTTCTTGTTTTTACTTTAGCCAGGTTACTAAACCAGATCTGATCTAACAAGCAGTGTAATATTTAAGCGGTACTGCTGTACGAACCTAACATATTTGCTTCTTTCTGCTCTCATGGTGAAATACTCTAGTTTTTAATGCTCTTTAATATCTCTATTGATTCGTCCTTGCCTCTCCAACCTTTTCCCTTGCTTCCTTTTAACCTTCCTATCTTCCCATCAAACGTACATCTTCTGTACATTAAATGTCTGGTTTAAGGCAGGAATTGGTGGAATGTGCAGGAAGGTTATTCTTCTCCTTGAAGATAGAGAGAAACATAAAGGTGCTGCCTTATACCAGCACCATGTAACCATATGTGTTAGACCATGTTTAGCAGTTTAACCATTTATGCAGGGACCTGCATGATTATACTTAGCAGTGAAACTATTTTCACCTCTGTATGGAGGCACAGGTTGTGTGCTGAGGATGGAGCAGAGGACAGCCCCATTTGGGCAGGTTTGGCAAACAGAGCAGGCCACCTGCTCCACATGCCATGGATGAGGGATGCTGAGCTGTGAACGGGGCCTTAGAGGGCCAGTGGGTACTGTGTTGCTTTGGGCCTGCTGGTGCTGGTGTTGCTGCACCCAAAGAGCTGAGAGGTCCCTGAGGGTTCAGCTGCTGGAGAGGTGGAAGCCCACTGTGACACTTCACATGCAGCAGCAGGGAAGTTCTGAGTCACAAATCACTGAATCAATTAGGTTGGAAAAGATTTCCAAGATCATCGAGCCCAACATTTGACTGATCACCATCTTGCCAACTAGACCACAGCACTAAGTGCCAGCCCAGTTTTTTCTTGAACACCTGCAGGGGTGACTTCACCACCTCCCTGGGCAGCCAACTCCAATCCTTAATAACCCTTTCCTTGCGGAAACTCCTCCTGATGAGCTCATCTCAGCTTCGCAAAGTCTGGACAACTTCTTACGCAGTGGTTTGACTGGTTAATGAGGTAGCAGCCGTATTTTAAAACACCTGCTTCACTTCCTAGACTCATCCTCTGTGTGAGACAGCAGAACGTAAGTTAACTGTAAGACTAAAACTGGATAAAAAAGCACCTTCTCTTCCAACACCTTAAAGTGACGAGCATATTTGTGCCCGCTCTTGGTCCTCAAGACGGGCTGAGGGACAGACAGACAACACGCCGAATGTTGCTGGCTCTCCGCAGCATCACCGAATGGGTCAGGTGGGAAGGGACGAGAGTGGTACGCGGTACGGGCTCGCTGTGTCCAGGCGGTTCCGACTACCTCCAGCGCGGCCGCGGCCGGGGCCGGGGCCGGGGCCTCAGCACGCTGCGGGGCGCGCCCTCCGCCGCCGGCGGCCGGGACT
>WEKY01040350.1:0-25960 GCA_013390045.1 Picathartes gymnocephalus | reverse complement strand
TTTTTTTTTTTTTTTCCTGGTAAAGTACGGCATGATTTAAGCTCCATTTATTTACTTGTGCCGAGGTTGGTATCTTTGGTAAAGGCTGCTGAATTTGGCTCTCCACCATCTCCTTCAGAAGTCATCAGCTGTGGATGCTTTTTGCAGCTTGCATGCGGGGACGTTTGCTAGATGTTCGAGGCTTCTAGTAAGAATTTCTTTATTATGAGCTTGAAGAGTTGTGATGATGTACATTGTCCCCATAGTGTATTTTTCTCTTTGCTGTAAATTTAGCAGATTGAGAAACAGAATTGCTACCCAGACCTGCCTCTCTGAAGTCCCCAAATGCCTGGTTTCTGACAATGTGCTGTGTTACATCCTAACATTTGCAAGCTCTTATTGCGACACTTGCTGTTTTTTAGGGTATATTTAAAACGAAAGGGAGACTTCCAGCAAGCTACTTTGATGCTTTTTATTTTGCGCCTTGTTAACATAACAATGTTGCTAATTTGAGATGGCGAGCAGTCAGTGTGCATTAGCCACTGTGCGAGGAGGTGCACAGTCCCTTGTGCAGGGACTGAGACCCAGCTGAACCGAAAAACAGGATTGTGCTGCCTCTGTACAAAAAGTGAAAGCTGCGCAGCCAAGTGTTGTGCAGCAGTTAGCAACTTCTCATTATGAACTTGAGTGTGGTACAAAAATGCTTTAGGTGCCAGCAGCCCCTAACGAGGGTCTCTGCCCCAGTGACAGAAGCAAGAAAACAGGTGCTTCTCTACAAAATGGGGAGTGCTACAAATATGACCTTAAACTGCGGGCTGGGATAGCAGCCACAAAAGGGATGGAGTTCTGTGACTGCTTGGAGACATAATTAAGAGCACTGACATCCACTCAGTGAAAAGTCTGTATAAATAATGAATTTTCCCTGTATATGCAGCCTGTGATGGAAATGAGTCTGAAATCTGTTGTCTTCTGGATGACTGACCCTGATTTCTTTTTAAATAGAACTATGCTTTCATTAACATAATTCAAATTACTTGGGGCAAAAAAAAGAGATCCTGTTTTATTTTGGAAGATGCCTGCTTTGAAAGCAAGGACATACTTTGGACAAGGGTGTATTATAGAATTAAAATAGAACTGGTTGGTCAAGGGATTGTAAACTTTTTGTAACAGCTGAAATCTACCATTTGTTAGGACTTAAAGTGCTGAAGAATTTTAGAATGCTCATTTGATGGCCACTATCTGATTTTTTTAAACAGTCTAAAGGAATCTGGCAGCTGTTGCCAGGATTATTCCAAATTTTCCCACCTACAGCCAGAGAAATATTTTCAATTCCTTCCAGGCCTATTATGCATTTGTTCAGTTAAATGACTGAAGGGAGCATACAGCTTAGTAAAGCTTTGAAGTGCAGCTTGATTTTATGCCTGTGTAGGGAATTTCTATTTCTTGTAATTCAAAAATAAAAGTAAATTTACTGGAGAAAAAGGCCATCCCAAATCCCTGACTCAAAGTTTCAGATGTTGCCCATTTTGAGTAAATTCTTGAGAAATTTTCAGCATGTAGTTAATGTTGAAAAGAAAAAAAGGTTGAGCATGGCATGTTAAATTTCAGCTGCTCTTGGATATCTTGTCAGGCACAACTTAGAAGGACAGAGACAATCACAGTTGAATGTAGCACCTTCAAGCAGTAAATTGGTGTCATCATCCACTGGTAGTTAGGAAAGACTCAAATAATTTGACTTAGGTCTGATAGTGAAATGTCCAAACCATAGGGACACAGGGATCTGGCGTGGTTTTGTGCTTTATATTCAGGAACAGTCTCTGCTTTCTAATTTCTTAATACATGCAACCTTCCTCTCTTCTGATAAGTCATGCATTAAAACTGTCCAAATTGTCAATAAAAAAAAATAACCTTTCATTGTTTCCTTAGATGGGAACAGTATTATTATTGTGCCTTTCAGTTTGCTGTCTTTGTTCTGTGCCTGCAGCTGAATGAATTTTGCTTTTCATTTCTGTTTTTGGAAGCACTGCTTTTCTGCAGGGTGCTGAGATCACATGTCTCTATGCACATAAGATGCTGGGCTTGATTTGTAAAGGGCAATACAAGCTTGTCTCAGGCAAAAGAAACGTCTTAATTTGAAAGTTAAAACAGAGGTTGAAAACCAACAACTAAGCCTTGAACAAAGTTCTCACAATTGTGTCTGACCTTTCTTTTGCCACCCCATTAAAAATGTGGAAGAATTGAGAATAAATGATACATGGCCCATTCACTGAATTCTTCCTTTCTTAATGAGGCAGCCTTGATCCAAATCTGAGGACCCTTGTTCATATGCTGCCTCTCAGTTTTTTATTGTAAATGTTTCTTGCAGATTAGATCACTTACCCTTTCTGGTTGCAACGAAAACAGGTTTATTGAAATCTTTAAATGTTACTGAAATAGTTCAGCAGTATTAGCACAGCTGGGTTTCTGTTTTATAAAAGCACAAAATATAGTGAGGAATAGTCATCCTTTAATACAAAAAACCACATTATATATATCTTCATAAAAGGTTTAATGTGCTCTCGGGACCTTAAAAGCAGCTCAAATCTCTTTTGTAAGATAAATATTAAAGAAAATGCCGTCATCACCAGAATGTAGTCCAAACTTAGAAGCAAGGAGTTTAGCAGCCTCTGTATTTCTGCTACCTAAATCACCTGTTAAAGACCAGCTTTAACTTGAAGAAACCAAAGAAGTGAGGGTGGAAAGATCAGGTTATATGATCAATAAAACTGATGTTCTGACCAAACTACTGTGGAGGTGTGAGATGAAAATCTGGTGTTCACACTCCCACACTTGTTTTTGTGGACACCTGTGCTGTCTTGAAAACATGATGTTGATTATTACCAGCATTAATAATGGGTTATCTAGGACAATCACAGGTGTGCTTGAAAAAATGGGACTTAGGAGAGGTTTAGTCTTCAATCCTGTACAACACTTTGATCATGTCTGAGCTTCAGAGAGCTTGACAGTTATGCCAACAAACCTCTTGAAGACAAACACAGAAAATGTTTGAAAGATGAGTCTGTGTGATGTATCTATGCAACCTCACTAAGGTGAATAAAGGCAAGATGTGTTGTTCCTGGTTCCATCCATGCTTGCTAGCATAGCTATGCTGAGTAATGAACATAGCAGTTATTCTCCTGGGTGAAGGTTTGGCTTGATCAGGCTGTAGTTTCGCCAGCTTCTGAGTCAAATCAATACAAGGCAAATTTTACAGCTGAATGCTACTCATCACAACACGAGGTGAATGCTCTTCTGGTGTCTGTGCTGACTGGTCTCACTGAAGCTTAATATCCTTAATATCTGCTTGAGTGTTGCTTCAATTTCTTGTCAAGAGGATCTGTAATGGTGGCAGCTGACTTCTCATGTTGCCTCTTTACTTTATACTTGATAGTGACTGGATATTATTAAATTTTTGAGCAAAACATTATATTGGTGTATAAAACAAAACTTCTGTTGGGGCAGAACTGTTTGTAGACATACATCACTTAAAATGTTTTAAATGGTGTGTTGCTGGGAAACGATGCTCTATGCAGGAAAAGCTCCTTTAGAACTTTGTCATTAACAATAGAGTTGATATTAACAATAACTACTAATTAACATTTCAGAAACTTGTGTTAAACTCAAAGGGTTTTTAGATGTGGTGTTAGCGACGTCTCTAGCTTTCCCTGGGAAAAAGTTGCAGGACATTAAGGGAGCAGCAATTAAAAGAAGTGTGAAGAGCAAATACTGGTTTAGTTCAATAAACATGAGTTAAATTTCAAGACACACCCTTACTTTCACCTTTTTTTTCTTCCTCACACCAATCATTTTTATCATTCACTGCTTCCTAGTGAGTGCTGAACTTTCATTATGAACCTATTGTTTTGTTATTCATTTGACAGAAAAGACAGAGAAAAGAGCAAAACCAGTTGTACTGTTATAGAAATAAGTATTGGGATTACTTGAACAATAGCTTGTTGTAAGAGCTTCAAGATCATAATAGTTCATAATACTGAATGTTTATTTTTGGTAATTTTTTTTCTTAATAAGACAGCAACTGAAAGCTGCTGTTAGCAAGCCAGTTTTCACATAATTTGTAACTTTGTAAAACTAGTAATTGCTTTGTGCTTAATGTCTTCAGGTTATTCTGGCAAAAAAGCAGTTGACTTCAAAAGTCAACATCTATTTGATGTGATGATAAAGGTATTTTTCTGAGAAGTAATTTTATTGTAGCAGTCAGATTCTTGAGCTTTATAGAAGATTATTGCAGGACCAAATTACAGCTTTCAGAGAAGTACACAATGTTGTTCTGGAAAAATAACATAATAAAACCCCAAGAAATCTAGAGTGAGTTACTATGAAAATCTTCCTTCCTTTAGTCTGGACTCTGTCATGCTAAGCTCAGAGTGCTTTGTTGTGGATGCATAACTATTTCAGTTTTCTTGGGCTGGGGGGAAGGAAGGCTCCAAAGCACACTGAATTATTTATGCCTGTCTCTGTTTTCTTAAGAGCATGGCTTCAGCCTCTGACACTCATGTTCATGAGGTGGAGGATGGGATACTGCAATCTCAATTCCACGTGTTAATCTCTCTTCCAGCATTATTTGCCTGTTCATTTTTTTTGTAAGCAAAAACTGACTTATAAATGAAGTTTTCATTAGATTGTCACAATGTGTACCTACAGATTTAATAGCAGTTTTATTCCTTGTTGACCACTCTAAGTTTCTGATTGTGGATAAATTTTTACTCTTGTAAAAATTTTACTCTTGTAAAAATAGTATAAGTTGTTCTAATAGGAATTTGTGAGTTTTTTTAATACATGTAAGCATCTGTAAAATCCTCATACTGTGAAATGGAAAATGCTCCAGTGTGAAATGTTTCAGGTTTTGATATTTTCAACCTGAAGGCAAGTGTTTTGTGTTCATCAAGATTTATGGGTTAGTTTTCTTGAGGTGGTGCTAGGCAGTAACACGCCCATGTTCACCTTATTTCAGGAGCATAGTGATGTTCAGACATAATTATAAAACCCTGATAATTGTCATACCTGTTGTTTCCCATTGTGATGTTTGGAGCCAGATGGTTGTCCGGAGAAGGGCAATGAAGCTGTGAAGAGTAAGTCCTATGAGAAACAGCTGAGGCAGCTGTGGGTGTTCAGCCTGGAGAAAAGGAGGCTCAGGGGAGACCTTACTGCTCTCTACAAGTGCCTGAAAGGAGGCTGCAGCCAGGTGGGGATCAGCCTGTTCTCCAGGCAACCAGTGACAGGACAAGAGGAAATGGTCTAGAGCTGCACCAGGGGAGGCTCAGGTTGGACATGAGGAACAATTTCTTCACTGAAAGGCTTGTTAAGCATTGGAACAGGCTGCTCCGCGAGGTGATGGAGTCACCATCTCTGGAGGTGTTGGAGAAACCCCTGGACATGGCACTTAGCGCTGTGATTTAGTTGATGTGGTGGTGTTTGCTCAAGGGTTAGACTCAATGATCATGGAAGTAGTTTCCAGCCTTTTTGATTCTATGATTGCCCAACAGATGTTACTCCTTTCTTTCTGCATTAAAATACTTACGAACTCAATACTGTCTTACCACTGACAGTAGTGGTGATATGTTCATACAATTAATTTGGCTTGTTAAATGGGACTTATCACAATGAGAAAAGATCTTAATAAAGGAACTTGTTAAGTAAGTCTTCTTCGTAGTGTCAGAACACAGAAGACTGGAAAAAAAATATGACCAGGTGGAATATTGCATCCCTGCTGTAGCTTGTTTTTGTCAAATTAAAAGATAGCAAGTGGAGTACATTAGCTCGTGGCTGCTGCTCAGAACTGTTTTTTTCAGCCTTTGTGCCTGCAGTGATTCGAGGTCGACCAAGCACGATGCCTGCTAACTGCCTGCAACTGCAGCAGTTATTTTATAGTGGCATAGCATAATGTACAGCTCTTTGTCTATTTCCAGGCTTCCATATGTGATATTGGATATAGCCTATAATGGTCTGTACAGTCCCTGTTTCTCTTAACTTGCAGTGGCCCATCCATGAATATAAT
The DNA here is from genome assembly GCA_013390045.1 of Picathartes gymnocephalus. Taxonomy (NCBI): domain Eukaryota; kingdom Metazoa; phylum Chordata; class Aves; order Passeriformes; family Picathartidae; genus Picathartes; species Picathartes gymnocephalus. Next base: position 19,926 of record WEKY01040350.1, on the reverse strand, counting down.
TGTTTGCAGTCGAGATGTGTGGTGTAGGTTTACCTCTGTCTCCACCGGAATGCAGGTTTGAGGTATGGTGTGTTGAGACAATCAGGCCAGTACACTTAACATGCTCTGTGGTAAAGAACTGTGTGAATGGGCAGCAAGGTGTTCTTTGAGATCTATTTGCAGTCATTCCCTATGTTTTCCAAGGTTTTCAGTATTGCCTTTCCCTGGAGGAGAAAATTCTCTGTGAAAAAAGTGTAGGGATTATAACAGTAGGTGGTTTTGTAAGTCAGGCTGATTTATCAGAAGTACTGTGAAGGACAAGTGTTCTTTTCCTCCTGTGGGTGAAAGATGTTTGTTTGGTACTGAGCCATGTCAGAGGGCAAAAGGTTGGCAAATATGTGAAAATGAGAATGAGGACAACCTGAAGCTGGATAAAGAAAAGAAGAACATCAAGTAGGCAAGTAGATCTGTCCTGCTTAGATAGGTGGCTACTAACAGACTGTTTTAGGTACATGATGGAGGAAAATAAAGTACAGTAGAGTTCTGAACAAATGCAGATTGTGGGTGTATCTGGGAAATAGCCATCCTTGTCATATTCAAAATAAACCAAAGGAGGTTCTAGGAAAAAGTGCTACCTAGCAAACTGAGTAGATTTAAACTGTAGTAGACTGCTAGGTGGCTTCCTTCTCTAAAATGTAATCTGAGATCCCAGTGCCGACTCCTCCACTGACAGTCATGTTTTCAGGATAAGGTTCTAACCTTTGACAGTGCTTGACTGTTATATACTTGCCTGTATGAAATACACTGTGTTGAAGAGACCTCTAGTTATTGGGTAGCTTGCTCATCCTTATGAGATGTACTGTGTGTTGAAAGGAACTCTAGTTATAGAGGAGCTTACTCATACTTTCATGCTTAAAAAGCATTACCAAAATGGCAAGTTTGTTTTTGGTTCAGTAACTGTTGGTATATTTAAGGAAAAAAAAATATCCCACAAATACACTTACTCATACTTTCATACTTAAGAAGCATTACCAAAATGGCAATTTGTTTTAGGTTCAGTAACTGTTGGTATATTTAAGGAAAAAAAAATATCCCACAAATACACTTACTCATACTTTCATACTTAAGAAGCATTACCAAAATGGCAATTTGTTTTAGGTTCAGTAACTGTTGGTATATTTAAGGGAAAAAATATCTCATACATGCTGTTGAGACTATTTATTTCAGGGAGGTTTCTGAATTCTGAAGAGCATTAGATACCTACGAGCTTTTAATTCTTTTCCCTACCTACTCAAACTGTAGGTATGTAAATGTCTGCCTTGCATACCTTCATATTTGTTCAGTAACAGAGTGCTGAAACATTTCCCATCTTTTTAAGCCTATATGCCAATATGTTTAGATATTAATTAAATAAAATTTAGTATTGTATGTAATTTTAACCTTTCTTGCTAGGCTTTTGGACGCCTAATGTTTCTCAGCTTTGTCACGTATTTCAAATATATCTGCTTAGTGTTTAGAATAAAGGCAATACTTCCTTTGAACAGTGAGACCCTCAGTAAATCTGCAAGTTTTTCAAGGTTTTGGCTCTTCTGGCAGCGTACCAGAAGACAAATTTGGCATGCTAAAAGATGAGTTACCTGAAGGCAGACAAGAACTCTTAGAGTGCTGGAAAGCAGTTTCATTGACATCACCAACACAGCAATACTCATACTTGGAATAATTCATAGCAAAGTACTGAATGGTTTCAGTAGTGATGAAGGTTGGGCAGCCCTGTACATTCACAGTGTGTTTCAGTTAAATCACAAATGCTCTGATGACTTGCAAGCCATGAGTGGCAACTGAGGTGGGGCCTTTCATCGTGTCTGTGTGCAAGACACTCATGTAGAACCAGTTATGCCCCAGATTTAGAGGCACAGTAGGCATGTCTGCAGCTCAGCATCCTCTGGCAGATGTATTTTATCAGCTGAAGTAATTCCTGCTCAAAGTAGCTTGTTCTTTTCCCACTGGTCAAAACTCTGCTTGTGAAAAGGGATTTGTTTGTTTCCTAATGCATTTTCAGCTCAAGTGGATGAATATAATTTTACCTAAATTGAAAGATTGTGTGAGTTCCCTGTACAATTCATTGCCTCACATTGTGTTGGTAGAGGGCGCTTCTGCCATGGATCTACTTGACCTTTTTTTGCAAGGTTGAACATCTGTGTGACCTGTTCATAGTCTACAGGCAAACAATTACCATTTTATGGATTACAGTCTTTATACAAAAGGAATTCTTCCTCTATTTTATTATCTGCTATCCTGTGAGAGGTATGTACTCAAATGGCACTGCTTAAAAAAAGAAAACAAAGAAAAATCCAAATTTGAATGGTTTGAAGCATGTGCAAACTAGTGGTAAAAAAGCAGCTTTGCACACTCCCCCATGCCCAGCATTGTCTTGCAGATGAATTTGGGGGGAAATTAATGTGCTGGTTGTTTCTAAGGAGTGCAAATGTGTGCAAGTATTTTTACTTCTTCAGGATATTGTGGAAAACGAAGAGGAATGTTTGTTTATTTGGAGGCTGAGTTTCTATTGCTGTGGTAAGAGCTATGAAGAAATCTGAGACATCTGCGTTGAGTGCTTTTTAAACAAGTGATAAACGCTCCACATTTTTCTTTTGTAGGCATATGTGCCACAAGTTTTCCTGAATGGTGGCAAAAAGTCAGATATGGCAATGTACACAAGACCAGTTACAGTAATGTAATAGTCCTGAAACAGTTTATATTTTTTCTTAATTTTAAGTGTTTGCAATGACAATATATTATCCTATAAACATTTCACACTAGTCTACATAAACAAATAAACAGCAATCAATTAACTTTAGGTAAGAGCAGCAATGCAGACAAACCACAGAGAAAATAAATTGCAATTAGTTGTTCAGTCTCTCTCCCATCTGAGTAGATAAATTGTCTGACAGTTTTTGATGTAATTGTGCTGTACCTTTGTTCTGTCTCCAGTTATACTATTGTCCTCTCTCAGGAACCCCTCAAACATGTTTTATCTTTCCTTTTAAAGAATATTAAAGTGCATGCGAGCAGAGGGAGTAAATTATTTAAAGTTATTCCGTGTCTCTGCACTTGTCTGAGTCAGCAGAATACATCTAGGTCATATGTTCCCAAGCAGCTCCAGTGCAGAGTATCTTCTTTCTGTGGGGACTAAGCAGACTCATTAAGGCACAGTTATCTTGCCTTCTTCACAAAGCTTGGGTGAAAAATGGTGAAAATTACTATATTTTTAAAATTAAATTCAGATAAGCTTCCTTTGAGCTGACCTGTTCTTCCCTTATTATTGGACAATCAAGTGACAGAGGGAATGCATTTCCTCTTAGCTATGGTTACTAGCAGTAGACTGAATGATTCTCTAATGTATGCAGTTATGAATAAAAAACCCCACTAATTTTGTTTGTTTCTGCTTTTTTTCCTTTCTAGGATGGCTGCAGCTCCTCCAAGTTACTGTTTTGTAGCCTTCCCCCCATGTTCTAAAGATGGGTTGGTGGTATTTGGAAAGAACTCTGCACGGCCTAGGGATGAAGTACAGGAGGTGGTCTACTTTGCTGCTGCAGAGCATGATCCAGGGAGCAAAGTTGAGGTAAGGGTGAACTGTTGCATTCAAACTGTGAGAAATCACTGTTCTTGGGAGAAATGAGTAGTCTTGTTTTCTCATCTGATTGTGCAGTCCTTGCTCACTTCACTCAAACCTCTTGAGTAGAAAGAGACAAGATGTTTTAAAAGTCCTGAAAATGAAACTCAGAATGTAACTTTTTTAATTGGGGAAAAATCCATGATTTGTACTTTATCCAGCAGACAAGCAAAACTGTTCACATCTGAGATTCCTGCACCACCTAGTCAATTGATTACCTTTTCCTCTTAAGGGCTAACTAGAACTAGAAGCCAATTTTCGGAGTTAGTCACTTGCCAAATGAATTATTCTCCTTCATGGTTGTTGTTTGGCAGTAATGGGGCCTGACTGTGCTATGCAGGTTGCAAAGCAGGTGGCCAGAAGTCTGGGCCTCAAGGAACTTGTGCTTTAATAAGGGAATATGAGAGTGCACAAGACTTAGCCAGACTTAACTCTTGTGTGTGCCATTGGTTCTGTTGGCGTTTTCTGCAGCTGCATCGTGGTCAGTTTTCAATGCTGTGGCTTCTCTCTGCATCCAGGCTGGATGTGGAGTCCTGAAGCTAGACACTGATGCCGTGGATACAGGTTGAAAGGGAGCCTGCTGGAAGTTACTGTAATTGTAGTCTGTTACTGGAGCCTTGGTTTAATGATAGGAGAAATGGAAGGATAAGCAGATGTGGAATGAAGGAATGAAGCGAAGGGACAAATGAACAAGAAGACAGGAAGAGGGGAAGGTGTAAAATGAAGGTGGAATGAAAAGACTGAGGCACCAGAAGGAAAGACAAGGATTTGTGCAGGTAGTCATTTTATCAGAGGAGGCAGAGCCTGATGCTGCACTGCTGGGAGCTTGAGTCCACAGGTTCTTGCTCTGACTGGCAACTGGGAAAGCAGAATCTGTGAACTTCGCTACATTCAGCTTCCTTGTGCACCTGTGGCTGTGCAGAAGGCTGGGGACAGGAGGTGTTCTGTGCCAGGTTGATGTCTCTCATCCAAACAGGTTCTTTATGGATCTCAGTGTCACTTGCCCAGAAGATATCCTAGGGCCAGTGCCAGTTTTAATTCTCTTTTTCAAATGGCGTGACTTTCAGATTTCAGAGGATTTGGTGCTCTTCTTTCTAACAGTTAATGTTCTCTTAATTCTTTTTGCTGCCAGCATCTAGTACAGCTTATGCATTATTAAATGATTTAATTTTGGATATAAAGAAATCCCCTCCCTCAGGAGCACTGTGTGCAGTTAAGTGCTGTAGCACCTCGTAGACATGTGCTGGCATACGTAACACAAGTGTGACAAGAAGAAAGCTTCAGAGCAGTTTGTTTTAAAACATCTCTTCATAGAACTGGAAATGAAAAAAAAAAGTTCTGTTATTGGGGAAGAAAAACTTTGGAAAGCTTCTCTGTTTTGTACCCCTAATTGAGAAGAATTTGTAAGAACTTACTGTAAGAGTTCTCGATTCTTTTGGCCTCTTTGCTCCATATCTGACTTTTTGGTGAGATTATCATAATTTGCTGAAGCATATAATTAAGCCATATATAATCTGATTTCTCTTTCACTCCATGATTAACCAGTTTAATGCCTTTTTCTAGAATTCAGTCATGAACTCAACTCTTTTGCCAGACATTTTAGAAGCAGGAAGCATAATTCCTTTTCACAGCACAACACAGTTTGTAGATTTAGTCTGCTAACCAGAATCTGCAAGCATTTTCCTTAAATGTTGAAATTTTTTTAAAATCAAAGTAAAGTTTGTTGCAGTGTGGTGAAGATGCACTTTTAGATGAGGGACTGGAGTGGGCCAATTTTTTTTTTTTAAAGTAGGGGTTTAAGTCCTAATTAAGGGATACTTTGGCTTCTGCTGATCTATGCTACTATGTAATTCTTCATTAGCTAGCCTGAGGTTTTTCAAGGAAAGTTGTGTACAGAAACATACAGGCTCCAGATGTTTGCCAAAATTCTTCCTGTTTCCCGCTAGCACAGGATAAAAACATTTTCTCTGAGAGTAGTGTAAGTAATTGCTTATCACTGCATCTTCATCGCACTCAGCACTAAGTATCGTTAATGCATTTTTCTTTTTTTTTCACTCATGCATATTTTGAGTAGAGTAAGCTGGTTAAAACACAGAACTGAATTGAATAGTTTTGTTAGGTCTAAGGGCTTTCTGGTAGCTTTGCACAGTCGTTATGTATTGGTGGTGAGTGGTAACTCAAAGGCAAGAAAGCTTTAAGGAAAGGCTTGAATTCAGCTGCTTCTCTTTGTTAAGTACCAGGCATGCAGCACTATCTACCTTTTAAGCAAACTTGTCAGAGGTAATTAACTGATGGGGGAATGGAGAGGAGTGTCAAAGCTTCTATATGTAGCTTTGACATACTCAGGGTTATTTGTTCTTTAAAACCCGTGAAGGGTGCCAGCACTTCAGTTATCGTTGGTGTAGGTTATTTTTTTTACTACAGCTTTCCTTCCCTTGTGCTTTATAAAACTAAACAGCTCTGAGAAACTAAATATACGATATTTACAAATGGAAAAATGTGGTTGATCAATTTCACACTACAGTTTTTCTAAGTCATTAATCCTTTGTGCCTCTGACGAGATTTTTTTCTTCTCATTCATCCTTATATATTGGGTTGGGTTTTTTTTTCCCCAAATGAGCAGCTTTTCTCTCAATTCCATGTTGTATATTTGCTTTGGTTTCTTTACCTTCATTAGACAATGATAGAGGACTTAGTTTTCATTATATTCTAATTTTTGCACCTAATGTGGTTCAGTGTGTATTAAATTGTGATTACCTGTTTCTGGCTGTCACTTGTGTTCTGAACTTCTGTTAAGGGGTGGTAATGATACAGGTTGCTCTATGAGACTCTGTCAGGGAGTCTGTAGTCTCTTTCCTATTTCCATTCCGTTCTGCTTACTTTTGCAGCTGTGATAATGCACAGTGTAACCAGAAGTGGCACAATAACTCGGTGAGATTGTTGCCATAAAGGAATCGGGCAGGCTGGGCTGTACAGCTATCAGTTAGCTTGTGGCAGGGCCTCGGCGGAACTCGGTGAATTCTGCAAGTCATTTTCAGCCTGATCTTTGTGGCTCAATCTACCCGACAAGTAATCCTGCAGCCAGCTCATCAGCATAATTCCTTCCCTCCATGTCAGCAGGTTCCCAAGACCCTGAACAATGGGGCTTTTCAGTAAAGGTCCCTTCTGTGTATTTGTGTGACAACTTTCTTAAAAGTTTGTTCTTCTCTTGCATTGCAGTTTTGCAGAGGCAGATGCTGATCAGCCCTCTTCCTTGTTGTAGTGATCAGCCTAGTGAATTTGTGCGCGCAGATGAAATATTGCTCCCCTAAGCATAAGTAAGGTCCTTTTTTGAATTCTTCTACTTAAAGTAAATGTGGGACTTTTTTTCTCCCAGATGTGGATTTTAAGAATTTGTCTTGCGTTAATGAGAATTCTTGTCAGATGCCGTTTACGATCAAGCCCCTCTGTCTTATTTTTAAGGTAGATTTTACTTACTAGATTTCTTTTATTTGCTTGCTGTGGTTTTCATTCTCTTGAAGAAGTCTTGGCTGAATGACTTTTTTGTGGATGAATTTCCCATGTGGGTTTTTTTTCCTTTTAGATCTACCTTCCTTTCCTCTAACTTGACCTTATATTCACGATTTCAAAATAGTCATGGTTTCTTGCTCCACTATAGAGCTGTAAAAGCTCTTTTATCTCAACAGCATGCAACTTCTTATGGAGGAGTGGAAAGGGGAAAGTGGAAAAGGTAAACTAGCAAAGAAGTCTATAAAACTGTGGAATATGCAAAATTTTTCTAGTATGTTGGTATTAAACACAGATCTGGGCTAAAATCCAGGCCTCTGTGGGGTAGGAGGAATTTTTTTGTTCTCTAAAACTTCATGTCAGAGTTGTGCCTTAGTTATTCTTTTGTTTTCTCTGTTTTTACTCCTTTTTTTGAAAATGGATACCATTCTACTTCCCCTTGCTCTTGAGTTTTCAGAGGAGCAGTAAGATTTTTTCTGTACATTGGCCTGAGGCCTGCAGGCATAAAAACTCACCTAAAGGAAACTGATGGGTCTCTGCCTGGTGTCGCAAGCTGGGTATAAAGCTTGGAAAGCAGACTTTGACTGCATTAAAGTTGGCTTTGTATCACCTGAGTTATCTTAATCCTGGTGTTTGTGGCATAATCACCAGGTATCACACCAGTGCTGCAGTTCGGTTCTGGGGCACTTTGGTTCCCTTTTTTGCCAGCTGTTCGGGTTATCCTGCATTGTGTCATGGGCAAGGTGTTCAGAATCTGGTAACAGAAGTCAATCAGCAGCAGGATCTACTGAGAATTTGCTCTCTGGGAAGCCTCCAGGTCAGACTGGCAGTGCTACTCACAGTCACATTGCTGTAGGTGTGGATGTAAACCTGGGCACCCCCAATGATACTTCCATGGCAAAGTGGTGCCTGGCAGGAATCCTTGATGAAACAGAGCAGTATTTGTGCCTATGATGGAGCTCTTTTCTTACTCTGTGTAGATAAATGAGGTTGTATTCTGAAGTGTTGCAATTCAGAGGTGATTTAGGAAGCTGCATTCTTGCCTCTGTGCTGAGACCTGGTGCTGGCTGGGAGGCAGCAGAGCTGCTGCACACGCAGACAGATGGCTTTGCCCAACCCACCTTGCTGAGGCTCACCCTGAGACTTTGCACAGAGATGGGAGAGAGGCAACACGCGGGCAGACAGCAGCTAAGAAAAGAAACTGGTTGCTGCCTTCAGCAGTCTGTTGTGTGGCTAAGGTGAGCTTTTTCTCTGTTCTGCTCCGCTGCAGGCCACTGGCCTTTAAACTAACGTGTTTGACTTTCCTTTGTAGCACAGTGCACAACCCAGCAGCAGTTCAGAGGTGGAAGCCATAATCTCTTGGATGTTTCTGCCCTCTCAAACCCTGTTTTTACTTTATGAGTGCTGCTTTTTTGTTCTCTTCTGCTACCAGAGCAAAACCGGTTAGCTTGAACGATTTTTTTTTGTTCTTAATCTTTTTAATTTTCCTTTTTTATTGTAGTAGAGAGAAAGAGGAGGGAAGAGCATTAGAATTGTGTGGGGCAAAAACCTGCCAACTCTCCCATCTTGACCCAAACAATTTAATTGTGTCAAAACATATGAGTGAGCAAGTACTTCAAATGCCTAGGATACCTGAGAATTTCAAGGTGGGCTCTTTGTGGATTCTTTGAAATCTGTTTCTAACTGGTTTTAAACATTAAATTAGTAAGCTTCATCTGCAGTTCAATTTTACTTTTGTTTATCATCCAGGATACTGCTAAATTTGTATCTTGAAAAATAAGAGGTGAATTCTTGACTGCTAAATCTACTCTGACACATAGTGTCTCCAGAGGGTGTTCTCAGCCTTGGGTGCCTTGCTGCACTCGGTGGTATTTGATTTGTTAAAAGATATTTAAATTTCATTTTGCTGAGCACGTTTCCATACAGTGGCTCACATGCCTGAGGCTCCTTGGTGGCTTGATAGAGCAGGTTAGAGTCAGTCGGAGGGTGCTTTTTGACAGGGGAACAGTTTGGCTTTTTCTAGCTCCTCCAATTATTTTCTATCATCCTTACATACTGCTAGAGATAAGATTCAAATGTGATAGTTATTGCTTGCAATGAATACAAACATCTGGGAACAGTATGCAAATACAAAGCGTATGTAAAGTGCACTGGGGTCTTCATAAAAAGAGAAAAAAACCTGTCCTTAATATGAAGAAGAAAGAGACACTTTACTGTGGAAGAAAATGGCTTTTTTCTCTATTTGTACAGTTAGTAAATGGTTTTATATCTGACTACAATGTGAGGATACAAGTAGTAGCACAGTGTGTGTTTCTGAGAGCTGGCTACCTGACTCATCCTGCCACTGGAGAGATTTCTGCTCACTGTTCTGGTTTGTCTGTGTGACCACTGGAATTGGGGCTGACTATTTGAGAGGTACTAGGCTGGATTTATCCTGGTGTATGGCTGTGCCCTTCACTGTGGCACAGGTTTTGCTGCTGTAGGAGATGTCGTGGCTAGGTTTAATGGGTGTGGTAAAGTTGTCTTCCGCTCTGTACTTAGTTCTGCTTAGTGCATTAGCAAGCAGCACCAATAACATTGGCTAACCACCTCTTTTGTATTGTGTGCTACTGCTTGCATGTTTCTCTTTCCAGGGCAAGGTTATTCCCACTTCTTTGAGCTCCACTAAATTTGTTCCTGTAAATAAGCAGCAAAAGAATTGTCTGTAAAGCTCATTGCTAGGCACATCTGCATGAGATAGTCTGAGGGGCTTCCTTGAACAACTCTGTTCTAGTTCTCCAGATTTCCACTTCACCATGATGGGAAAGTGCAGGCAGCCCATGTCACCTGTGGAATCACCTGTCTAGACATTTCCAACCAGCCTGTCAGTCTCAATGTCTTGACGGTCAGGAAGGCAGCAGGCTGTGAGACTGCCTCAGTATGTTTTTTGCATCCCTCTTTTGGAAGGGGTTAAAAAAGTAGCCATGGTGCAACTTACTGAGTTGCTGCAATCATACAGATATTTTACCTATTTTCAAATATGTGCTATGGTATGGCCATGCTTGAAGTAGTTACGCAAAGAGTTAATGCCAAGTTTGAGCCTGGATCTGATGGCAGGGAAGGGGGTTGGGGTGGGATCTCTTTTGTAATCTGGAATCTTAATGCCCCTTTTCAAAGATCATTTCTTTCTAAAGCAATCCCTGACTATTGCCTTTGTTACCCAGGGCCCAAGCCTATGTGATTTCATTGATATTTCATAATGACCTGACTGACAGTGCTAGGAATTGGGCTTCTGCAGCCTTAGTACAGTAGAAACTGCACAATAGTTTCTTTTCATTAATGAAAGAAGAAATCTCTTGTGCTTATGACTGTCGTGTCTGGTTTTGAAATACCTCCAACTTATCTGCATGCCCTAGCTAGGGAGGGAGATACATTTGTGCCTTGTGCTATTCTTAGAACTCCCTTGATAAGATTCTCTTCTTGATACTGCAAGTGAAATAAAAGAAATATCATTAGTTTCCAGCCTGCTCAATTCTCATTAAAGTTGTTGGTTGCTTCTATTACATGTGAGGTCTCTCTTCTTTAGTTTTAAATTTTCTAAAGGGAATTTACTGTCACAGGGCAAGACGCCAGTTATGTTGCTTTCAGGGCTTGAATTCTAGAAAATCAGTGGAGCCTGACACCACTCACTCTCAGCCTTTGCCACCAAATTTGTCAATATTCCTCTGTTTTTAGCATTCATACTCTAAGAAAAATGTTAGTGTTAGGAAACACTGAGGCTGGACACCTCAGGAATTTTGAAGACGGGGTTAGCAAGCAGAATCACAGCAGTACCTGATGTCTGTTTTATTTGTCATTGCCTAGTTTGGCACAGCACTCAATGGAACAGGCTGCTCTGCCGTTGTGCTGGAGGGATTTGCCAGGTTTGTGGGATGCAGGAGAAGGGGCAGGGATGTTGGAATTTTTGCCTGCTTTTGAAATCCCATCATCATCTGAGCTCCTGTTTCTAGAGATCCGGTGGCCAGTGAGGGTTTTTTTGGTGGATAGTGTTGTCTTTCCCCCACTATTTCCCTTATTGCTTGAGCTGTTGCAAGGATGTGTCCTGGTTTCTGTGGAAGAAGCAGCAGTGGTTTGCTGTGTTGCACATCCAGTGTCTGGCTCTAGTTGAGCTGCATTTACAACTGATGTGTCTTGGCTACAAGTGGATAGCCCAGTTCCTCTTGTTTCTTGGGAAGGAGTTTTCTGATGTTATTTTAAGGCAGGATGGTGAAATTATGAAGTAAGAGCTTTGTGTTTAAATAATCTACTGTCACCTCTGAACCCTAGCTTTTTGAGAAGCTCATACCTACTATTATAAATATGAACCAAGCTCCTGCCTTAATACATCAGTCCCATTGGGTGCCTACTTCTGTGCTTACTGGAGTAAATTATTATAGTGGGAAGGTAAAATCTCATCAAGACTCGTTCAGAAACATCAATAACCATGACAAATGAATAAGAATCAAGTCAATAGTAGTTTTACAAGGTTGTCAGGTTGAAATGGTTTTTGTTATTTAGGTCTTCTGAGACAATTTATATAAATAAGGCTTGAATATTGTCTATGTACATGAATTATTGTATGGAAACTGAATATAGTGTGAAAAATATGGTCCATGTTCACTTCTTGTTGGGTTGGGGGACATAAAGAAGCAATGTAGAAGGTGACAACTGTATTTTGAGGTGTGTAGTGTTGCCTATGGATGTTTTCTGGCCTCTGATTACATAGTTACAAAACAAACAACATTTTTTTTTCAGAATCCTCTGAATTTGTCAAGCAGAGCAAATTTCCTCTTTCCCTTTTCTCAACTGCTACCACTGACAATAAGATCTTTGCAATAAATAGCAGCTTTGGAAGTGCTTGCTTTTGGAATGAGGCGCCAAGTAATAAATGATTGGTAGCAAGGATAGCCTTGCAAATATGTTTTGCAGAGGAAAGGCATTCAGCATTTTTTTAGCTTAACTATCACTTTTCAGAGTGTTATCATTTTTCCTTCTGAAAAATCAAAGAGTCAGTGTAAGCAAGCTTGTATAATAGGGCTATTCAGCCAGAAAATGCTATGCAGGTGTGGGTGTATGGAGTATACTGAACTCTCCTCCACACTGTGTCTAGGTTTTTGCTTTCTGCTGTGGAGTTGAGAAGGTTCATGTCCTGGATGGATCTGCAGGATGGCTGCAGCCAGCTGACCACCTGTGATGTGTGGGGGGCTAAGGCTGCAGACCTAGGGCCTGATAACCGCTCTGGTGTTGTCTTCACATGTAAACTTTCCCTGCTGCCCCAGCTCCCCCTTTGCACATCCAGCAAATACAGTTATTCCCTGTTCACACACGTGCATCAAGGGCTTATCCAAACAGCGCTGACCTGCAGCTCTGAAATGAAATTGTGCAGAATGTCAAAAATGAGATTTGTTTGCTGACAGCTCAGAAGGAGGAATTTTGATAAGAAATGTCACTTACGGGATGGCTTGGTTACACAATGAAGCAAAGGGTGAACTGTATCAAGAGTTTTTATTAGTCAGATCTTAGCTCCTGGCCAGTGCCAAATGTTGTTGCACCTCAACAGATGAGGAATTTGCCTCTACAAAAGCAGTGTATTACAATATAAGCAATTTAGTGAAACAGCCTGGTCACATATTAGGGATGTTCTCCTACAAGTACAGCAGGTTAGTCCCTGACAAGATCTTTTTGCCTAAGCCTGTCCTTAGACTGAAAGAGTTCACTGCCCCTCTGCTTTGTTATGTTTTCGTTGTTTTTGTTTTGATTGGTTTTGACCTATTTGCACACATTACCTAATGAAGGTGGCAAGCTCATTTCTTGTATCCCTCTTGCATGGTCTAAGTGAAGGACTCTGAAAATCCCGTTTCTGACCAAAGACAGTCTATTATGCATTGTAGTTGCATGCTAGAGGAACTATTACTGTAAAATCATTGCTCAAGACTGAAGGCTGAAGATGATCATGCTGTATAATCCTTAAAGGCAGAAAGACAGGCTAGGGAAAAACAAAGCTTCTTGCTGCTCTGATAATTTGGACTGATTTCTTTGGCTTTAGGTTTTAATATAGACACAGCCAGGCAAACAAGGCAAATAACTTTTAGTTCACAAGTCCATTGTAATGATCCTGTTTACTTTGATATGGCTGATCAGATATTCCTCCAAAAAACTGTTGTGGATTGCTTCCTGTAAGGAAGATGCTACAGCAGGAATGCTGGACCCTAAGAGATGCCTCATAAATACAGACAACTTCAGGTTTCTCGAAAGCAAATTCGGCAGAATTTGGTCTATGGAAAACCTGATGTGAACTCAACAGTAAAATGTGAAGTCCACTCCTTTAGTTTGCACAAACCAATGATGTAATGATGGATTAAGCTCTCATCCATGCTATCTGGGAAAACAGTGCTTGTTTTGAAGACGCAAATAAATGTATATGAAAGGTAACATAATTTCTTTCTTCTTTGCAGTTACAATGACTTCTCTGCAGCCTTCCTTAGTATTTTTGATTTGTCAGAGTACATCTGCAGAAGTCTAATTAAAGTACACCATTTAAAATAGCAAAAACACCAATTTAAGCAACAGAAATACCCATGTGTTATTTCTGTGTCTGTTTATCAAAGCATACCACTGAATCGTTTCAAGGCTTGTTTTTTTTTTCCCTCTTTTTACCAGTTTTCTCTGTCTTGGGGGCAGCTGCAGGGGAGGCAGCAAGGGAGAGGAAGAAGCTTTCTCATGTATTTTGTCCCAGTTACCATTGTTTCACTATGTACTTAATAAAATACTGGAGATTTTGCTTAGGTGAGGTGGTAGAATGGTTTGATGTTGTTACTGTGTACAAGTATGATATGTGTTTTATTAGTGCAACAGTATAATCTGTCTCCTGCTGCTTTCGATTCTAGATTTTGGGTCCTGCTTGTCTCTTGGAAGCCTGCAAACATCAACACATGTATTTTCCCAGGCTTATGCAATATAAGGATGTGAAGGTTCAAACATGACACTTAAATGTTGTTTAAAAAAGTTCCTTTTTTGTTCGTTCACGAAACATGGACCTTTTAAATAACGTGTCTCCTTTCTGTACATTGACGTCTTGTATTACTTCAGTCATAGCAATAGATGAAGTGCTTGTTTAACTTTCTCTCTTCCTGCTGTCCCTGCAGTGCACATATATCGAGATTGAGCAGGTGCCGAGGACTCACGCTGTCGTGCTGAGCAGGCCCTCCTGGCTTTGGGGGGCAGAAATGGGAGCTAACGAGCACGGAGTGTGTGTAGCTAATGAAGCTGTCCTGACCAGAGAACCAGCTTCTGAGTCTGAAGCCTTGCTTGGCATGGATCTTGTCAGGTGGGTGTTTTGCTGAGCTGTGACCAGCCTTTCATCGTCAGCCTTAGAGGATGCTGGTACCAGGTAACAGCTTTGTAGTGCTGGCATAAGGAGATTTTAAAACAATGAGACCTGTCTAGGAAGAGCTTCAGATACAGCTGAGTTAACACTTAAAACACTTGCAGTCTGAATTTAGCTACCAAGAATGTACTAGTCTGTTGTGGGTTCACTCAATCTACCTTGTCTACCTACCCTTCAGTCTAGCAGTGGCCATTCTGACAGGGTAAGAGATATGATTACATTGTTAGGAAGGAACTACTAACTGATTTGTAATATCAGATTGCTGGTGTGCCCTTCGTTCTCCCCCACTTTGCAACAGCCTACTCTGACCTAAAAAGCTTATTCTGGGCTTATAGCCAACTGTAGGCATAAACAAACTACTATGCCTTACTTCAGCCCATGCATTCCAATGCAAACCATTTCCCTTATTCAAATGCTGGCACACAAACTCCTGTGAGCCTGTTCATTGACGGCTGCCTGCCCAAAAGGCTTCTGCTGCACTGTAAGTCTCAGCCTGCATGCTGATCTTGTAGTGAAGAGAATTTAAAGGAGGCTTGGGTGGGGGGTGAAAGCTGAAAATGAAGGAAGAGATAATGTGCGAACTTATTACAAAGAGAAATGAAGCAAATGGACTCAATTTAAAGACTGAACAGCACAACAGGTGCATATTTACGTAAATCAGTCTTAGACCCAATGGTCCTGCTGGAATTTGCCCTAGGATACTTAATGAGCTGACTGAAGCAGTTACAGGTGGATTCTCATTTTTATTGAGGATGAGTGAAAAATGGGAGAGGTTTTGGTTGACTCGAAAAAATTAAGTGTTGTGGCTATGCTTAATATAGTTAAAAAGAGTTGTTCTAAACCAGCTTAGCTTCAGTTCCTGAAGGGGGAAAAACTCAAATATCAAGGAATTGATATATGCGTAGTAATAACTGGAAGTCAAGAAAAAGACTGTCAAACCATTCTACTTCACTCCTGCAATGAGTTAACATATTTTATAGATAAAAGGATAGGAAATAGATACCTTGACTTTTAAGAGGACATTAAAACCTTAGAAGTTATTCTCATGAGCAAGCTGGGAAGCATGAGTTAGAAGAAATCATTAGGTGTATAGCTGTCTGAAACTGTAACTATAAACGTTCTCTACGGTGTCTCTGCAGAAATACAGTGTCTGCTTCCAGCTACCATAAATCAAGAGGAATATGGGCCAGTTGGCGAAAACGCAGTGGAAATTGGAAATGTGATCAGAGAGCTATAGAATCTGACCATTATGAAAATAATGAGGGAATTTTGGTTTCATTTCTCTTTGGTATTTTCTCTAAGCCCTGTACATACTGAAGGAATCTGTGGAGAAGCTGTACCTGTGAGGACTGGTAAATTTAATTGCATCAAGGGAGGCTGAGTAGATGTGAGGGGTTAAGAAAGTATAGGACAACCTTACGTGAAGAGAAGGGCTTAGATGACTTTCTAAGTGCCACCTTTATTTTTTCCCTCCTACTACAGTCCTTTTGAAACTTTAACAAACCACTGGTTTAAATGTCGAGTTCTGCTTACTTCTTACTCAATTACTGCGTTCTGAAAGGACTGTTTAACATTCAAATATATGTTATCCATCAGCTCTAGGTTTACCCACACTAGCAAATCAGGATATACCAAAGTAAGGAGGTGCTGGCCATAAACTACAAATAACCATCACCTATAGACGCTACCCTCCCTCTCTTCCTTCTTACCTGCAGAATAAGCTCAGATGCAGAGAGAGGGTGCTTCAGACAAGGAGAACCAGAGTTGTGCTGTTACCATCTGCTGCTTGTTACACCTAAAGTGATTCTTTCTCTTACTGTGAAGACTTGGCCAGTTGAATTAAATTTGTCTATTTCATGTCACCTCGTAGAATAGAGAGGCATCGAGTGCAAAATCGATCTCTACAGGCTGCAGTGAAGCAGCTGGCACCAGCTCTGCCTCTTTGATAGAGTATCACGGCATGTCAGAACACTTGAATGATAATTAAGAAATTAATGAAGTTTGTGTGATGGACTTCAGGGTTGGAAGTTGGTCCTATTCCATGCAGGCTGGTCCCTATCCCAGTTAATCTAAATGGAGAACATGGACCTAGTCACAAGGCACAGGAAAAACTGAGAGAAAACATGCTCCAGCACAAATTCCTAAGGAATCTCTTTTTTCCCCCTAGAGATTTATTCAAAAGATGATTTTTGAAAGCTATACCAGTATTGCTGCATTAATTAGCTAATCAGGATTTTCTTCAGGTGTTCTTTTCCTAGCTGCCTGCAGTTTTGGTTTTTTTTGAGGCACAGTTGCCTCTATAAAGCACATGTTTACTTAGGGAGGCACACTTTTATGAAGAGCACGTGTACCGTTTTGCTGATAAGTTAGGACAGCATTATCATACAAAAGATATATATGGAGAAATCTGTAAATTATACCCTTATTTTTGCATTTTTGTCTTAATTTTAATCCCTATGTGTTTGTAGTATTTATTTGTTCTTTTCATCACAGGTGCTATAATTTTTTCAGAGCCACACAGAGATGCCAGTGTTGGCAGGGAGTCAAGAATGCTCTTTAAAATGGTGTTAATTTGTTTACCAATTTCTTTCCTTAGAGACCTCAAAACTGAATAAAGTAAAATATCAAGTTTATTAGTTAATTTGGAAAGTCTGGATTATGTAATTGATAGGTGATGTTGAAAAGCTTAAGATAATATTGTTTTGACAATATGATAGCATTTTGGAGGTACTTAGGCAGTATTTTATTAACAACTAATTCAAGCTCTCATCTGTGGTTGAAATTGCTTCAAACTTTTCTTCCAGCTCACCTTGAAGGGTACTCTGAAGTGTGTTAGTTGGAGGGTTATGTTGTGGTTGCCCAGGACACTGATGCTGAGATACCTGACAAGACTTAATTTTGTGGAAATGAGTTGTGTGGTTGTTGTGTAGGATGGGGTTTTTTTCCTTGGGTTGGTTGGTTTGTTTGTTTTTTGTTTTGTTTTTGGGATTTTTTTGCTGTCCCTTGTGACTGACAGATAGGAGCAGCCAAGCAAAAGCAGAGCCTAGACCTTTACTTAATGGAAATAAATGTAACATTGGAGTCTTTTTAAAAAAAATAATACCTAAAGGGTCCTCCTTCAGCCTGAATCCCCGCTGTGGTTTTGACAGTGAAAGCTAGACTGTAACCAGCTCAAATGGAAAATTTCAGGGAGACATTTTATTAAAAGTTTTAGTGGGATGTTATGTCTGTTGGCAGGTTTTGATCTAATTATAACCTAATGGTTTTGGTCATTAACTGGGGAGAAGGGAGCAGATTATTACTCAATCTAGTGACTATATGGTCACCAAGGTAGTTTTCAGTCCATTCACTCACCTGTGGCAGTGACAGCTCCTGGGATTGCTCTCAGGGAATAAATAAGACATGCTTTTGAACTGGCTTTTAAGTAATGTCTGTGGTATGTGCAAAGAGCAGCATAGCTGTATTGATCTGAAAAAGCAATTGCACCGGTGATGAAAAGAATGAAGGAAAATCATAAATGCATAGGGACTAAAAATGGAGTCACCAGTACAAAACAAATTTCAGCTAACAAGAAAAGACTAGGGGGAAAGATCCTATAAATGCAGAGTATGAAGATGATGGGAGGGGAACTGTCACTTGAAGTTATGCCTTAAAATTCTAGTTGGCTCTTGGCTCTTCTTTGGCAGTAACTGATAAATAGATGCTGCTGAAAGAGATAAAAACACTGCTTTCAATAATTCAGCCTAAAACAAGGCTAATGGTAGCCAAGTATTTAACAAAGCAGACCCAGTGCAGAGATCAGGTTGAGAAGTACTGAGATCAACACATCTGTATTCAAATCATCAGGAACTGATTTGTCTGCTGTAGTTTTTAGGAAAGAATCAGAGTAGTGTTTTCTTGTCATGTGATTTCAAGAGAAATTGGAAGAGCTAGCATAGTACTTATATCTAAAAAAGTGATTTTCTTGGAACTATCCATCAAATTATTGGAACTATCCGTCAAAATTATTTTGTCCATAGAGCGATTAGAGAAAGACAAACACAGAGGAAAATATTAAGGTGACATAACCGACAAAGAGAAATTTTGGACTCATCCAGGTAACTCCCAAAGGATGGAGGCATAGATATGCTGTTGTTTGAAACACTGCATTTCCTCAATACCAGTAATTTGATTTTGGAACCAGTGGAATTGTTTACAGGTCTGATTTGAACTTCTGGTTACTGCTTTTGTTGTTGAAATTAAATTTGGGCTGTAAATTATATCAAGGGTTTATTTAATGCTACTTATTCAAGGCAGGGTACAGTCATTCCCTATGGCTTTGTAAAATTTATTACCACACCTCAGTTTACTTTTCCATAAAATACCCTTGCTTTGCTCGAACTTCCTTTTAGAATTCTGTTCTTTCAGACATACGGTTGCTCTTACTTCTGACAAAAGCCATGTCTGGTATTCAAATAGTTTTTTGGGGAAGCCTCTGCAGGACCTCGGAAGTATGACTGTGCACAAATGCTTGTCTTCACAGCATGCAGTGTGCATGTAAGGAAATCCCCTTCTTTCCATGGCCAATCAGAGCATTGGGAAAGAGAGGTTGTAGAGATGTTGTAATATTGAATATTCCTTCCCTTTTTTGATAGCTGATAATATTAATTTACAATTTCCCACTCTTGTACAGAAAAGCAAACTTTGTACAGCTGTTACTTAGAAAAAAAATGTTTGCAAATTGTCCTTCAAATGTATTCTGCCTGAGGAGAAGATAGACCATTGCACGTTTACAATGCACTTGAGATCATTGATTGTTAATTGGATTCTTTTTTAAAAAACTAAAAGCCAGCTATGATAGGCTTGAGAGTAAAGAACCAGCATAGAAAATCAAAACTAGAAACAAATAATTCAATATCTCATCCTTTAATTCTAATTAAAGCCAGAATTCTTCAATGGACACTTCAATATTTTAAACCCAGATGAGTGCTGATGTTTAAAAGTAATAACTTAAGGAGATCTCATTGTTTCATTCCTCTCTGAATCTCTGTTTTATCCTTTTCTTATAGACTTGGCCTAGAAAGAGGTGCAACAGCTAAAGAAGCATTGGATGTCATAGTGGCTCTGTTGGAAGAGCATGGACAAGGTGGAAATTATTATGAAGATGGGAGTTCATGCCATACTTTCCAAAGTGCGTTTTTGATTGTGGACAGAAATGAAGCCTGGGTACTGGAGACTTCTGGAAAGTATTGGGCAGCTGAAAAAATCACAGGTTAGTTTAGAACTCACAGCAAATCTCTCTTATTATAAATAGCTGTAAAGAGCTGTCTTGGAAGAATTGGTCTTAAAGTCATTAAGTTTAAATAAGCAACTAATGAATGCA
>WEKY01040330.1:0-14110 GCA_013390045.1 Picathartes gymnocephalus | reverse complement strand
CAGATATTAATAATTTCTTAATAAAATATTAGATTAGGGAGTGTCTTGAGATCTACACCAAGGACAGCATTTCATGAAGATCTAAGCCAGTCAGCATGAGCAGGACACAGGCATTTCATTTAAGTTAAATATTAATTTAGTATGTTATGTCTGGTTTTAACCAATTTTGCTCCATCTGGAGGAGAAGTATTTTTTTATTCAAACATGTTTTAATACAACACAATTCCCATGCAAAATTTCGAGTTTGTCATTATACAAGTGCCACTGTTCCAAGGGCAATTAATAAAAAGGGTAAGAGAAAAGAAACCATTACTTGAACAGCCCCAGACCTTTGGGGTTTGATATGAACTGGCCATCTCTGCCTTCAGGAGTTGTGCCTATAATGATAACTGTTCAAGTAGACAGCACAGCCTGTAAGCAGAGTGTTTAATACTGAGTGGATAAAGATGTAAAAGACTTTTACATGGAAAAGAGATTTAAAAAGGTATAAAAGATCAATCCTTCTTTTTCCCCCTCCTGTACAATTCAACAATTGTTAATGAATTAGGAGGAGGGGCATATTGATGTACTGCTTGACTGTAACACAAAGAAGTGTAGTTAGCAAAAAGCTGCAGTGGGTAATGAACAGTATTTTAACTCGGCAGTTTAACCTCCGTGTCTGTCAGCAATGACCTTTTACCAACCCCAATGAGAGCCTGATTTCTCACTTTTGCTACTCACTGCTGGATGAGTGAATGTAGAATTTGACAGCTAGAGGTTTTACATGAAAAGGGAAGGTACTTAGAAAGCATGTTTTGTGATGATAGGCTACATTTATTCACTGTTCATTACACTGGGTGCGCAGGAGCGTTTGTGGATTGATTGGGTGTGAGCAGCTTGTCTTCTGGGGCAGCGAGGAGACGTTATTGACCTGCATGGGAGTCGAGGTGGCCTCCAGATGACCCCCCTTTCACCTGGAATTGACCTTGAAAACAACCTAGGGTTCACCCTGCTTTGAATAAATAGAAAAGTGTCTTAACAGCATGTGGATTATTAGAATGGACATATTGCACATTTCTCCTTTTTCAACTTTTATAGAGGTGCATGCGTAGGGGGTGGAGGGAGAGTGTTGCCTTTTAGATTTCCAGATACAGCAGCTGCACAACTTGATATTTGCACAGATTTATGGCGAGAGGCAACTAGACTTTCTCCGGCTTGATGCTAAATTTTACCATTCATCATTATTGATTAGAGCCTACACTCTATGACAGAGCCCAAACCTTACTATGACAATTGCTATTTCAGTTGTTATGGGCCATAATGGGCTATAGGGATGATTTAAAAGAGCACAATAGCTATCTGTAATTACACATGAATAATCCATGAATTCTCTAGCACAGTGCTTATAATCAGACCCTAACAGCCAAGACATAGATATTTGTACTTGTTTCCCCTTCAGCAACTAGACTAGAAGGAACCTCCACATGTAAACTCCACCACAACAGGCCAAAAACAACTGTTTCTTTCTGTGTCCAATCTTGACCTTCTGTGCTTAAAATAAATCAGTTAAAGCAGAGGGTAATGGCATATTGCAGCATTGTCAAGAGTGCAGTCTCTTAATGAACTAGGCTGTGCATGGAGAGCTGCCTGGAGCTGCCTTCTAAGAAGCTGTTTCCTTTGGTTTTATTAGACACAGTTATTTTTTCAAGTTTCTAAACTCTGATAGTAGCTTGCTTCTATGACAACCCTTTTCTGTGTGGAAAGACAAATAAGGGAAACATATACTAGTTCTGAAAGTCAGTGTTTGATTTTACGTTGGCTTATTTCATGGTGAATATTTTCTGAACTGTTGCCCAACTTCTGCCTCTGTTTTGAAATATTAAGAGCACTGATCACAAAAGTATATATCCTGCAGGTCAGATGCAATTCTTTCAGGGAACAGTATGGGTGATAAAAGCTTGGATCGACGGCATCACGTAAGTGGCTTCACATAAGATAGCCAAGTTGACCCAATTTTTCTAAAACAAGGGCTCTTTAATCTCAAATACATCATTCTGAGCTAATTGAACAAAATCTAGGTGACTAATACTCTGCAAAACCTACAGTCACCATTTTGGTTTTATGTTTATGATGGCTGTCCTGTGGCTGTCATAGACTGCCATGTTGGTCCCAGGTAAGCAGAGAGCACTATTTGTGCTGATCAAAGAGCATTGTGTAATTTTATTTCCAGCAATAGCTTTCTGGGTGCTCATGCCATTTTGGGCTCTGCAAAAAGTATTTCCTTCCTCATATAGGGCTGAAGAGGGTTTTTCCTTCTCTTGGAGAGATTATTTTTCTTCCCTCCAAGTTTCAGTGCTAAGGCATTGTTAGGACATGCTTCCAAATGTCTTTCTTTCAAAATTAAAATGTAATTTATCCTAAAAAAACCTACTGCATAATGAAATAAGAGCCTACACAATATTCTTCTGACTCATGCAAATTATTTTTCCAAATATTATTTCCTCCTAATTGCCTACATTTGTCTGTACATCAAGTAAACACAAAGCAAGGATGTATTTTCTTTAACATCTGAGTTTGTACAAAACACACACAAACACACACACACAAGAGGTAACATAAATGGTATGACATTAGAAAGACATGTAGCAGCATAGTCAGCTTCCAGCTTATCTTTTTTCCTACCTCTCTAAAAAGGAAAAAGCAGTTTTGCCCAGAGGAAGAAATAAAAGGGAATCCTCATTAAAAGGTACATTAACAAAATAAAAGAACAGCTTTATTAGGGACATGTGCAGAAAGGGATGTTTGAGTAGCAAATGATAATTTACTTTTGAGGTATATTAAAAAGGTTTAATCTTACTGATCATGAGTTAAATTGGATGTTTTAATCAGTTAGTGAGTGCCAAAAATAATTATGCCAGAGTGCTTAGTCTGCAGAATGTGTACACAAAGCATATAAATCCTTTTCTTCCCCAGGGATTTCTCAGAATAACACACAACTAGAAGACAAAAGCAATATCAAACTCATATAAATTAACATTGCAAATGATCTGAAAAAAAATACAATAAATAACGTGATTCTATCACTCTGAATATGCTATACAGGGGAGAGTGGCCAACACATATATGTTCATTAATCTCTTATATCCTCACTAAACTTTTTCAGGAAACATTCCTGCCATTTACTTCTCACAGTTCAATTAAAGGTCATCTTATGAATAGCAAAAGTGGGTTAATATCTTAGTACAGAAATCTATAATCTTTTCTGAAATAAATGTTCAAAACTGAATTAATTTGACTTTTTCTCCCTCTTGGGAAGAAAAGTATTTGTCAGTATTTAATACCCACTCTGAAATCTGGAACAATGCACCCTGATGGAGCCTTTTCTTTAGTTCTGTTCTTCTCACAGAAGTGCGTAGAGATTTCATTTATACAGGACCTTTTTTCAATCTAGTATAGTACACAGCTACAGTGTGTGTGTGTGTGTCTGTGTGCATGTATGTGTGTTCATAATAACTGAAGATTGAATACAAATTTAAGTGAGGTGGCAGCTGTGTAGGTGCAATGATCTTTAATCTTTGCAGCCTTTGACAAAATAATTTTGGGCCTAAATTTTTCATATAAACTTTTTGCTTGCAAAATATAAGAACATGCCCATCACATATGCTATGCATACGCTACCTGAAGGCTTTGTTGGAAGCATCCAAGATATAACTTATTAAATGTGAAAAATAGTTTTATGATTCAAGTGTTTAATTTTTTAATTTTTGAAATTCCTATCTTCACCTTTTCAGTTAATTCTAATTTTTTTTGTTTTTAATAAAGAAATCTCACAAGGTAAGCCCACCAACTGGGACTAACAAGTTGATTTTAAAATTATTCCTTGCGGTTTCTCATCCTCAAGAAACAAAACTGGAAAAGAAAACTGATGCGAAAAGGAAGGGGCCATTATGCTGAAACGGTGAGTTGGTTATTATAATATAATCTTGCCCTGCTTCTGGCATGGCTGAGTTTTTTCTCAGGCTTTTTATTTCCTGTAAAAGGCTATACATAGGCTTGATTTTTCACTACTCCCATTGTTTTTTAGAAGTTAACTCGGTTAAAGGCAACAGAATTAGGATTCCAAGAGAAATAAAGAGGATGCTTCCTTTATTCTGTTGCCATTTACATACCTCCACTATACCTGCTTCAGATACTTTAGTGCCTGAAAAATAAAAGTTGAACCCATACACAACACAAATTGTGGGCCACTGTCAATGTATTAAATTAATGCCAGCTCATGGAAGACCCTCCTCAAAACTCATTTTTTAATTTCATGTAAAATTCAAAAATAATAATGATTCCAAAATAACATTTGAAATTTGGATTACTGTTGCTTTCTTAATCTCTTGTTCATAATTATACACTATCTTTGACTGCCTCCCATGCTTTAGGCACTTTTTATTTGTGTAAAGCAAAATTTTTAAAAAATTGAAAACTGGGTACAAAAACTTGTACTATAAGTTGCACCCAGAGGCCACCTTAAAGTTTCAGTTACCAAATAAAAACTGACTTTTGTACTGAAATTTTAAAATGGGTGATTTTTATATTCACACTTATTGAAATATATGCATATAATTAGGTGAGATAGAGATAGAATATTACCACTAAGCATGAATGTTCAAATTTTTGTCAAAGTAACAAATTATTTGATAAGAATCTGCTCATGAAATTTTGTTCACAAGATGAGTAATTCCAGCAAAGAAGCATCATAGAAATATCTCAATTATCCATTTGAGAAAGACACCTGGTGTGAACTAGACACAAATTTTACTAGTAGGATTCTACAGGATAGTTCAAGTAGTGGTGTAAGGGGCTTTGAAATTTCGATTTCTTTGAAATTTCAGATTCTAGAATAATCTAATGAGATTATCGTTGATGAGTTATTATTGTGTACATAAAATAAATTCCTGCAATCTCCTGCAGTTATGAAAATTCAACTTCTCTCCTAGGGAAAAATTTAATAATTTTGTCTATTTTTGTCCATTAAATATTGTTCAATATTGTCTTTAATATTTGGTAAACTATAAAAATTAGAAGACTATTTTAAGTTGGACGTGTATAAAATCTGAATTGTTATCTGAGATTATCCATTTTTACCTAAAGGCAGCCAATTTTTAATTGCCATTCTTTATTTCCCTGAGGGTTAGACAGAAAAAAAAAAATAAGAAAAGGAAAAAACAAACAAACTGAACCAAACCAGAAAACAAACCAGAAACAAACAAACAAAACAACAACAACAACAACACTACCCACATTTAAACATATTTATGATAAAAGTTAACATTTATTTCCAGGTTATTTTGACCATACTGTTGTTATCTGTGAGCTCAGCTTGCCTCCACAAGATCTCACCCACTCCGTAATATTTTAAGTTCACTTTTTTAAAGACAGTTTTTCTTTTTTCCATTTGAGATGGAGTTTTGTGCATGGAGGGCTGAGATTCCTTTGCTGACATGTTCAGAGTCCAGAAAACTGGTCAAGAGACAAGAATTATTGTGCAGGGGAGAAAAAAAGGTAGAAAAGACACTTAAAATCAAGAGACAAGTGAAAGGGGCAGAAAGTCACCCCCAAAAAAATTGCAAAGCAAAATGAGAAAGAATAAAACTTTAAAATCTCTCTGATTCACCCACATACTGAGTTACTTTAATTTTGTCTCTGTCACAACTTTCCTAATTGCATATAACCTTACATTATCTTTTTCTCTCAGTGGATGTTCTCTGCTGTATGGTATTAAAAATACATACTGTTTATACAGTAACGTACAGGAGAGGAGGCAAAAACTGGGGAAAAAAAAAGGAAAAAAAGTAAAGTATTGAGAGAGTAAATTAAAAATTAGAAGATCCAAGTGTGTAGAGCTGTTGCCCTGGGAAAAGGTTTGAAATAGGGAAAAAATCATAATAGAAAAAAAATGGAAGCAAAGTGGATGACAGAAAGTGATAAGAGGTAGCAAAGCAAGAGAAATGAAAAAAGACAATCTGAAGTGTAGAAATACAGGGAATATCTGAAATTGATATGGTCAAAGGTTGGAAATAAGTTAAAACCACAGTAATAAAAGTCAAATTGATTCCAAATATTTTGTGCACTTTTAATACTTACTTGAAAGTGGAAAGGAGCCCAAACACAGAAATCTTGATTGAGATACAGCTTGAAAGAAGATGATTAATTATAATATTTGTTTCTGTATTGATGTCTTTCTGCAAGATCCTAAGGCCAGTTTTAGTTTAAATGTGTTGGGAGTGGTGGGGGCAGGGGCAGGGGAAATAACACTTTCATCATTTTGGTCACAGGACTGGTTTTTTCTGAATTGATTACAAGAGGTTTGAACCAAATCCTACTGAAGGAGGCAACTGACCAGTTCATAAGAGCTCAAAATTCAACTTCCACGGTTGCAGTTATGCCAAGATATTTTTAAAAAGCAGGGTTGCGAATCTTGTGGATGTACATGTGAGAGAAGGAGGAAGAGTCAATTACAGTATATAAACATTTACACCTTCTTTATATAGCTGAGCATCAAAGAAACACATTTTAATAAAAAACCTAATTATTTCAGTCTCTTATGTTTTGCCAATCCCACATCCCATGTCAGTTACTTGCACCCAAAGCAATATCTTGTTTCCAAGGACACGGAGTTGTCTTTATTCTTTGCTGGGAATTTCTGTATTGGAGGGATTTCTGATAGAAGGTATAAATTTCCTTCTTATTAACATGTGAAGGTTTTCAGACATCGTATACATGATTTCAGTGGGGAAAGCTAACTCCCAGTATTCCAGAATATGTTCAAAAAGTTAATTTACTTGCTAGTATTTTTCTGACAACTCCAATGTTATCAAAGGTGGGTTTGTTGGAATAAAAAAATATCTCTTATTGTTCCAGACTTTATCCTTTTTCTTGACACAGTAGTGGTCTCACAAGCCCAAATGCTTGAAAGGAAAGAGATACGATCACAAATAAAATTTGTCCTTACTGCAAGTTAATTGAACCCTTTAAATTGTTGTGTGGTCATACATAGTATCATGCCCTTGTGTGGTATGCGTAATTATATATATTACTGCGTTAGAAGTGTAGACAAATGTTGTCAAAGATTTTCTGTGATATGGTTGTCTTCTCCAGAGCAGGAGGAAACCTGCTTTAAAATGAGGTTGTAATCAAATACCTAACATCCTTGTTTCAGCTTAATATCTTATCTTTTATTCCCTCCCATTACATTGTGCTATTGCTTACATTTGTTAAAACAGAGTTTCTCACCCCTAATGTCATAGCTCTTTTGTATGTAAGAGGAAATGATAGTTATTTGGCATTATTTATGCATTGAGCACAAACATCTGCATACATTAGATATTCTTATTCCACTCCTTTTTATCCTTTTTTACAACCTTTTTTTTCCCAACAGTTTGTAATGGTAAAATAAACAGTACTTGATTTACAAACTGTTCTGATTATTAGACTTATGCTTGGATTTTAATTATGGCATTCATAACATTCCTGTGGATTCCTAATGTCATGGATGAGTAGTCTTTCCACAACTTTATAAAACCCTTGAATGAAAGCCTCTTTAAAGCAAGATTCCTTGAAAGGGGCGTGTTTCTATAATGTTGCATTTGTGCTGAACTGATAAACAGATGGTCTGCAACAGCTTGTACTTTTCATCTTTTATAATAAATCATTTTATTTCTGCATATAATGGGTTGTAATATAAACTAGAAACCCAAATATAGAGCTTTTCAGGAGCAGGGTGGTGTTAAGTAGAATGAAATATAATCTTTTAGTCAACTGCACATAGATACATACTTCCTGCCCATAGCATTTTAAGTACTCATTTCTTTTAACAGTTCATATGTACAAGTGGTATACTTTTCAAAATCCATTTCCCACTCTGTTTTCTTTGGTCCTCCTAATATTTATGCAATTCCTGGTATTGGTCTAAGATGGGAAAATCAATTCAATTTGACAAGAATATTGAGTTGATGATCATCTATGTTACCACAATGTTTCACCCCACTCTGGTTTTTTAGGAGATAAATAATGGGAAGAATAGGCTTGGTGTTCTGGTTTAAAGGACAAGTGTCTGCCAAGGAAGGCGGGAATCTCTCTTGGAGTGGTAAATGTGACCCCTTCCCTCCAAATTATTGTAACTTTGAAATTACAGGGGTTTCAGGCAAGGATATAGAAAAAAGAATAAGAGTAATTTACTAGTGCGTATAACAAGGCAAACAAACAACAATAACTGTGGCAGCACCAACAAACAGAACCAGGAACGCAGTGAGAGCCTGCCCGGCCGCGGGCACTTTCCCCGTGGGTGCAGTTCCGGTCGCAGCCGGCAGGGGGCGCTGGTGGCTCCCGGCGGGCAGGGCGGGTGCGGTGACTGCCCCGCGGCTGCAGGGGGCGCTGTGACGCGAGGCAGGCCGCGTCTCCCTCACACGGTAATGGCGGCTCAGCCAGCAGAAGAGATTGAAAAGGGACTGCCTTTACTAACTTATAGCAAGCCACTAATGCCAGTGCAGCTCCAGATGGCAAAATGGGCTGTAGCTAGAAACTCAGAGCACCAGGCCAGAACAGCGGAGCTGAGCACACCCCGAATTGGCAAACAAAGTGTAGCAAAATCTCCAAAGGCATAGCAGGAGTCAGAGGGGTCAGACGGACTGAGGTTGTTGGAATAACATGTAGCAAAAAACCCAAAGCAGCACCAGAAAAACAACGGGGCTGGGCGATGGCGGTTGGGCTCCCTCAAACAGCTGGGAGAGGCTCCCTCTGGTAGCAGGAGGGGTTTGGGGTCTGTGATTGTCCCTGATGGCACCTGAATAGATGGTGAGGGTCCTTCCCATTGAGGTCAGATATTGACCAGGTAGCAGTTCAACAGCTGCTCTTACGAGCAAAGCCTCACTCATGGCAGGAGAAGCAGTAAAGGACAGAACTCCTCAGTGGCAGTGAATTCTCTCCACAGCAACAGCTGCACTGTCTCACCTCCAGCACCGAGAGTAAGAGAAAGCAAGGAGCTGAGCCCAGCCCCTGACCCCCCAGCCAAAATCTGGCTGTGTCTCTGCCCTTCCCAAGAGAAAGCCCGCCAACTGCCTCCTTCCCCCTCCTCCTTGGCTACATCTTTTGTTTCTCTGAAGTACCATCATTCCCATCTCTTAGGCAACAAATAGGAGAAAATTGCCTGAGAGAAAAGAAAGAAAAAAAAAGATAAAAAGACAACTTCCTTGGGTAAGAGGTGAAGGATCTCATTGCGTATTCCTTCAGAACATTGTTATAAGTAGGAAGGGAGTTGTAAAGGTGGGTTAATTATTAATGGGTTACTAAACTGTTCATTAAGGCCAATAAAATTGTAAATTGGTTCAAAATAGTTATTATATGTAATGAGTTGGCGTGGGAATCTTCTAGAAGTGGGTGTAAACCTCATTATCATAAGGGGATGGTCCCCAGAACACTATTGGACAATTGACAATCCAGTAAGAAGATCCTCGGATGACATTGAGCCAACCAACCCTCCAGTGAGAAGACCCAGGAGATCAACGAGCCAATAGCAAAAACCTCCAAAAGGCGGGGGCAGGGGAGGGGTTTCTCCAAACATCAGGGTAAAAAATGTAACCTCCCCAGTCATGAGGTGTGCCTCTGGCTGTGACTGTTTCTGGTCAAGCACCCAGCGCTGTCACCCTTTGCTTTGTGTTTTGGGCAGACTGCCTATCAAGGTCTCTAATCGTTAATTAATAAGCCTTTTAAAATTTTAGCTGTGAGGCTCATTTCTCATAACATCATCATTTTGATCACAAATTGGATCATAAATTCGACCTCCTAGATGATAATAATCACGTGTAGTCTCAGAGTTCAGCAGTTTTTGTCTTGGTGATCAATGGATGATGATCAACCACTGATTCTTTATCAAATGGAAGGGGTCAAGTAACAGTAGCAGCTGGCGCAGTGAAGCATTTCTTTCAGCTTTTTGCTGAACAAGGAAGAAGCATGCTAGATAGATAGGAATTTGCAAGTCAATTAACTATGTAAAATTACAGATTTATTGTACTAATTGACTATGGGCTGTTCAAAGGGAGTTTGAAATTAAGCTTTATTTACTTCTTCTTACATGGTAATTTAGAGATGTGTAAGAAAAACAGATATTTCTGATAGCTCTACACTGGAAGCAATGGTCATCTGGGAAATGCTGTTACATCTCCTAAAAGCAGAACGCTAAAAAGACAAGTTCAAGAGAGTGTTGCTTGTTTATGTTTAAATTAAGTTACTATATTGCAATAACAATTGCATACTTTTATTTATGCTTTGGTTTTGACCAACAGCATTGTCTCCTTGTGGCATGGGATAGGAGAAGTCTCTGGCATTGCTAGGAAAAAAAAAGTCTGTTTTGCAGAGTCTGTCTGTGAAAAATCTTGGTTTCCAGGTTTTCAGTTGAGGGAGAATTAGAACAAATGGAAAATAAACAACCTCCCTGAAGGCCCCCTTCTAAAGCCTGAGCTCACTTATAAAGTGTTGACAGTTCCCTATACAAAAAACATCAGTAGTGCCAGATTTCTGAAGTGCCAGGAAATTGCAAGATTAGGTGGTATGCCTGAGGAAAATGAAGGAAAGAAAACAAAGTAATCACTGCGGGCCTTCTTAAAAATATATTTTTTTTGTTAGTGGGTCTTCAACACAGATGCAGAAAACATATAGTTTATCCAATTGATTTAGTTTCCAGTCATTCTTTGATTGTTTGACAGCTTTTAAGTGATGCTCTTGCAGAAATTGATGTGAATTGGACAGGGGGTGTATGTTTTGGGAAAGATCACCCAGGATTTAAATTTTTATTTTAATAAAATCTCATAGGTATCTTGTACTGTTTTACAG
Source organism: Picathartes gymnocephalus (assembly GCA_013390045.1). NCBI lineage: Eukaryota > Metazoa > Chordata > Aves > Passeriformes > Picathartidae > Picathartes > Picathartes gymnocephalus. Next base: position 3,253 of record WEKY01040330.1, on the reverse strand, counting down.
GTAACTGCAACCAAGAATAAAACTGAGGTTTTAGCAGTGCTAGTAACTGGTACTTTAAAAGTGATAATAGATGTTAAATTTGGATTTCTAAGACTGATATCAAAATGGTTTTGAGTGTCATCTATATATTTTCTGGAGTATATTGTAGAAATGTTAGCAAGCCATGGCATATACTTGAAAAGCAGTTTAATTCAGAGGGTGAATACAGCTGGATTGATTTTTTTTCATGTTATCTCTTCAAATCTTATCCTAGATATTCCTACTCCCACCTTAGCCCCAGCCCCTCAATGCATTTTCTATTTTCAATACAAGTACGTGATGTTTGCCAAAGGTAAGACATAACGTGTTGAAATAAGAGGTAAAAGACACTGATGTAGTGGGATAAGGGGCAAATTTTAACTCTGCATTGAAAATGTGCCTCTTAAAGGTGAAGTCTTCTAACAAAAATATAACAAGTTAATGCAATGCAGAGCCTTAATGAAGAATTTCAATGATTTGTAACAACTTTGTAGGTGATCACCTGAAAGAAGACTACATAACTTTGGGAAGCTGAAGGAGGTAGTACTGATTGTAGGAAGAAAAGTAGGGTAGGTTTAAAGCAAGCATGGACCAAGCACTGTTTCCAAGTAATTCCCAAAAATAAAGCTGCTGTGTGTGGTTCCTCTGCATAACTAATTACTGAAGACATCATCACAGCTCTGTCCTGTGAAGTCATTCTTCAGAGGGGCTGCAGAAAACCTAAAGTTGAAGCCAGCACTGACTCCTGCTAGGCAACCAACCTGCAGAGATTGGCCAGCCCTTTCCTAACCTTGTTCCAGTCATGGAAGGTTTGGGAAGTGCACACCAACCCTCTGCACAGGTAGTGGCTTGGCTTCACACAGACCGCAAGTAAATGGAGGGCTGGAGCTGGGAGAGATGTTGTATTCTCTTTTTCCCTCACTGAGTCATTCTGTGTATGGCAGGGATTTAGTGTCTGCAGAGTAGAAGATTCTCACTTTTCTGCACATTTCCCAGTAGCTTTCACTCCTCCTTAGAGTTTTGTTGGTTTTGGGTTGGGGTTTTGGGCTCTTTTGGTTGGCTGGTTTGCAGGTTGGTTGGTTGGGGTTTTTTTCTGTCACTGAGACTAATTTAGCTGGGCTTACTGATTTTAAAATAGATCTCAAGGATGGCTTCTAATACCTCCTGAACATACATCTGTGCATGTTTTGAAGCAATTTCCTTGACCAAGATCTGATTGGATTTCTGATTGTCTCTTTGCTGTGCTTCTACCTGCTCACCAAATTTGGAAAGGGGAGGGCAGACTTGCTGCCCTGCCATGATACATGTCCTGCATCAGTGTATGAGCTGTTGTCATGTTAATGAAACCATTACTGCTGAAGTTAAACAGACTAGTTTCCACTGACATCCTTTTGTTTTACCCACAAGCAATGGGCTTGGTGACTCCACATCTTGCTGTACTCAACTGTAGTGAAATGCAAGAAACCTTCTGCCTTATTATCTTGAGTATTGTTCCTTTTTCACTGTGCTATTCTATTTGACACAGAATACTCTGAGGTATCTCTCATACAGACAAAATTTGAACCACCTCTTGTATAAACAGATTTCCAATGCTTTGAGTTTCATTTTACAACTTATCAGAAATCTTTTTTTTTCCACAAGGATAAATTTAAGAGATTTGTTAAAATTGCCAAAGACTTTCCGGTTTGCACTTGTATTGCAGTTCAATGGTCAGAACAACTACTGTTTTGAAATCACATTGGCAGTGCGTGTCTTTACATAAGGCATTGGAAGGATATTTCTGGTTCTTTGCTTTAAATGATTTGAGAGCAAGATGCCTCTCAAGAATGTGACACTTTTGCACAGAAGCAGTGTGCAAAATCCTCCACAGCGCTTGAAGTATCAAAACAGGCCAAAGCTATCTCTGTACTCTTTGCCTCTGGCTAGTCCTCAAGTATGTTACTTTTGACTACAAGTTCTTCATCTTTACAGGTTTCTTATATCAGTTTCCGAAATTTCTAGAAAAAGGAAAAAAAGAAATCTGTAATGTGCACTTATGCTCTGTATCATGATCCACATTATTTTCTGCTGTGGTAAATATGACAAGTAGTTTTAGTGCTGTCTTTCAGCACATGGCTTAAATTAAAATGGTATTTCTGTTGTCCTAATATGCATGTTTGTTTCTCAATGATTGGTCCAGTCACGTATTTTGAGGAAAGTTTTCTAAAGTTCTGTACTGAGCAATGAAAGATTTAAAATTACTTACTTCAGATGCTATGATAACAGCTTTTGTGCTGAAATATATACATATTTTCTAACCCAGTCATCTTTGTTTCACCACATGCAGAGCACTAAATAAATGCATAGTACTTGTTCCATCCCAGCAAACAAATCATTCCCACAGGAAAAAGAATACACCCAGAGATGTATTCAGGGTATATTACAGGGTATGGAAAGAAATCTGGTTATGATGACCCAGGTAAAGTAAAAGTGTCTTCAGGTCTGTTGCTTTAAACTCTACTGTAGATGGGCTCCTTTAAATTCCATCTGAATTATTTGGATGGTCTTTCATATAAATAGTATGCCAAACATTACTGATTATTTAAATTAACAAGATTAACTACAGATATGGATTATATTGACATGATAAAAATGTTTAAGAAGATTTTTTGGGAAGAGCACCTCTCCAAAGAAATACTTTCCCAGGCTCTTTTAGTTTCCAAGTTGAGTGTGGACTGAGACAAGGTTTCAAAGTGAGTCATTACTCTGAAATAAACTGCCTAAGTATCTCATACTAAACCCACAAAAAATCATCCTTTGAGGAATTCTGATTATTTTTTCACTTTTGAGCATAATTACTCAGACTTCTTTGTTGTTTTAGTATGCCATACACCTCTTTTGTCCACTGAAATTACTATGAAAATACAACAAAAGAATTTTCTGCAAAATTTTCTGCCAAATACTTCTCAATGCTGACCACTCTATTGTAGCAGCATGGCACAATGGCTCGATGCCACTACCTTCCTGAAGCGTCTCCAAGTGGAAGGCACTCCAGCCAGCGCACAGCACGCACACCACACTCACAGGCTACAGTTGTCTAGATAAGCAACAGAGGCAGGAAGGGTCTTTGTGTGGAAGTCCAGCAGCAGTTTATTGCACCTACACGCTGAATGGGTCCAGGGACAAAGGCAAAGGGAGGTGGAAGGTCCAGGTTTAAATATGAGTCCGAGGGAGCAGAGCCAAGTGGCAGGGACCA
>WEKY01040329.1:33184-43337 GCA_013390045.1 Picathartes gymnocephalus | reverse complement strand
TGTGTGTGAACTGTTGTAACCTTCTGCCTTTTAACATGCTCCAATCAAAATAAGTTCAGGTGATCTGTGAAAAATTTATCTGAAAAACTCTAGTTCCCATAACAACAAAGACATTCAGGATACTGGACACAAAGGACTTTAGACAAACTATTTTAGGTCTACATGGTCAGCCTTGTTCCCAGTGCCATATTTTCCATTCAGCCTTAGGCAAAATAACTCATACACCTAAATTAACAAGATAATCTCCAAACCTTTGCAGGTATTCAGTGAAGAGGCAATTGCCAAAAGGCAATTCGCAGCAAGGAACCAAATTAGATGCTCTAAATCATTTATTGAGAAGCTATTCTTTCTGTGGTTATGTCTATAAAGACAGACTCAAGAATGTTTCTTGGGATAGGAGCCCTGAGCTTGTCCTGGTTTCATGATGGGATATAACATAGCGTGCATCTCTTCCTTTCCTAGTTATCCCAATGCTAAGTATTTTACATTATTTTAATAGAATAAATATATTACTCAGTATATCACCCAAAATAAAGGTTTAAAAAGATCAACTTATTAATTCTACAAAGGGAATTATATTACATACATGAATCAAGATCCAGTGAAGTTCGAAAGGGCATTTTTACATCCCTTTTCCACAAAATGTGAACTATCCTTGAGAAGAAAATCAAGACTAGAAAAAGTCTCCAGGGGAACATAGCAACGACATTCATTTGTTTAGTATGCTTTGTTTTGTTACATGAATACTATTGAGTACTTCAATAAAGAGATATACATTCTTAGGTGACTCAATCTACTTCTGCACATCAAAAATGAATACTAACCTGCTCTTATAAAAATTGTGCACTAATTTAGTTTCTGAATAACCTTTCCATAGAAGTTAAATCTTTTTTTTTTAAATTCTCCAGTTTCAGTTTAACTCAATTTTATATCTCATTTTCTTTTTGATACTTACTTCTGATTATCTGAAACTAAACTCCAAAATAAGTTGCAAATTTTGAACATTTTGCAAGACCTAATAATCTGATTTTATAAGACCCATTTGTCTCCCTTGACAACCAAGAAAACCTGCAAAAAGTCCCACAGGCTCACTCATCTCGTAAGACAAATCTAGCATTTATTTCACAATCACTATGTGGAACATGACCACCTCCATCAAATGTCTGGAATTCAAGAATGCACTTCATAAAGATTCAGACAGGTCCTTGTTGTTACATTCCAGTCTGAACTATGTCCCAGGGAAGGACATCACTGCTCTTTCAATGAGATTGCTACATTTGTACTTTATTGCTTTGAGCCTTGGAGGACAAGATGACAGATATCTAAAAAATAACAAAAATGGACAAATGGATTAGTTGGTCTGAACTTGGGCTAGAAATGCTCCAAAAGTAAATTCATGAAATTTTCCTTATGGACGTATACTCCATAATTTCACTGAAATTTTTTCAACCTGGATATTGGCCAAAGAGTTTTAATTTCAGCTGTTGCAATATGAAGAATCTCATGGCTTAATGATGATCTCAAAAATTTAAAATGGTTTTACTGAATGTTATCTATGTAATAACATGAACTCTTTAATGCAATTAATCTCCACTGGAAATAATTCTCTTAGTTTCAAGGGCTATGATACATTTTCCCCAAGCTGTGTAACATATCCATGTCAACAGAAGGATAAGACTTGAGTAAATTTTTAGGGGAGGAGACATCTGTTAATGCTGAATTTCACCCCTATAAAAAAGTCTTCAGCTACAGCTTGCAACTACCTCTCTAACACATCAGGTAGAAATAAACACAATCTGTCATCATAATGGTCATAACCTGAAAGTTATTTCAATTGCTCTCCTTCTGGAATGCTCAAAATCCAGTTCTAAACAGATTTTATACGCCTATAGACATCCACCAATTTAACCATTATTTGATAGCTGTATTGTAAAAATCTTATGAATTGTGTACCTAATATCAAAGCCCAGGACTCTGATTTGGTATAATTCAGGTTTACAGGAAATTAATAAACTTTGGGTTCAAGCCTATAACCAAGGCACAAACTGTTTGAAAGCTAAGGTCTGACCTCCCCAGTTAAAAAGTCATACATTTCCAAAACTATCCACAGGGATAACATGCTTGCTAAAAGGAAAATTAGTGCTTTCCTCAACATCATTGGCTATTGAGAATGACCTGCTGGTGAACAGAGGGTGCCTGTCTATAAAACTGTGACATAACCATTGGAAGTGAAGTCAGTATAAGCAAAATGAAGTGATTGTGTCAGCAAAACATCTTATTTGTTTAAGGAATAACTTATGTATTCCAGACTTAGAATGAAGTATATGACACATTTCATTCTTTTCTCTCACAGTAATAAATGAAATACATTTAGTAAAATGGTAGACTTGGCTGAACAAATAACAAATAATAATGATGATGCCTGCAGAAAAATCCATAAAACTTAATTTTTCTGGCTTTTATGCAGAATATATAAAAAGCTGGAAACATATTTCTTTGCTGCAGCAAGATGTTGTGGACAAAAAATATCAATAACTTTATTGAGATATTTTTTACTTCACATTTGAAATGGTAATTCATCAGAAATTTATTTAACATTGCATTTTGTTGTCTTGATAGAACTACTTTTAAACTCCAAACTTTTAAATGGAAGTACTTTACATCAGAGCACAATAATAAAAACAGAAGATGGGGTACAGTAGGAGCCAAGAAAGAACACCACAGAGACGGTATAGTGCATATATAGCCCATATATATTCCTATCTATATGAGTACTGTATGATAAACCTTGATATTATTAGACATAACACAATTGTAGATTAGTAGAAGTTTAAAAAGAGGGAAGGAAGAAAAAGGAAAAAAAACCCTTGGTTTTTGAAAGAATCCAACCAATCAAGAAAACATATAATTTTAAGAATTTATAAACTTGAAGTTGACAGTAATTTTCTCAAGCACTCAGACACATTGTCCCGTTGTACTACTATACTTTATGAATTATGAATTTTGGCTGATGAGGAAGCCTAAGGGTGACAATGGAGCTTCAGTGTCAGTAATGTATTGTCATTTCACGCTGTGTGAGTTCCTACTATACCTAGATGGATTTTTCAAGCTTAAATAATGTTACTGACTGCCAAAGATTTTATAAAGAGGCCTGATGATATTATATGCTCTGGTGATAAGATACTAATTCCTATTAACTAGAAAAGGGTCAGATACTTTGAGAGATTGCCAAGGCTCTTTTTGTCTGCCATGGGTGTTCACATGTAGTTATACTCCCCCACCATAATATCACCTATTTTGGGTCAGATACTGAAATAGAAAACCATTTTTCCAGCATGAAGAAGAATGAAATTTGAGTAGAAAAGACAATTGTTCTGTGAGATTTTACATGGCTCCTGTTGCCCAGGAAACAATTTATTTTGGCTTTGAAAGGTTTGGTAATGGTTGCCCTAGCTACAATTTGGGCAGTATAGAAAAAGAGAGGCTATTTATCTCATGTAATTATATATATATATATATATATATATACTCACATAAACACACTTAGCCTTCACATTAGGGAGGGACAGATTTAGTAAAACAGAATTATGAAACTAGAAGTTAAGAAAACATTCTGAATAACATTTGAGGAATGTGTTGATAGAGGAGATACTGACACTGTCTTAAGTTGATCCCATCCCATAAAAAGAAAAAAACCCAAACAACAAAAAAATCAAAAGAAAACAACCAACCAACCAAACTCAAACATTAATTTGGTTACTAAATCTTTGGAAATACCTTAACACCGAGCATAAATAAAAGGTTTATGGTGTTCAGGGAAAAACTGTTGAGTTTGTGAGGGTTAAGTCAGTTTTAGAAGACCAGCTGCCTGTTCTTAGTCTTAATCAAGTATTCAAAAGTGCTCATATAGAATGAACACAGTGTATCTGTATAATTATCATAAAATAATTCATGCGGAGCTTCTTTTAAACTCATACTCAGACAGAAAACAGGGAATATTTACCCTGCCTTAAAAAATCGAATGAAATATTAAATAATCTACACAGGATTTTAAGAGGTAGTTAAGAAAAACAAACTTCTAAAGTTACTTCTGCTTTAGAAGTTACAAACTTCTAAATATTGTGACCGTTATCTTGTTTCTCTGTAGTACAAGACAATATTAGCAAAACACTTCAAATATTATACAGTTCTCAATGATATTGTGGTTCTTAACTAACAAATACATTTTATTATACCTTTTTCCATTTATCTAGTAATCATTTTGACCATTAAATCAACAGTAAGACCAACATAATAAACCAATTAGACTTTCAGAATACAGTCTCCCTAAACAATATAAGCTGCTTGTGCCTACTGCTTATCTGAGTCAGTTTGCATGCAAATATTTAAAGCATTTGTTTGCTTTGGTTTTCTTCTCACTATGGCAAACTTTCAATACAATTGAGGGAACATATATACTTTTAGCTTTTAGAATGAGGTGCACACTGGGAAAAAAAAAAAAAGCTCTAAACTTCAACAGGCTCAAATGAATATTTCTTTCTGGGAACATATGTCAAGCCAACACATTTCCCCATCCATTGAGTCAAATGATACTTTTCCTTTCATCTTAAGTGGAAAGAAATGGTCTCCCGTAGACAGGAACAATGTTACTTCTTTATGGTTGCACATTATTGATTACTGCATGGGGAAATATTACACCTGATCTTTTGAAGAGCTACTCTCAACTGAATAGGACTATTCCGCTACACTAAAATATAGACTGAAAAAAAATGGCTGAGGCACATAAACACATTTTCCAATTCAGGATTAAAAAATATATCTGAATGTTTTTATCCTTATTGTAGGCATAATTTATATCAATAAACTGTTATATAACACATAAATCAGTTCAGTATTCTGACTCAAACAGGTGTCCATTCATTTAAAATAAAATAAGGAAGAAAATATAAATACACAGTATTCAAACCACTACTTCCAAGAAGTGGACAGGATTTGAAGTAATACATCACTGCCTATCTGCAAACAATATTTGATTTAAAGCCACTAGGTGTCAGCATATAAGTATTCCTAAAGAGATTTATCTGCCAGAAAAAGTAGTTGGCAATAAACAATTATGCAAGATTGTAGGTGGTTGATGATTCCTTATAAAGCCATGGAAGAAAGCTATAAACATGTCAGGCTCACTGATAAATATTAGAAGGATAGAGGAATATTTTTCCACATGATAAATGAGTCTGCAATGGCACCTTCTGGTTTTTGTTAAGGTACCCTGGATATTCTAACTTATACAGACCTTTAGTGGTTTGACTTCAGAATAAATGAGTTGCCAACCAAAACCATCTGATAAGAGCAGGTGGTCTTGTTATTGTGAGACAGATTCTTCATACTGACATGTTTGCTGAGCTGCTTAGTCCTTGTGCTGGAATTCCTCAGTAAAAATCAAGTTATTGTCTAGTAGTATTCTGTTGTCACTAAGACCCTAATGGAGCCCCCCAGCGATGATGACAAGAGCACAGAAATGAGGGACAAATTTAAGTCATTTATCTTACTAATGAGCTGTTATTAAAGTAGAGCTAATAACTCAAAAGGCAGGATGCTTAAGGCAGGTAATACACTTTAACAAGAACACTGAAATGACAGTGTGCTTCAGTCACTGTGGACTGCTACTTTTGGGCTTCTTCTTTATGTGCAAGGGGGAGTCCAGGTGTCTGACAGGGCACAGAGTATGTGACCAAAACTGATTAGTACTCCTGACTCATCTCTAGCTTTTCAGCTATTGACAGACTCCTAGGATGTCTCGTCATGTAATTCACTTAAGGTTCTTTGTTGTATTGTTGTATTAATAAGTAGTGACATTTCCTTGAATTTACATGATACTGTTTATTGGATATACTGTAACTACCTAATGAAAACCATAGATACACCTCAGAGAATTAGGAAAGGATCTGAAGGCTTTTAATAGCTATTTAAGTATGATTAATGGAATATCTAAATGACACACTAGTTTGAGAGCTATCTAGACTTCATAGCCACACTTGCATAGAGCCATAAATATTTTACACTGATGTTAAAAGTGTTGGGTGTGTACTTTACTCCTACCACTTTCTGCATAACTGTCCAGACTGTGTGACTAATCATAGTGAAGACATTCTAAATATAAACAGGGTGGCTCATGCTGAAACCTAGCATAAATATCTTAATTTTTGTTAAAGTATGGGGGATGCTTTTATCTAAGGAGCAGCATGGTGATTGATGAGAAAATAGATAAAATATGTCCAGCATAAAATATAGCACATTTATTTAATCTTCTACACATATGGTAAGGATGTAGACTCCACCGTGTCCCAAAACTGGTAAAAAATTAACACATCAAGAGAGGTATAGAAAGAGAGCATGAGAGTATATGCAGCTCTGACAGATGAGGAACAAAGTCAGAAAATAGCTAGCATCTTTGGCAGCTTGAAATGAAAATGAGACAGAAAGTCACAGCAGCTTGTTTTCCCCCCCGCCCCGTCATGTTGACCAGAACTACTTGTCAGTGATGTGCCCCTGAAGTGATTTACTGTATTTGTGTAAAGTAAATGCAGCAGTATAAGAGAGAAGTATTTGGCCCTCTGTGCTCAAGAGATCAGGTTTTCCTACAATCCCTTGCCCCAAGAAATAATTCAGTTGCCTTACAGAATGAAGCCATGTAGCTCTGATTGATGATCAGAGTTCTACAGAGAAACTGTTTCAAGAGTATTGTGGTTTTCAGGCAATAAATTAGCTTCTCTTTCCAAAATTTTCTTTAAAATTCCTCACTCTTAAACACAAGGATACAGGAAACATTTTTTTCTCCCACTGGAGAAACACTAAGAAATAATAGCCTTCTCTTAGAGAAGGCTTTTGCACTTCTTTCTACTTCTAAAATATAATGCAATACAGTTGTCCTTATGTAAATTTATTTACAAAAGTCCAAGGATTGTTCTAAAAAAGTTTGAGTATCAACAGATTAAACCTCCAAAAACGTAATGGGTCGGAACAAGTTTGTTGAGAGGTGTCCTGTTCCAGGGACTGCTGACTCCTGAAGGCAGGTGGTGGCACAATGTATTATATATTTCAATGACATATCACTTTCCCCGTCTTGCTTCTTCCAGAACAGAACCAAAATGGATGAGAGGATTCACAAGACTCTGCAGTTCTTTTGAGGTAACAGTAGAAACCTCATTTTACATCTGTCTTCAGAAGTGCAGCACCTGAAGCTGTGAGGCTTGTAGAGTGGAAGTGAGAGGGGAGAGGAGCATCCTGCCATCCTTGGAAAGTGCCTCATGGCCCCGACTCCATCTGGCCACCAGCCTGACTGCCCTGACCTCCCACTCCGAGTGCCCGAGCCACCTGGCACCTGCTGTGTCACCTCACCTGGAAATTGCCAGTCTGCAGCCTCCCTTGGCTGTGCTTTGCTTGTTGGGACACAGTGGGTGGTGCCAGCAAGCAAAGAGAGTAGAGGGAAAGAGAAATGAAGGAAAGGGGTAGGAGTGGAGCAGGGAGGGGAGGCGTGTGGATGTACAAGGGAGTTACCAACCTGAGCTGACCCCCAACAAGAAGTAATAAGATATAAATGGCAAAGAATTGATCAGAGAAGCTGAGGTTAGTTGTATTTTGCAGGCTATATGTAAGACAAAAGTGTGTCATGGCTGATGTGTAATTCATTGCATGTCTTGGTCACAAAAACACAGGTTGCTGTATCTGCCTTTTTTTAACAGTTTTCCTGTATCTATGGAAGATAAACTCATTTAAATAAACCTGGGTTAATGAAGACATTACAAATGCAGGGCAACATGCACCCTCCAGAAACCTAGTAGATCTGGAGATAATTGCCTTGGAACTTTTGGATGCAGATGCCTCTCCTCAGTTCCCACTCTGCATTTCTGTCCACTCTTTCTCTCCACTCTCATCACTGCTCAGCTCCTGATCCAGGAAGAAGGAGTGTAATGGTGATGACTAAAGAAGGCATTTTTTTTCTACTAAGGGGAGAGGCTGCAGCTGTCCACTCCATCCCGTCTGAAAAAGTCAGCAGAAGGAGATAGATGACAGCAGCTTGAAGGAAATGCAATCTGAGTGTGGCAGGGACGTTATGAGCGCATTATTCAAATGATCATGTGTGCTTGGCAGGGATATTTTTAATGTGCCTTAACTCTTGACTTCAGAGTTCTGAAGTGATTCCATTTCTTAAAGCCCAAGTAGCTTGATAGTGATAGAGGTATATATCTTAGAGTTTTTTTTAAAAATTTAAATCTTTGTCAGTAGCTGCAATACATACATGCATACATAATACATCTTGCATTGGTAATTACATTTCCTTAGCATGGTGACAAAGTCCTTTGCCAAAGGCTACACTTCAACATTATTTAAGGGTTACCATCGATTCACAGAGCTATTATCTCTTTACACAGGAATAATAGATGTTTGAAGTGTTTTGGTCTAATTGTTCAGTAAGTATTCTTTTGCTTCTGAGTAGTGAGAACTTTGTTCTTTCTGGACTGGTTTGGACTGAGAAATTCCCAGACTGCCAGTCTCTCCAGTTGTACCACAACAGCAGTGACAAAAGATGCACTTGCCAGGAAAATCCCTAGCATCTAAAATGTTGTGAGCAGTAACCAAGTGTCCTGTGTGAGGAACTTGACTGAATTCTCCCACAAATAATTAGAGGTAGTGCTGACCTTTAGGTGTAGTGCAAGCCATAGCCCTTTCCTTATTTACTGCTCCAGAAAGAATGAGAAGAAATCTGTTTGTTGTAGGCATTTTTTTTTTTTTCTTTCTGACAGATGTAAATGTCAAAGGATATCTGGGTTGCTGTGGGTTGTATTTAATATCATCATTATTTTGGTGCCTAGCAAAAGCTACTGGGGCATCCATAAACATGCAACAGGCCTTGAGAGGCCAAGAGGAATGGAGAACCAGTTGTACGAATTGATTCACTCTGACAGTTATAGTCAGTGGGTCCTCCTGATTAAAAAAAAACAAACAAAAAAACCATGATGCTGTTGGCGAAGGAGCACTGACCCTATCTTCTGACACCTTCAGAAGCTACCTGGAGAGAACTCTAAAATTGGCTGCCTTTTATCTGCTAATGCCCCAACCCAGGAGAACACTGAATTTGACCCAAGCTGTGAGAACCGGCGTTTGCATTCAGAAGGTCTCTTCAGGAGATATGTGTGAGGTTAATAAATCTGCCTCTTGCTGGGATGCCATGTGGTGGCTTTAGGTCTTCCTCTAGTACACTTTATAAAATCAGTGCCCTTTTGTCTTGTGAAACCTCACAACAACAGCACAAGCCCTCTGGATCAAATGCACGATAATTGTAATTTTCTCTTAGTAAGGTTGCAAGCAAACTGTCTGTCACAAGCAGCTGTTCTAGAATGTATAATTACTCCTGTCTGTCTTAGCCAACATTATCTGTGTAAGACATGATGGATGATTTTAAACTTCTTCTTATTATTATTACTATTATTTATTACTACTACTAATGCTGCTGTTATTTTACAAAGCTGAATTGTGAAATATATTTAAAGTGTCTTTCTTGAGCCTTGTCATGAGGTAGCTGAGACAGCCTACACTCACTATTTCAAACTTTTTTACTGAAATAATTTCTGCTGTCATTTAAGAAGGTCATTTATATTTCTATCCTGAAAACATATCTCTAAGTATAATACTGTTAAAGTAATATGAATCTCTTCCATGTCACTTGCTAGCTCTTGGTTTGGATCTGTGTCCCTTCTTATCCCTTCTGTTTCACATGAATTTCAAGATTCTCTATACAGTATTGTTGGGGGTTGGGTTGTCTTTCCTTTTGTTTCCTTTTAACAGTATAGAATTTTTTTTCCATTCAGTTGCTAAATAGCCTTAATCACTGAGTACTTAAGAAGAACAAAGGCTATAGCTAGGCCTAGAAGAGAAGGCCATCTATGTTTACTGTTCTGTCGGGGAGTTTTCTCTCAAAGGGGGGGGTGGAGGAATATCTCGAGAATTGGGGACTGGTAAAAGGGGAGGGCAGGGGCGGAGCGGGACTGGCTTTCCGAGGAGGACACGGGAAGAGGCAGCTCTGCTAGAGAGAAGTTTTTTCGCTGTTGCTGCTGGAGCCCTGGCTTGGAGCTGTTTTCTTCTGCCTCTTGGG
>WEKY01040329.1:6329-33014 GCA_013390045.1 Picathartes gymnocephalus | reverse complement strand
GTTTTGTTTTCCCCTGCTGACTGAACCACCATAGCACGTGCTCCCTGCCGGCTGTGACCATCACTGCACCAAGGGGGGAAAGTGCCTTCAGGCCAGGGGGTCGGGACCGGGTTCTTGGTTCTGTTTGTTGTTAGTGCCATAAGAGTTGTTGTTTGTTTGCTCTGTTATAAATCCTAGTAAAGAACTGTTATTCCTACTCCCATATCTTTGCCTGAGAACCCCTTAATTTCAAAATTACAATAATTCGGAGGGGAGGGGTTCACATTCTTCATTCCGAGGGAGGCTCCTGCCTTCCCTAGCAGAGACCTGTCCTTCAAACCAGGACAAGTATTTATACCTTACATTTACTGTTTTTACATTATACTAAATGTAAGTACCTCATAAATATAATGACCAATTATATATACAGCTTATTGAAGAGGAATAAGGTAATTTTCTAAAGGAAACTCAAAACAATAGGAATTCAGTAGCAAGGAAATAAATGAAAAATTCTTCATCTGTAATTTCATCTCAGGGAAATATTGTTATGACTGAATTTTTAAAGCTCCATTTGAAATCTGATTGAAAAAGATGAGCAAGCAGTGCATAATCAATAAGATAAAGTGAGACAAGGTGATCCCTTCCCTCATAGTGCTCACCAGAAAGGAGAAATACTTTAATTTCAAAGCTGGAAAAGTGCTTAATTTTTTTTTAGCACTGCAAGTTTATACACTACAACAAAGACATCTGGTAAAAAGTGCTTCTCCAAACATCAAGATTCATAGAAGGTTACGACAAAAAACACAAAACAATTTTTTTTCTTTTTCAAGAAACAATGACTCAATGACTTGTATGTGTAATCACAGTTGCTTCCTGCTAGTAGCAGAAATTTCCAAGGAAACAAAGAAAAAACACACAATTGTCATAAAAGTCGCTATTAACATAAAGTGACCAGAGAGAAGAACTTGTAATAATACAGCATAGAAGAGAAATACGGTAAAACTGACTTCCTAATTAGAGACGATTGAGGCGATAAATGCATTTTTCCCAAGAAAATAATTTAAAATTTGAAGACAAATTCCCTGTCACATTTGTAACCTTTCTGTGTTTGTTTGCCATGAAATATAAGCTTGTACGTTATTTCTAAATCCTGTCTTCTGTTCCAGTAATTTGTTTCTCAGGTATTTTTATCTCCATTTGCACAGAATTCAGTGCAATATAATCTTCAAACCCACATGGAATTTCTTGGACTTAATGTGGTATAAATGTTTATTTGCAATCAAGGGAGCCCTTTTAAAGAAATCACAGAACAAATGATATTTCATTTCTGATTACCTGCCATGAGGTGTTCACAGGGCAATCTAAAAGGGGAAATATTTCCTAATTAAAATTAAGAAAAGAGGTTTGTGCTTTCACTCCAGGCAATTAAATGTAACATTTGCATGCATATAATTCCATGGGAAACAAAACCCAGGAAGTGGCTGTTTGAGTATCTATTAATTAAAAAATGTAGCACTTCACCGGTTGTACTAGCTGGCCTTTTATACATTCTCTGTAGGTTAATAATTGAATTAAAGTGTGCACAAAATGACACCAATGAAGGGCTACTTAAAAAGAGCCAAACTCTGTTAATAGTGAGCATATAATTATTTTTATTTCCATTAGTAAAGATGTATAATTCAAAGGTCTATATGATTCCATAATAAAAAATATAATGTATCAGATCAATCAAGTCCCTGTCATGTGCATAGAGTGACAGAAGAATTTGGTAGCCTGCTCTTGGTGGTGTGTTTTACTTTTTTGGTGATTGTTAGCCTGAAAAATGACGCAAAACCAGAAATCATTATCAATACAGAGAAAGCATTTACTTTGGAAAAATTGTCCTGTAAGAGAAAATGGAAAATTGTTGAGGAAAATACTGCTATTTGCTACTCAACCTGCACTTATCTGTAGATAGAAAGCAAGTTCAACTAAACCCTGTGAAACTACAAAGTACAGAGCCAACAGTCCATTAGTGTAGCTAGATCAATATAAAGGAAAGAAACATGGCCTTCATTTTGCTTCAGCACTTTTGAAGATGACCTGCTGAAGATTTATCAGTTTTATATAGAAGGATTTGCCATCCTCCTTCTCTTCATTTTCTGAAAAAACTCTACAAAATGAAATATAGGAAAACATCTGAGGAAGAAAACTACAGTTTGAAGACATGAGAACATTTTTGCTTCTAATTTCTGTCAATAAAAGAAAACTCATTGGGGGCCAATTTGTAAGGCTGTTTATTTTAATATTATGACAAACCTTTATCCATTTTGTAGCTCTCCTCTGCTCTTCCAGTATACTACAGATTTTAAACAGGATGTCTTCTAGAAGTTTACTTACTGCTTAAACTTGATTGGTATTATTTTATGTTCATTTTACAATGGTGCTATAGCACCATGCCTCGTTTGGCACAAAAAAAAAAAAAAAAGAAAAAAATAATCTTGTTCATTGTGGAAAATGAGAAAGGAGTAAAGATGGAATTAATGTGTAACCTGCAAATGGAAAAGTGTGGAGAGAAAAAATGGCAGGCAGAAAATAAAGATAAAATGAGAATGTTGTGATGAGAAGAAGACAAGAGGTTGTTGCAATGAAACCAGCTGGAGGTAAGGAAAATGGAATGGCTAGAATCATCTAGGAAAAAGAAAAAAAAAACCCAAAAACAAAACAAGCTAAGACCAACAAAGTGTTTGGTTTATTCACATTTGGAGTGGGTCAATATGCTTTTAATCTATCAAAATTTAAATGATTCAATAAACTCTATACCTCCCCTAGGGAATTCAAACCTATTTTATATTTTCGCTCAACATATATTTATCACTAGACATATTATCCAAATATGTAGGAGAATGACATTTAGGATGAACTCCAGAGTTGTTTTCTGTGAACATCATCTTTGTACTCATACTTGGCGATAAAAACTCCAGACAAATACCTAAGTATAGGCAAAGAGCACAAAGCATTAGCAGTTCTATCACTCTTAGACATTTGATATTGTTTCTATGTCTGATTAAATGCTGGGTTAGATTTGAGAGAGACAGGGTCTTCATCTCCCTTTCTCCTTTTTTTTTTTTTTAATACACTAAAACATGATTGAAGCTTAATTGTCAGTATTATTTTGCTGGCATTCAAGTATTTACCCTACCTTCTCATGTAAATGAAAAAAGTGCTTTCTTAGAGCAATGTGCCAGTTAAATTATACCCATATCATCAAAAGGCTGCAGAATTACTCTTCTTAAACAGTTTTCTTGTCCAGCTAGTGTGTAGAGAATAATAATTATGAGAGGGAAATATTTATTTTGTAACTATTATACTATTACATTCTATGCTTCAAGTACTTTTCTGACAGTTCCTTGAGGGTTTTTGTTTGGTGGGGTTTTTTTTGTTTTGTTTGTTTGTTTGGGGTTTTTTTGGGGGGGTTGTGGTTTTTTTGGGGTTTTTTTGTTTTGTTTTGTTTTTTGTTTTTGGGGGTTTTTTTAATTTTGTTTAGTTTGTTTTCAGGTTTTTCCCCTGGTTCACAATTTTAAGTGGCACCTGCTCTACTGGAAATTTTTTGAAAGGAATTTTAATAGTTGTTAAAAAAAGGAGGTTATTTAAGACATCAAACAGGCAGCGTGTTAATTTAATTCAATAATCCTGGCAAGGATAAAAAAAACACTATCGCTCTTATGCTACCATAAATGGAGAGAAGATTTAAGTTAGTTTAGACTACAGAGCTCAGAAGTTTTACTAATTAATATCTATAGGGACAGCAAACCATGGCTGCAAAAGAGAAACTTGACTTTTTTTGATCAGGGAAAAAATATTTCAATGTGTTTTTAGGTATCATTAAACAGCATATGATGTCTTGCTAGGCCTGCAGCAAAATAAGCCACAACAATATGTTTGAAATAGTTGTCTCTGATTTCTGTGTTCAGCAGCTTTTAGACATCAAAGAACTGCAAAAAATTAAAGATGATAATGTGAAAGAAAGTGCACGTTAGTGTTTAATTACATTAAATTGATTAGGAAAAAGCAGGCTCTTGATTGGGAGCACATTAACTTCTGTCTGTGAAGCATGCAAGCTAGTGTAAGTGGATATACCTTTTAAAAACATGAGAAAGGTAATGATATGGAAGCAAACTCAAAAGTATGTGAGCCAAGGACTATGCAGATATTTCACTCGCACAATTTGGCTAAGAAAGCCATTTCTCAGGTCTTTGAAAGGTTAAAAAAAAATGCATCCAGTCACAGTAAGGAGAAATAAAGTATTCTTTGCTATCACGGACATGAGCTGGAACTGTTTTCCATTCGTTCCATCTGCTCATGAAAATTGCTTCTGAAAAAAGATCTTCATTTGACTAAAATAAATACCTAAGTTGTGACTCCAACATATGCACAAATCATTTCATTAAACATACAATATCATGTGCAATATATATATTATATATGGAAACCAATTTTTACGTATTTGTAGCATTTCACAGATTCGGTCAGAAATGTAGCATTTTTCAGTATTTGAAATTCAGCATTTCAGCTAAAAACAGGCCTGGCATTAGAGATGTGGTGCACTTAATGAACCTGGGCAAAAGTGTATGCTTTGTTAGCCAGAGTTTTTCAACGTATTAAATAGCAGAGTAAATACTTTATTCTGTAAAGTAAATAAACACCTTGGGGGGATATTGTGAGGTTGCATTTTCTTTAATGACTGCATGGGGTACCTCACTTGGGAAGAAACAGAACAATGTAAGGTACATGACTGATTATTTCAGCCTTTTTTCCTGAACATAGCTTGGTCATTGCATTACTTTAATTATTCTAGTTGTGATTTCAGTGAACAACTGACATTTTTCAGATTTACTATTACTCAAGAATAGTGTGCCCAATATTCAAGACAAAATATAGAATGTATAACATTTTCTGAAATGGATTTTACATCTCAAAGAAGCCTGAGTTTTACTGATGAAGAAAAAAATGTCACCATGTTCCACTGAATCTGTAAGACAAATAAATGCAGACATTTATGTTCTGGTGTCTCTCTAAACAGTCCAGTAAAGAAACTTTAGGTCCAGTCCTCAAAACCTCAAAGTGGAAGCAACACATCTTATTATTTTTATATTATGATTTCTTATATAATGACAAGAATAATCTTTATTACTTAGTTCCTTACTTGGCATAAAATTACTTTTTGGACTGATCAAACACCTCAGGCTTCGCCTTAGTGTTTAGTCAGTTTCAGCAGCTGTTCATAGCTTCAAATACTACAAAGCAATAAAATTTAATTGCTTAATTAAACTCAAACCACAGTTATCTTTTTAAAAGGCAGGGGCCTGCCTAGCTTTTGGATACTCAAAGACAATCAGAGAGCAAAAATGACATTGCTCTTCTCTCAAGGATGGTTGATCTAGGAATGTTATGTAGATGCAAGGAAAAGCCAAAGGCCTCTTTTGGGAAACAATTAACAGTCTTGTTTCCCATTTTTTTAAACCTATTTAATATCAATACAGCTGCTGTTCAGACAAGTGCACATAAATTAATTGATCAGTATGCATAAATTAATGGAAAAACTGACCAGTACACATAAGTTAATTGAAAAACTTGGGACAGATCTTTGAACAGACTGCACTGACTTGTCAAGTTAGATTTATTCTAGTCAAAGTTCTGACTCAATGGGGCTTTTTTATTTCATTTTCTGCCTCTGGTATTCAATGTCAGCAGTTCTAATAAGCAGGAACAAACATGCACTGAAGTGGGGTGGCCACTTTAGCTATCAAATTGGAAGAAATAAGCATTTTTTTTTCATTTTGTACTAATGTAAATGAACCATGTTGAGACTTGCTACCTTTACTTTGAGAACTTTTCTAGCTCTTACTTAAGAACTCTGAAAAAATTTGCAGGAATCCTGTGTCCTATTTAATATCAAAATCTAGTAATACTATAAATATAATGCTTCAGATTTGGTTTACAATTTTAATATTTGAAATTATTTTGTCCTCTATATATTACAATTAAACCGTTATCGTTAGTGATAAAACTGATTAGAGTGTGGAGAAAGTATCAGAAGGGAAAGAAGTTGCAGTTAGGAAGCATGACATTGACCTAGATAATATTATATAGAAAATTTATATAATGGATTTTTTAGCCAACTTCCCAATTACCATAAATCAGTATGATTCAGTTTATTTCAGTAGAACATTGCCAAGTTCAGTAATACTTTACAGTCAGGTAAGGTTCTATGTGTCTGAAGAAAACACATAGGATTTTTATCTGTTATTGTAGTACCTCATAATGTGTTGTATATTTTTCTATTGAATATATTAAGTGGAAAATTTTACTGTTTTTTTCATCAAGACAATTATGATTCTGCAAGTTCAGGCATTCAATAGCATTGTCTAAAGTATGTGAATAACGTAATTTCTTTAAAAGTATGGTCTTAAATTATTGAGCATGCCTACATGAGAAATCTTTGACACAGAGAAGAAACTGAAAATATCTACAGAATTATTAAGGTGCAAAAAGTCAGCACCAGATTTTGAATATGCTTTGGTTTTAATATATTAAAATTCAAAGGGTTTGTGGAAAATATTTACCTTTTTTTAAAAATTCCCAGTTTAATATCTATGGATATAAATAGCACTTAAACACAAATGCACAGGTAAAGAATTCCAAATAATTATTCACATTATCAATAGATTTTGATATTTGATGTTTATATCTTACAAACGTATTTCATGCTTTTTAAAAGACACCTGAAAATAACAAAACATTAATTTTTGATAGTGAAGCTACCATCTACCACTCCCCTTCACAGAGTGTTCTTCATCCTGCTGATGCTCCAATTTGGTAACAAAGGTAATCAGAATACACCTTGAGCTGAAGAGGCCAGTAATTTCATACTAAAGCATGAAAATCCCTCCCTGGAAAGACAAAAACCTAGATGAAGAGTCTTCCATGGTCATCAGTGGTCTGTGTCAGTGTCTTGTAGGGCTCACCAGCAACTTATAAATCTATAACTCCACAACACAAAGTTTCAGATAGAATTTTCAGAAATATATTTCTCTTTTATTAATGTTATCACTGTCTTTCCCATATGCTATATTTAAACCTTGTTTTGTACAAAATGTTCACTTCCCTTCAGATGATCTCTGATATTTTAACTTCAGGGTGCTATCTCAATTCTTTCTAGCCTTAAAGGTACTAACAATTTTAAATTATGGCCTGTAAATTTTATTACTTCTGAAAAGTAGCACTAGATTTGACAAATATTTCACTAATATTGAACTGTTAGTTTCTACAGATTCATTTTGACTGCCTTACATTTCACAGAGGAGCTGTAATCAAAGGCATCCATGAGTAGCAAACTACATGTATATTTATACACACTAGAATTACCGTGTTCCATCCCCCAAATGTAACAGTCTGGAGCCATCTCTTCTATAAAGACAGAAAATGACAGAATTATGTTGGATACTATATTAATTCCTCCAAGACGGCACTAAGTGCCACAAATGAATGTCCATAAACTTATAGAGTCTCCTGAAATGTGCTTCAGTGGTACTCAGGAGCCCTGTACAGGAGTAAGAAAAAAGCAGCAATTCAAACTACATACCATGCAGTACAGGAGGGTGTCATGTAACTGTGGTTGCTTCTCCTTTTAAGAACTGGAAATTCTCTGGAAAGGCTGTTGCAGGGAAACAGAGAGGCTTTTAGGGCTTCCAAAGTCTCACAATATAGGAACCTTGAGGAAGAAAGTAAACAACATTTCTTATTTAACAGGCCTGGTAACAATGTGACTTTCATCCTGCAATAATGTGGATATTCTGTGATCTGTTTTCAGCATGAATTGAAATGGGCATAAAATTCATAAATGAAACGCAAGAAGAATACACTCAGAAACACCAACACATCTATAAATACACTACAGGACTACAGTCTGCAGTAAGGTAGCCTTACTACTTTTTAACTAACAGTATCTAAAAGTTACAGCAACATAGAATTTGTGATATATCATTTCCTGCTTCATTGTGGGGAATACACAAAACAGCCAAAATCAAACTAAAAAAGCATATTTTTTCTTCAAAAAGGAGTTTTGCTATCAACTTTTTACCAGGCTTATTGATTACTCTTTGGCATTGAGAGGCTAAGATTGAGGATCTTATATGCAGCCATTATGTTCTTGGCAGACCTATTAGAGCTATGATGACAGGGAAAACAGATGGACTGCTGACAGCTCGTGTTACAATGAGTTGTAGGACTTACATAAATACTTCTATTCAATACTAAAAGCCATTTTTTCCCCTTCTTTGAGATTATGGAAAATTCCTCCTTTTGAAGTGTTCCAAAACCAGAAGTTACAAAAGATTTCGTATAAAGACTACCCCTTGTCCTGATTGTGTACCTGTGATAACCTGGCTCTACTCCATGAGTGTATCTTGATCGTATTCAATCTGTCTGTCTAGTGAACAGAAAATGTAGTCAGGAAATTGGTCTGGATAGACCAACAGTAGCTTATTATGCACCAGTCACGTGGAAGTGGTATGAAGATCAGCTGCAGTTCCTACTGAAATTATTGGCATTTTGAGAGCCTTTATTATCTTCAAAAATATGATGAGTTTAATAGATGTCTGAACTACAGACCTCTGTGGCTAACTTCAAACAGTCTTTTTTGGAAAGTTTTACAGAAACCATCCCTTACTTCTTTAAATAAACATTCAGGACCTCTTCAAGCATTTGAAGTCATTCATAAATAGAAGTATCATATTAGTCAGGAGACCTTGTGAAGAATATGTTCAAAGTGTTGAACTCCTACTGAATTTTGACAGACTGTACACACTATAAAACCTTGCATGATGGTTGACTCCCAGAGAAGTATGGGAAATTTCTTTCCAGAGTGAAATTCACATACACTCTTGCAGAATTATTTACACTGGCTTCCTATCACACCTTTTGTTACATTAGTAATATCAACAAATACAACATCAAAAGGATTATTAAAACTGATAAAAAGTTTGATAGGGAAATATATTTTAAGAGGTGGACAGGATCAGTAATTGTAGAACTTTCCTTTAAACGGAACCCTTTTCTCTTTAATTTCATGGTTGACTGGAATTTTCAACCTGAAAATATGTCCAATGCTCCATGAAATTTACTTGTCTGTAAAATGTCTACTCCTGTTAACACGAACAAATAGATCTTCACTATAGTTGGATACATAAAATTAAACAAGAAGTAATTCTAGTCTGTTCAGAATCTCATCTTTTGACCTCAAAAGAAGAAAACATGTAAAGCTGCTTTTCAGCAAGGAAAGGTACAAATTTTTATGCAGTGGCTTTCTTTGTCACTTCAGAAAATTTTGTTTTTCCTTTCTCATTATGTGCTTTAGCAATAACCCAGAAAAGTAGAAGCCCTGTAGACATCTAATATTGAGCCAGATGTTGGATTCTAATCTTTACTAATATCACGGTACAAATTTAACCAATCACGTTTGTTAATGAGGGCAACGAATCCAATAATCTTTTTATGACAGAGAATGAAACATCCTATCTAGAAATCTACTAATTAAAGTGTCAAAACATCTTTAAAACTTCTTTTGCTAAGCAAGTGAGACTAGTCCTGTCTTTTTGAGAGTCTATCACAACTGCACAGGTAAGTACAGAGTTTTCATCAAACTAGCCAATCCGAGAGCTAGGATCTCCCACAAATGCATTTCACCTATGATTTGGAGGTTAGAAAAGTGACAATTAACTCAGAAGAATTCTGTTTCTCCAAGAGGGAAATCTATGCAGTCTTCCAGCATGTCAATGCCACTCCCTTGATTTTTGAACTCACTTGGTTGCCATGTGTATTTTATTGAATTCTGAAGGGTAAAAGGGTTAGGATGAGCAGAATAGAAGAAAGATTTTTTTTTCCATTAATTATATTGCCTGCTGCCCTTCTTCCGATGATGCCTTTGAACTTTCAAGTTCCATGAATAAGAACAAATTGCCTTGGATTAAGACATTTTAGGGTTATAATCAACACGTATTAGCATTTCTGGATTAAATGCCCATGGGGGTACCGTTGTCACATAGTGACAAAATTAGTGTGTTACCTCTTTTGCACTGAGAATCTAAAAATGTACCTAATATGAAGATGCATGGTGAGCTCAGAATAGTGTTCAAATAAAGATACTGTTGGATGAAGAACAGAGAGAACACAGGCCGTTCTTGGTACAAAACAAAGTTTATCTAGATGCCTAATTTCAGGTAGAACTTGCCCTAAGTAAAATCAATACTGGCATGCAGATGCTTAAATGAGTGTAGGGCAAAAGCCTAAGACTGGGATATCCCTGGGTCATCAGATGTCTCTTTTTAGTGCTTATGTGCAAAACACCTAGAAAAGTTCAACTACAGATTTGTCACAAAAATCACATCACATAGCATTGTTCAAGCATCATGAATGATGACCTGAAAAAGGTAGACAGGTAATAGTGATTAAACCAGAGACTGGATTGTAGTTAGGGATGGCAACCCCATGAAGAGATTTCCACATGGACCAGTGAAAAATTCTGGAGTAAACTTTGCCACGCTGCAGCCCTGAAAACCATTACTTGAAATGGATGAGCTTTTCTCTTTTCTCTTTTCTTTTCCTTTTTCCTTTTTTTTTTTTTTTTTAACTCAAATGGCGAATGCTGTTCCTTACAATATTTTTCTTACTTTGCAGAGTTTAATTAGAAACAAATAAACTTTGAGCTAAAGAAATTTGTGCTGGTTACTCAGACAAGGACATCTTTGTCCTCATTAAATCACATTCTCCATTTTCAAAGACCCCTGTCTGCAGTTTGTTTTTGCCTGTAGTTTTCATCCCAGCTCATGCACTGGTGGCACTCTATTCCTTGTTGGATACATTCTTTCATGTACTTTAGTAGAAGCATGGTGAGAGCAAAAGACTAAGCAACAGCCACACAGAATGAGGAGTTATAATTAGATTCACAAAACACAATAGGAAATACAATCGTTTATATCTTAGCATATATATGTAGAGAACAAAATCCTAATGCCTCTTTCCAAGAGAGTTTCAAATCTATATAAAATATTTTAAAAGCCAATCTTTCCCCGCTGTGAAAATTCCTAATTACTGATCTGGTTAAAATACCTGCCATACTATAAAAATTTCAGCACAGCTCTTTTACTTCAGGAGTTAGTAACAATAAGTTAATCAATATAAAAGTCACTGTGCATATATTTTTCCTATATAACCCTGTTTTATTTCTTTCTTTGGCACTTTATATATTGGCAATATTGTCTGACTTGACAGAAACAGGGTAGAGAGTTCCAGACATAAAGCTGTACAGCAAATATTCACTGACATAGGCATATTACAGTATGTTCTTTACTACATGCTCTTTGCAAAATAAACAATGTGAATTGTTCCATGCTTTTTCCCCCTCAACTTGTTTTTTTTTTTTTTTTTACCAAGAACTGAAAACATTTGGCCACAAAAATTACTGAATACACCATTATTGACATTATAATCAACTTTCTGTTCACTGGCCCATGTTTTAATCTTGCTGTGCTCTACTGCTCTTTTTCATTTGCTTGATACTCTTGAATGAAGAATTTCAGAAGAGTGGCCCTTTTATAGATGTGAACTCTTAACCAGTCATTTTCCAACCCCAGGGAAAAATTACTGTCATTAGCATGCATTTTTCCTAAAACTATTTTTGAATTAGATAGTGTTTCCTCTTCCAGCCCATCTCTTTTATCTTATCTTACAGCTGGGGTAGAAAGGTTGAATCCAGGATAATACCAAGCTAACAATTCTAGAAATATGAGGAAAAAAACTCAAACAAAACTACAACCGACCAACCAAAACAATCCTCTCTTGAAACTGCTTTGAAGGACACTCATGACTCTCAAAAATTTTAATTGGAATTGAACTGTTTGTAAATATCATTAGAAACTTGATCTTAGGTAAAACTCCATCCCTTGCCTGCAAAATTGAAACACCAGCACATTCCTTCTTTAGGTTCAGACAGATGACAGTTCTGCCCCAGGAGACAGCAGTGCCCTGGGGTCAGGCACCAGCAGGGTAAGGGGCTCACTGCACAGGGCAGGGCACAGCTTGGTTGACAGGGCTCATCCCATTTATCCATTTTATCTTGAGAACGTCGAATTCTGGGGGAAGAGCTCAGAAATAAGATACTTCTTCTCCCCTATCTCAAAAGTGCAGAAATATTAAATAACAACAATAATTATGACCTTTAATATCAAGCCTTTGTATTTCATTTCGGGAAAGTCCCTATGGTCTTCACAGGGACATACCAGCAGTAAAGGCAATAGTCTGCAGTCTATTTATAAATTACATAAAGAATGGATAGAAGAGGATGTGTAAGAAATAGGGAGGTGGTGGAAGAGTAGTAAACATGAAAATAAATCATGAAGAAATGGAGCTTAGTGAAACTGTTGGCAGCAAGAGCAAAAGATAGAGAAAATAAAGTAAAAAGTAGAATTTTCCACAAAAATAAGCTATCTTACTAGTTTTCTTTTCTGCAAGTAGCTCTGTACTAAATATGAACAATATTAAACTCAGCCATCCAAAAATGCTAACACATATATATAGAAAACACATTGCAGATAACTAAATAAAGTTTGGCAAAGTAGCTAAATATAAGCTTAGGCAGATGCACTCTCTTACCTTACATGTTATCTAGAAACATCACTTAAGTTCATAACCTCATGTACCTCCACTGATACCAGTGGAACTGTGGTTTTTTTTACCAATGGTTGTATTCTGGGGAATAAAAAACTGGGCAAAAGTCACTTCTTTTAGTATAATTCTACAGCCCAGTGCTGGTAATGGGAAACATCTCAACACTTGCATGGCCTGGCTGAGTGCTGCTGCAGTGTCTCTGCTTTGTATCTATGGAAACGTTTTCAAGTTCCCCAACACCTCCTACACAGGAATCCTGGTAGATTCAGATTGAGTAGATTTTCCATGAAACATGACTTAAGGATAGCTCCAAAAAAGGAAAACAATTTTATCATGCAACACGCTAAGGTTTTACACTTCATTTGTGAAACACACAATAAATTGCAGTCAATGTTATTCTCAAGAAACCTGTCTAAGACCAAGATTTCAGCTGCTGTTTTCATTTAATGTCCAACTGCAGAAAAAACAGAAATTCTGCTGACTCTTTGGACCTTGCTTATATTCATGGAGGCAGAAATTCATCTACCTTAGAAAAACAAGAATGCTTTGACTGATTGCCTATTTAATAATAGCTCCTTTCATAACTGGTGGAAACTTCTAAAGTGTAGTTATAACAGCAACCCAGACCTAACATAGCACATTAAAAATAAAATTATCCACCAACTCATGAAGATGTAACCTTTCTAATACAACATCAACATTAAAATAGCCAACATTCTTTAAATCTTGACTCATCTAGAAATCACAAACAGATCAAACAGAATCCTATTTGAAGAAAATTGCTTTGATGTTGGTAGAGAGTACTGTTGCTAAACAAAAAAAAAAAAAAAATCTGCCATTGAGCGATATGGTGACTGATGTGATGCCTAATAGAAAGAAGATATGTTCCTAGGTGACAAGGACTATCTAGTGAATTACAGAACTGTTTGCTTCACCACAGACCTTAAAATTGCAGAAGTCACTTTCATATTAACCATTTGGAGACATTTTTCACTCTCTTTCTGAGTAAAAATGGAATTATGAAAACGTTTTTATGGAAAGGGTGATAAAGTACTGGAATGGTCTGCCTGGGGAGGTGGGGAGTCACCATCCCTGGATGTGTTTAAAAAAAAGGATTGGATGTGGCACTTGGTGCCATGGTTTAGTTGTGGTGTTTAGGGCATGGGTCGAACTTGATGATCTTGAAGGTCTCTTCCAACCTAGTGATTCTGTGACTCTGTGATTGTTTGAGCTAAGAAATGATACCTATAATTTGATTAAAATTAAAAGGAGATACAAAAGATTGTTTTTATCAAAACCATAATTGCTAGTAACCTGACTGTCCCTGTGGTTCTATCAGTTCAACTGAAAAATGAGCTTCCTGTAGCAGGAAGTTAAAAAATTTTTCTTTTCAGTTTAACTCTGGCAAATTCATTCTTTCTCCTATGTTCATGAAAGCAATAATTGGTGATAGTCTCAATTCAGAGAACAACATCAGGAAACTTGGCTGGCAAAAGCAGGAAAAATACAGGAAATGCTATAATCAAGGACTCAAATTCTTTTTAAGTTCTTGTTACTGCTTTCTGTTTGCTAGCTTTAGGGCACAGTCTATTTCATGGCATTATTTAGGTCATCTGAAATGTTCTTTTAATGCCCTTAGACATGAATGGATCTCACCAGCGAATAAGTACATTGATTTTGTAGGTATTCAGACTGGATTTGGTCTGAACTATTTGGAGAAAATAGGAGTGATGGAGGGAATGAATACTGAGAAATAAGGCAGTACTTCACAAAAAGTAAATATTTGCTGATACTCATCAATAAAAAGACCTTTATTTAAAATACTTTTATCTAAAAGATGTCTTATTTTGCTGAGTACTTGTGTTTTGATCTAAGAAGTCCTGGAGAAGTTAAGAGACAAAGGCCAGAGACAGCTTATGACAGCTGCCTGGGCATGAATACACACTGTTCTGTTAGACAGAATCTAAAACCTCATCCTCACCTCTATCAGAGAACATAGGTCTTTAAGTAGAATATGTGGAAGGAAACTTAATAAATGAACCCTTACAGATGGCTGGAAAAGATATGTGCAAGATCTACATGATTGTCCCAACCTCTTTTGAAACAATTTTTTTCCTATAGAAGTCTGCCTCAAATATTTCAAGAAACAAAATTTGATTTTTGCATAAACTTGCAAGAACTGAGAAACTTGATTTCCTTTTGATTGTGAGGTTTAAACAGAATTTAACATACACACTATGCACAAAATAATTTTATGCGTATAGAATACTGTATATCGTTACAGATTGTCTAAGCTGTATATTATATATACAGGTTCCTGTGAGAAGAAATGAAATATTGTACAGTGTACAAATGAAATATGTTATTACTTTATTGAGTGAGGTTTGAGATTACTCTTTCTTCCCTGAAATCAATCATAATCCCTCCTGAGATTTACAACTTAAATTCACTTGAAACAAAACACCATTCCTACAGAGTCTGCTACAATAAAAAGAGGATATCCTATTAAAAACATTCTCTTGTGGTTTTGTTTTAAATCAGGACAATTCTACAAACTGTTGTTCCATGGGAAGTCAAAACTGAGAACTGAAAACTGAAGTGCGTATAGATTGTAATGGGATTAAACCTTAAAGTGAATAGTTGAGTTATGGATCTTGGAAAGTCAGTGGAGGTCTCGTTAAAACCAATTCTCCTCAAGTATTTTGGAGCACTGAACATTAATTCAGTGTACTAATAAATTGACAAAAGGGAATAATAATCATTGAGAGGAAAGTATACTTTGCCTTTTTGTTCTGTAATTTCTCTTAATCTAGAACCACAGTGCAGGTGCTTCACAGTTCTTCCACTACAAAATGTGGCTGATTGAGAAGTGTGTGAGTTTATATCATTACTTCTGTTGTGGTTTGGAAAAAAACACCTGGAAGAGACTTTTACAATTTCCTGTGGGTACGCCCCGAGAGAGCCAATTAAGTGGCTGGTACTGAAATGGACACTTTATTTGTCCACTTAGTTAATAAATCTACCCTGTGCATTTTAAGATTAAGTTAAACCCGGGATTTTTTCTCTTTGCCTTCCGCCTTTGAACAGGGAACAAGCCCATGCGCCAGGGCTGGGCCCCCGTGGGCCTGGGGCCTGAGGCCCGCCGGGCCCTCCCCCTTGTCCCCGCTGCCCCGGGGAGGGGGGGCTGGGAAAGCCAACAACCGAGGCTGCGGCCTGCTGCCGCGTGCCTCCTCCGCCGCTGCCTGCGGCCCCCACTGCCGTGTGCAGCTTCTGCCGGGCCTGGCCCTCCCCCGGCCCGTCGGGAAGTGGAGGGGCTGAGAAAGCCATGAGGCCGCGGCCTCCTGCCACTGGCTCCCCTGCCGCCCGCCCCACCGCGCGGGCCCTGCCCGCCGCCGCCCAGGCTCCTGCTGCCTGCTGCCCGCGGCTCTGACTACAGCTGCTGCCTGCTGAATTCCGCCCACCGGCGCGGGGGGACGGGATGCAATGACCCGTGGTGAACTGATCTATGCCTGCGGTTTCTTTGCCCCCCGCTTACGGGAATGGAATGCAAGGACTCTTAACTGCTGTCCAGGCAGAGGCATTAACTCTTTGGTTGTGTACCTATGGACCTAGTCTCTTTTTTGGTACACACCAGCCTCAGTTACAACTCTTTGAAATACCCAGAGAAACCCAGAATGTACAAATGGACTCAGAAGAGGTCAGTACACTGGAAAAACCATCACCAAAACACTGAAGTCAACGAGAAGGGACTGAGAACCCAGAGAGAAGGAAAAAGACATGCTTTTAAGCTGAAAGTCTTTTGTAAGGCCATGATTATGGACTAAGATAGTAAACTATTCCCTATGGCTCATAATTTAAGACTGGGGGGAAAGACATGTTCTAAGTATGATTCTGGGCAAGGGCACCTGCTAAAGCAAATAGAGGTTCAGGTTCAAGCCAGAGGAACCTTACTGCTCGGGCTCTCCAGAGGAGAGAAGATGACCCTTTGCTGTCTACTAGAACAATTGATCCTTGATATGGCCCAATAAATAACTATGAGTCCTCAAGAGGCAGTGGGGGAGGAACTGCACGTTGAGGGAATGAACTATCAAACGGTGAACAAATATCCTTTTCTGGACAGGGTTCACTAGAAAGTTTCCATGGTATGACAAAAGAGACTTGTTTCCAATTGTACTGATGAAAACCTATTTTGAGGGTGGTAAAATGGCTAAAGGTCCCTAAGTTTTGTCTCTTTATGTTGTTGGTGGGAGAGAACGTGGTGAAATGAGGAAAGAGATGTATGTGAAGGTTTTTTTGATTTTTTTTATTTACCTTTTAGGTTTTCTCTTTTAGGTTTGTGAATAAACTGTCTTTTTACCTTCAAAAGGTTTTAGGCCTGCTTTGCATTTTTCATTGAATCCTTATCTCAACACAAGAACTGAGTAAGTAAACTCAGTAGGGGCACTGGTTTTAAACCAGAGTACTTAAACCACTACACTCCCTCTCGCCTGGTGTGAGCAGGCGAATGAGGCAAATGTGAAACCATTACACCTTCCCCAAATGGTTGCAAGTAGTCAGATTGTTTTTCATGTACACCTGAACTACAGAGAGGACAAGTCACAGGTGGGGAAAAAAGGCAGAGGAAAGAAAGAACTTGCCTTTATAATTTAAATTAATTCCACTACTGTTTTGTACTCTTGACAGCTGGAAATTCTTTCTGCTCTCTTGCATGAAGAGATCAACAGTCTTTTCCACACGTTACCTTGCAAGAGGTTTTATGAGATATGCATGCCTTCTGTCCAAAGAACCACTATGAACATGCGGGAAACGATACGGGAATGCAACGTTTTGAGTCAGACCAAAATACCTTAATAATATTAATAGCAGGCAGAAAAATGAACATTAGGTAGGAAACTAAATTTTGCTTGGATATTGTGAGAAGTTTGAATGAAACATGAAATATTTTCAGCTAGTTGCATAGTTTCTTGAGCCTTTGTGAGAGACAAAATTACTCTCTTATTTTCCATACATTCAATAGAGAGCTGTAACTGCACAGCATGTCCTATTTCTTGCTACTAAATAAGAAGGAAATAAAAGATTCTGTTGTTTGTTTTCCAGTCTCTGTCCATTCCACTTGTTTACCCTGGGGCTGAATTTGGCCTGTATCTCATCAAATGATCCATATCAAATATAATGGTCTTTTCAACAGCATCAGATTGTCATTTCAATTTTGTGCATGTTTTCTTCTGATTACTTTTCGCTTCCTCATGCAGCTTTATATACTGATAGTGTAAGCTCGTCAATGTAATTTTCAGGTTCTAGTACATCTGATTGAGTAATAGTAATTGAAAAACAATTCAAATAACATCTTCAAATATTCTTTTCATCTTCTCTCTCTCTTAGACAAGTGATTTTTTTTTTATTTTCTTTTTTTAATATTCACAGTCTGTGAGACTGTGGAAAACATGTGGCTAATATAAAAGCCAAAATTATTCATGAATATTTTGTTCCATTGGCAGGTCCAGGGAAAGAATGGGCCCAAACCTAAGAAGGCGAAATTATAAGCAGAAGTGCCTGAAGAACACATCTCAGAAAGTTCTGACTGTACTTCCTACTGTCCCATCCTATCCTGCAAAGAGAAAGCAGTTGCCAGGTAGCTTGCCTGCTTTTGAGCTCTGTGAGAGACTGAAATATTAATGGTTAATGACTCAAACAATCGGCCATTTGCAAAGCCAGCAAGTACTTTGCTGATGATGTGCAAGGGAACAGCCCAGGGACAGAGGCGGTGAACATTCTCCACTGGAGGCTAAAAATCGAGTTCTGAGCCAGATAAGTGAGGAGGTCAATAAGAAGCAAAATCTATGAGGTGGGATAATGTTTTTTATCATGTCAATGTCCTCCTTGACACAACTGGCTTAGTTTTAATCTTCACTGCCCGGGGCAGTAACAGGACATTCACATGAAGGCCTGAAAGTAATAATGCCTTCAGAAATTATAATTGGGTCAACTAAGCTGACATGAGAGGCAGGTGTCATGTCTTAGAAGGATTCATAAACCATCAAAGACCCCTGAAGTGGCCCCAAACTGATTTCTAGGGCCTTCCAACATGAGCCACAGTGTTACATCAGGCAGTGTGAAACTCCTCCTTCAGGGGAAGTACCTGAGCATCCCCACCCGACCCTAAACATAAATTAACCCATTTAACTCTATGTTTCATGGGTTTTCCCCACAATAGACAGATCAAGGCTGCAACCATCACTTTGATCAATGGACAACTAATTTGCTACAATCAGGTCTTGTAGCTTGATCCATGGGTGGTGATAGCTTTCCTCCCCATTATCTACTCTTATCCTTTCTTTTCCTTATATACTTTCTTAAGTGATATTTTTTTACTTTTATATTGTTGCATTACTATAGATTATAACCAAAATGATGTGGCTACATACCTCCTTTCCATTGCAGCCAGATTGTTGTAGGATAAAACCTACATATCTATCTATCTATTTCTATATGAACACCGGTCATTCACTGTTGTTTCACTTTAGCCTTCCCCAGTGGATCTATTAACCAGAAGCCGAGTTGCTATCCCCTTCAGGGGTAGTTTGCAATAACTGTTTGTTAGATATTTATAGCAGAATTTACCAATGGATTTAGCCTGGCATGTACATATCATAAATGTCTCTGCATTCAATCTCTTTGCTATTTAATCAGGGTCTTTGAACCACTAAAAAGAGAGAGATTTTTTGTAAGAATGGGTATGTCATTAAACTCAAATTTGGAGTAAATGAATTAATTCCAAAACTTGGAAGTATGGATTTCTATAATCATATGCATTATGATATTGCAGGGCATGACTCCTATGACAGCAGTGACTCATATTCTCTCAGAACACCAATATTCTGTGCTCATAGAGATTTCAGATTCAGCTTTTCACCTGAACAGAAAAATGTTTGATTCATCACTCTTACAGTGTAGTGACAGAGTAGGACTTCAAATTAATTAGAAATATCACTCTTCAAAACTTTGAAAGGAATCTATTATTAATCATCAGTAATCAATGTCTTACATTTTACATTTGCTTTTAGGTCTGATAAGGGACCTGAATTTCACCCATTTATAAAACTGCCCTGTCTGGTTTTAATATGTACACCAGTTTTGAGCTAGAGTCACCACAGATAAATTCCAATAGTTTATTTCAGATCAGTGTATTCTACAATAAAAAAATTTTAGGTACATGCTTAGTCAAGACCCTAGAAAAGAAAGCTAAGTCCTTGAAAAGTAGAGTGAAAACAGGGAATGAAAATGGAAAACATATAAAAAAATTCTTGCTAAAGATATTCACCTAAAGAGAGTTGGTTTCCTAAGCCTTTGCTTTAAAGGACAGCATAAAGCGGTAGGAGCTGAAAGAAACCTAATAAATAAATCGGTTACAAATATAAATGCAAACTTTTTTCTTTTCCCTTGATTTGTCTTGCTGAAGCTCAGCCTCTTCCTAATGTACATAATTTTCCTGGTTTTATTCTTCCTTAAATCTAGCTACTTCACAGGTGGTGTGCACCAGGGTGGAGGGAGGAAGGTGGGTGGTGCAGGCTTCTCTCTAAATCTCAATGAAGAATGCCATGACAGAAAAAAAGCATAATAAAATAGCTATTTCAGTAATGAGATAGAAATAGGAAGTAGGATAGCAAATTCTACATTCCTTCAGATATAAATGCTATAAAGAATATAAATATTATCAGGGTAGCTACAGAAGAGAATCACATGCAGGAATGTGAGGTAAATCTGCAGCAGTGATGGCTATTTCACCACTCCCTTTGTCAAATCCTGAGCAGTTTGGAAATCATGGTCTTGGAAGGAGCTCTGGGGATTTTCAATGATCAGATACACTGAGCATGGAGAAATGGTCTGATGATGTAGATGCATAGGAAAAAGAGTTTGTTAGAAGTATAAAAAAATTCCTGTTTCTGTGTGAGTCAGATTGTCTTACCTGGTAGTAAGTAATATCCCTTTTGTCAAACACATTACAATAAATGGTAGACCTGTATCATTCTACTGCACTGTCAGTTCACAATTTTTAAAGAGTGTGGCTGAGCCTCAGAGTAAAAGAATTATGTGAGTGTGGGATGCAGCCCCATGGGTTAGACTTAGAAGAGCTGAGGGAAGACAAGATTTGTGGAGAGTTACTGGAGGAGAATTGAACATCCTCTGCTGCAGTACAGCCCTGGAAAGCTTGTGGAAATGAAGTGGGACGGAGATTCTGGAGAAGGAGCTGTAAGCTCATCCATCACACATGGCAGATCTCATTGCTGAACCTAGACGTGGTGGAAAGATTTCGGTAACAACACCGAATGGGCCACAGACTAAATAGTAACTCAGGAAGCTAAAGAAAGTTTCTGCAGTAAATAGCAAAACTGAAGCAAAGGAAAAATATCTGGAGAAATCTTTGTCATGTAACCAGAGTATGAGAGCACTGCATTTTTGATCAGTTTATCAGTTCTTTCTGATTATTGATTCTTTGTAAACATACCATGCCAAATTTTCCCACATATCTGATAGTGATCTTCTGCTTTTAAGACTGTGATATATAAATCATTGATACTTGTCTTTTTATTTGTCAGGGCACCACGAGGGAAGGTGTCTTCCCTGGGTGGATGATTGCAGGGCTGCAGGCACTGAAAAGGAAGAGTCAGAGCTACTGATGCCTTCAGAGCCCTGGATATTAATTTGTTTTATTTGTTTGTGGTGAGGTTTAATATTTCTCAATTCAAAGAATTATCTTGTAATTGAGATAATTATTTTTGTGCCCTAATAAAACATATTTAATAATGCCCCCTCAAGCTATGAAGTTGTGTGGCCTCCTGGAATGAATGAAAGCTAAAGCTTTTCTCATTTCAAAGCTCTGTTAAAACAGTCTCAGTGCTATTGCTAACAATTTTGAATAGCATTGTGAAACAGGTTTATAGTCAAAAGAAGAGTACATTTTTTCAAAGACTCTGTGTAGCTGAGGACACTTTCACACCTTATTTGGGATTGTAGCACTCACTAGGGCTCCCAGATTAATCAAACAATCATCTGATGCCAAAAAATCTTCAGAGGAAGCAAAGGCAGCAAATTTGTTCCTGTGGAAGCTGAGGATTTGGAAAGACATCATAACAGCATCAGAGCTAAAGTGCATCTCTGAGCTCTTGAGATGCTTTCTAAGGAGCTATCTGTAAGTCCTGGTTACCTGTAGGGTAAAAAAGGGTAAATTTCAGAAGGTATAGAAACTGAACAGTAGTGCCTAATGCTATACATCCACACATTGACACTTCAGACCTCTGTAAAACAGTTTCAGAGAGAACATCTTCACTGCTCCATTGCAAGATAAAAACCACAGAGCTTGCTTTCTCTCTTCCTTTCCTCTTATGCTCTTTCTTTGAAAGCTATTGCACACTTATTTTATCTCCTAGCCATTGGGTGTAACACTCAGATCCCGTTCAATTACTGTATTGCACTTCACACATTACTCCAGCTCAACAAGTTTGTGTTTCTGGAAAAGTGGGATTTCAGGTTTTCATCCCCTCAAAAATTCCCACTTGCACAGATGAATTGTTCATTCATCTGTCGTTGAAGCATTGTGTCAGCCTTTATTTAGATTGATATTTTTGTGCTTAATATACTAATGGACAGTTACTTATAAATATGTACAAAGGAAAAAGTAACTATAGTAAAAGAAAACAGCAGGAGAACATTGAAGAGACAGCCAAGTGTCTTTGAATTCTATTGTTGTGGAAGGGGTGCAAGTGTTAGAAATCTTAGCAAAACCAACCAACCAAAAATACAAAAAACATAAACCCAAAATATTTCTATGGTGAATGAGTTTCATATTCAGTAGGAAAGTTAAATTTCTGGGAAATCAGAATCAAAACACATAAAATCAGTTAGAATAATTATATTGTAATATAAAAAATGAATTAAGAGTTGGAGTAAGAAATTACTTTTATTTAATACATAAAATCCAAATCACAAGATTATTTGTCATCCTGGCTTGTATCTCAACTTTTACGTGGAAGAATCACATGGAGGAAAACTCAAATCACAAAACGGCAATTTGTTCTATGGGTTCATTTTCTCAGTTTCCCTGTTAAAGCTCTCAGGAAAGGAGAGCAGTTAGTGCTAGTGACTGATACACAGATTAAAAAAAATTTTTTTTTTTTTTTTAGATACAGCTTGAGGTATAATGAGTTATCGTTTTTGGTAGAACTTCAAGATATTTTCTTTGATGCTATAAAAGACTTAAAAGTATAGATGCAATAAAATAAATATAATATAATGGGAAAAAAAAAGGTTATGCAAGATGTTTAAGATCACAAAGCTTGTTTTCAGCAAAAGTTTACAGTGAGGGATTTGTCCATTTTAACCTCAATGAATACTGAAATTTTTCTCAACTGTATTTACAAAAGTATCAGGAAAACACTGAATGGGTTTCCCAAATATATCTCAAACAAATATTGCAGAAAAAACTATCTATAGAATATGCACACTAAACATAAATTTCTTAGAAATCCAACAACTGACTGCTATACATTCAGTGAGCAAATAAGCATTTGGGCTAAGAACCGTTGGTCTTAGCAGTCCTCACAGAATTGCCAATGAAGCATTTAAAAAAAGTTACTCCACTTGATCACTTATTTTATATTTTTCCTTAGTGAAAGTTGAGAGAAGAAGCAAGACTTTCCATGGGAACAAAAAATACATACAGTGGTAGTTTCCACTGAATTGATGTTGTATTTGATGTTCAGAAACTGATATACTTTTCACTAATTTGTTTATACACTTTTAAGTTGTGCTTTTTAAATGTTTAACTATTTCTTACTTAAAACGGAGTATAGGGCTTTTGCACACAATTTAAAATATGGCATAAGAGATGGAGGATTAATGAAGCTTTTCAGAATGTCAGGAAACAAACTGGATTTGCGTCAGTTTAAATTTTGATTGGGGATACGTTTGGCATATTAGAATTTGGAAATTTCTCTCATTCTCGGCTCACCAGATGCTAACTGACTTCATCTGACAGACTGCATGTACCTTGGATAGCAAATGACATCATGATGTGGCATATCCAAGGTGAATGTCACCACTCGCTAGCAATAATTTGTGCTAATGTAATACCTCATGCAAAACACCAGACACTCCTTCAGCTATAAATAGTGATGCCAGACTATGGTAGGCAATTTGACTGACAAGCAAGGACTTGAGACAGCGGCAAGACGCATCAGCTCAGCAAGGGCACTGAAGAAAACTTCAGCAGAGTACTACTGTTATTACAAATCTACTGAATTATACTGGCAAGAAACTCTTCCAAACTTTGCAAGCAAGTGTAAGGATTGTGGTTCAACAATTTCTTCTCTATATTCTTGCAACAAGGATATATAAATTCTCATGTGAAATTCAAGAAGCTTAAAAAAGGGATAAAGACCTATCTTTCAGTGCTTTGTCCCTCAAGATCCATTTGTCTGTTCTTCTTAGTAATTCTACAGAGTTAGATGCCAAAACCTTTACATAAGCCCAGGGAAGAGTCAGGTTCTTCATAATGTCACAGTACTGAAAGTGAAACCATGTAACTAATAGTGGATATGTAATGCAGTGTCCCAAATTCTGCTCTTCTTGGTTGGCACAAGGAGAAACTCTGTCTTCTAAGTTTTCAACTATGTGAATGTTGTTGATTAAACCTTTTCTTCCCCCTAAGAAATAAGAGAGAATCGATGCATTTTTTTCAAAATATATTTACTGCTCTATGTACCTCTGGAAATCTAAACCTTCTATTTTTGTTCCATGTATGCAATTATAATTGCTATTGATTCTGACTTCAAAGTGTAGCAAAAAAGAATCAGTGAAGTGCTCAGAAACATGGTGAATTTCATGTACTAATCAATTTGAAGTGTCATTCTTATTCCAGTGTTCCCTCTCAAAATAAACACTTTCCTATACACATTTTCTTTATTCACTCCTGAAATGTTAGAAATAAAAAGCTTATTTAACACAGAAGTTAAAGATTCCATAGTATCAACAAAAAATTCCAGTATGCAACATACTTCAATTCTGCAACCTTCATTCAAAACCTGAAAATCAGAAATACCTGTATAGATAATCTAAACCTTATAAGGCTAAGCTGTCTGCTCTGTGCATTTCAGAAAAAGAAAAGAAAAAAGAAAAGAAAAGAAAAGAAAAGAAAAGAAAAGAAAAGAAAAGAAAAGAAAAGAAAAGAAAAGAAAAGAAAAGAAAAGAAAGGAAAAGAAAAGAGAAAAGGAGACCACAAAAAACAAAAACAAAGGAATCACAAGAATTAAAGTATATCTTTCTAAATTTAACCTAACAGTCTTACCGCAGCATTTATGTAGAGTTTTCTTTTTACTAATGTAAGAATAAGAACACTGGTAATGTGCAAAATGTGGAAGCAATACTGGTTTGTGTAGACAGGTCCCTGAGTCAGCCAGAGCTTTGAGGTGTATATGGCTTCACCTGTTCCTTAAAAAAAACTACACAAGGGAGATACGTAGGGAAAAATCAAAGTAACAAGGGTAGACTAGAGAGAAATAAAGAAGGTCCAGTTCTGTGACTCATTACCATCTTACCTGTGCAGGTGGGACT
Organism: Picathartes gymnocephalus; assembly: GCA_013390045.1. Taxonomy (NCBI): domain Eukaryota; kingdom Metazoa; phylum Chordata; class Aves; order Passeriformes; family Picathartidae; genus Picathartes; species Picathartes gymnocephalus. The sequence continues at coordinate 7,721 of WEKY01040329.1, read as the reverse complement.
GTGAAATCAGTTTAGTGGGCTGTCAGCAGCTTCTTGAGCTGCAAGAAATTTTGCACGGGCTTCAGCCAATTTTCTTTATCTCCTCCCAGTGAAGCTTGACTTTCTGCTGTCTGTTCGTCCATGCAGCTGCTCTCTGCTCATCTGCAGAATTTCAGCCCCTTGATCTCTCTTGCTGACTCTTGTTTGTTCTCTCTTTCCCACTGCTTCTCTGCTTGAAGTACCAGAACACTGTTCTCTCCAAGGAAGATTTAGTCACTGCCCAGGAAGAAGTGCTCCACAGAGGCTTCCACTATTCTTGCACTTCTTCCAAAATGGACTTTCACACACACACTGGAAAAAAGCCATAGACACCAGTAATCACCCCCTGTAATGGCAGTAGTTAAAAATCCAGTGTTAAGTGAAGTCTGTAAGTGAATGGAGGAAAAATCTTTATCCATGTGAGTAATACTGTCTTACCAGAGGGAGCTTTCTGCTCACTTTGACAGAGGCACCGGATTGCATTACATCTCTGACAGGACAAAAAAAAATAAAAATCGGTTTAAATGAAAGTTTGTATTTAACACAATATTGTAGAATACATAAGTTGGCTCCAAGAAATTATTTTAAATGGATAGTACACAACTTCATAGTTAAAACTGCTCTAAATTGCAGTGCTGACTGTCCCTCATATGGCCATAAGTGTCAAAAAACATCTCTGTCAAAACACTTTTTGGTTATTCTAAGAAACTTATGTCCCTGCTGTCTGATTCTTATGTCCCTCTGGATAGCAGAACCTTCAGAAAAGAAACTCAAAACAGATTCCCCCTGTCCCTACTCAGTTCTGCTGAAATAGGCCCTTTAATGAAAGCTCTGGTTGATTTAACACTGCTGACCTCTTATGCCGAGCACTGCCAGTCGTGCTGTGTTATGTAACAGATGTAATGCTACATTGCATGTCAAATCTAATGCAAGGTTGTGCTACATTTCAGGGATGAACATTGCAGATGCATGTAATGACGGTTTTTTGGTTTTGTTTTTTTTTTTTGTTTTTTTTTTTTTTAACAAGGAAACCTACAAACAGTAAATTTAAGATTTACTGACTCACTGCGACTTTTTGTAAGAAATATTTTGGGAAATAAAAGTGGCCTTTAATGAAAAAAAAATGTTTTTTCAAGTTTTTTATTACCATGCAAGGCAGATTTTTTTTTCTTTTCTATTTACGTATATGGTCTGAAATAAAGAACGTGTAGAAGAAAAGGACCGTTTTGACTTCAACAAAAATTATCCAATCTTGGACAAAGCTAATGTAAATTCTGTGATTTGAGAAAGGCTGTATCCCTCTCATGCAATCACATGCTTATTCCCATCCAAAAGAATGAGAATAAAATAAATTATTATCCTCATATATTGTGA